>CM053596.1:26797424-26813171 GCA_028646575.1 Pseudocheirus occidentalis | reverse complement strand
AGGAATGACCTAGTTGCCCTAAGAGAAAGTTGATTCAATCAACAATTCACAATATACTGATCTTCCACTCCTGGGGCAACCACTAACTTTTAGTTTCCAAATAAAATACTTAGAAAACCACACAATCCTTCCACCCCTTGATTTCCAACAAACCTCTGTTTAGTCCAAGGGGAGGACTTTTCTTCATTTTGACTCTGGGTAGTCTCTCTGATTCCCTGGATCCTCTTCCCTGGTCCCAGCTCCCTGCTGAGTCTGTCAAACAATCACCTAGATTCAGGAGCTGAAAGCTGGCAGGTTCTTGTCCAGTCCTCAAAGATGAGCAGCTCCCAGGTCCTTGTCCAGTCCTCTGGGCAATCCCCAGCACACACCGAAGTTCACCGGGTTCAGCACACCTCAAACCCTTCAGGACTTCTCTTGCCTGGAACTCAAGGATCAACCAGGCCACCAGGAAACAAAGTCCCATCCTGTTCATGTCTTCAGTCAGCTTCCAGATACTGGGAGAGGAACACTCTCTCTCTCTCCCTCTCAGCTGACTTCAGTCTCCACAAATCCTCCTTCACTGAGAAGCCAACTCCAAAATCTGTCTGTTTCTCCAAAATTCTCCTGCTTATAAGCACTGGTCTTCTCCCAAGTCAACAGGGGAGTGTCTCAGTCAATAGCATTCTTCAGTCAACAGGGGAATTCACACCTTTTCACCAATGGACAGAGTTCTATACTTAGCCCTAAGTTTCTAGGATCTACTTAACCCTAAGTATATGATCTACTTAGCCCTAAGTATCTGATCTACTTAGCCCTAAATATCAAACAAATTTATTACCATTACACTTCTCTAAGCCTCAGTTTTCTTACTTGTATAATGAAAGGGCTACATTAGATTAGCGCAAACCATCTGTCTAACTGAGTACTCTAGGAAACTTATCCAAGGCCCCATGGCTTATAAGTGGCAGAGCCAATTGAAAGAAAATTTCTCAGTTAAGTACTATGTACCAAGTACTCTGCTAGTCTTTGGAAATAGACCCTGCCCTCAAGGATCTTACATTCCAGGAAAGGAGAGAGAAAAGGAGGATAATATATTACTATATGTATTACATATATACATATATGTATGTGTGCAATGTACATATGTGTGTATAGGTGTACATGTATATGTGTACATATACACATGTACATATGTGTGTACATATACATGTATATATGTATATGTACATGCATATATGTATGTGTGTATATTATGTCTATATATATATATATATACATATACACACACACACACAACTAAGCAAATGCACAATATATAATATGCCAAATAATGATAAACTACCATTTTTATAGGGAAGGAGAAAGAATACCAGAGTTAGGATTTCTTTTTTTTTCTTTTTTTTTTTTGAAAGATCTGGGATTTCACTGTTCCTCTACATTCACATCAGCACCATCTCTGCAAATTGTAGTTGTAGAGACTATAGTTAGCTAGGGATATTGAATGATTAAATAATTTGCCTAAACAAAGTAGAATTTTTTGCTGTTTTTATGGATTGAATTTTAGTCAACCAAGTGTCTTTGATCAAATCAAGAGTCTTTGATTGAATCAACAGAGTCTTTGATTGGAAACAGTATATATTGTATTGCTGGAGGGAAAGGAGAGAGGAGAGAGGGGAGAGCTGAGAGAAGTGAGTGTGAGCAGGCTAAAGCAACTTGCTTGTGGGGAGACCTAAAAGAAAAAATGTTTGTGGTATAGGTGCTCCCTCTGTTGATCTGTGTTAATTTCTCAGACAGAAGATCTATCTGTTGGTTTTTATAAGTGAATTAAGGTGAATAGCGGAGATCTGCCCATGGGAACAAAGCTTAGCTTAAGCCCTTTTTAAGAGTTATTAAAGGGAATTGAGATGATAATGCTGGTGATACGTATAAATACTGTTGTAGCCCTGTTAAGCTGTGTTTTCCTAGAAAAAGAAGCTTTGTTCAAGAGCCCCTGGAGCCTGCTGTCAGGCAGAAGCAGGAAGAACTTGGAGTAGAGCAGTCCCTGAGAGCTGAGACAAGGAACAGAAGCAGAGAGAGCTGCCTGCATGTGAACCCAGGCAAGAACTGGGAGCAGTCAGCCCACAGAGGAGGAGCCATGGGGTTTGGAAGTCAGCTTCAAGTCAAGATGAGAGAGGATTTTACTTGGATACTGTGTATTAATTCAGGAGATTGTGACTAACTGTAATGGATGGTGTTTATATTTTCTGCTACTCCTTAGGAATGATACGTTGTACTAGGGAAGACTCTGGCCTGGGACTTCCTGCTTGTATAAACAAGTATTTTGGGGAATGCTACTGAATGCAACAATATATGCTGTATGGGGATTCTGAGGAATGCTATAAGATATACTGAATGGTATGCTTTGTTTAAGACTATGTGGCTACCTTAGTAATAAGTTGTTATGTTACGTTGTTGTGAATGCTATGCTTCAATTGATTGCTGAATGAATAGAGTTCGTGATTAGATGTGATTAGATTCTAGAAATTATTCACAGCAGCAGTCCTCAGGTGTGCTGCCATGATTGGCGTTACAGACAAACTCCCATCTTCCTGTCTCCAAGGCCAGCCCACTATCCACTACACCAATGCCATATAGCATACATTTCACTGAGAGGAATTGTCTCATTGAGGCCTCATAGCCACCCTTTAAGGTAAGCAATGTGGATATTGTTGCACTCTCTTTACAGAGGAGAAAACTAAATCTAGAAATGACAAGCTCAAGGTTACTCAGTCAGTAAATGTCAAAGACAGGATTCAAGCCCAGTTCTTCTTGTCCTCAAGTCTAGCACTCTTCATTTTGCCAAGCTGACTCTCAATTTGATATCTCTAACAAACTGAAGACCTCAGCAAAAGCCTTGTAGAGACAGGAGTCCAAAGTCAATAGCATTTTTGCTCTGCTGCTTCTCACAGTCATTCTTCACCCACCCGGAGAAAACAGTTAGAGTGGGGGAAATTCTTATTTTCCTTTTCCAAAAACAATCCCAAACCAGGTTATCCAAACAGAAGTCAGTAGAATGTCAACAAAACCTAATAACATTTTTTTAATCCATCGCCTGTGGGAGACTCAATGCCCTTGACCACACAGAGTATATCTTAAGGAAAAGCTCACAACACCCCTCATCTAAATCTGTACTACTCTCAGGGGATAATCCAGGGACATTCTTCTAAGTATAGCTCCCAAACTCCCCAGCTTTGAGGCTCACTTACTTGGCTCAGCTACAATGTACACAAACTATTTCCATTTTACCAATATGGAAACTGGCAATGCCCTCAACAACAACAACAACAACAACAACAACAACAACAACAAAAAGGGCCTACTAAATGTAACTCCAGGAGTTAACTTTGGAAATCTGGCCAAGGTTCATTTTTAATGGCATTATTTCATGAACTAAAATGTTACCCAGAAAATGGCATTGGAAACTTAGTAATGGTCTAGCAAGGAATTCCTTTCCTGGCTAGGTCCACCTTGCTTATTTCACATGGTCACTGCTACTCATATTTTTTGGCTGGGGGGGTGGAATTTGCAATCAGTGTTAAGTGACTTGCCCAGGGTCACACAGCTAATACGTGTCTGAGACTATATTTTAATTCAAGTACTTCTGACTCCAGGGCTCTATCCACTGGACCACCTAGCTGCTCTGTTCTCTTTTATAGTCTCATCTCCTTTCTACTACTTTTTTAATATTTACTTCCTTTTCTCCACTCTAGTTCAGGACCATATCACCTTTCACTTGAACCATAGTTTGTTAATTAAACTCTGCTTCCAACCTCCTCCCTCTCTAAGTCATCCTCCACAGAGCTGCCAAACTGATATGCCTGAGGCACAAATAAGCTATGTAATTTCCCTGCTCATTAAAACCCTATGGCTCCCTATTGCTTCTATAATAAAATGCAAAATCATCTGATTGACTTTTTTTAAAGCTCTTCACAATCCCTCTCCAGCTAACCTTCCCAGGGATGTATTATACTATTGTCCATCACAAATGTTGTGTTCCACTCAAACTCTCCTACTTGCTGGCTTTTGGGAAGCATTCATCTCTTACCTCTGTGACTTTACACACATAGTACCTTCTGAGTGGAATGTACTCTGATTTGACTTCAACCTTTTGAATGCTCATATTTCCTTCAAAGCTCAGTTCTACCACCCATATCAGGCCTTTCCTAATTCTGACAACCCCTACCTCCAATTGCTATTATGTTCTTACTCCAAATTGTTTTCTATTCACTGTGTGTGTGTGTGTGTGTGTGTGTTAAATCTACTTGCCTGTGTACATATTGATAGGGGAAGCCATACAGCTTAATGGAGAAAGTGCTAGGCCTGAAGTCATTTCCCCAAGTTCAAATCTGGCCTCAGACACTTAGTAGCTGTGTGACCCTAGGCAAGTCATTTAACCTAGTTTGTCTCAGTTTCCTCATCTGTAAAATGAGTTGGAGAAAAAATATGACAGACTACTTCAGTATCTTTGCCAAGAAAACCCCAAAATGAGGTCATGAAATGTCAGACACAAGGACAAAATGCACATTGTTTATCCTCCATAGAATGTAAGTCCCTTGATGGCTAACTATTTCATGTTTGACTTTGCATTTCCAGTGCTCATAACAGTGTCCAGCAAATAAGAGATACTCAATAGATGCCTGTAAAAATGAATGAACAAATGAACAAGAGGCCAAAGCTGGGATGGGAATACAATAAGGAGGCTCAAGATCATGTAATTTGAGGATAAATTTAGGTATTGGGGTTGTTTAAACTGAAAAAGAGAAGATTTAGTTAAGTTTGATAGAAAGTAACCTGATTTGAAATTAGACAACCTTAGTTGAAATCCCAGCTCTTGCATTTGGATAACCTTGGGCAAATTATCTCACCTCCCTAAAGCATAGTTTCCCTATCTGTAAAATGGAGATGAGGATCTGGCTGTCTGCTAAAGTCCCTTCCAGCTCAAAATCTCTAATCTTACAAAAGGTCATGGGCTAACTCATAGAAAAGCGATTAGATTTATTCTGCTTGACCTCAGAGGGTAGAACAGAAAGCTTCACACAGTACTTGGCACTGCTTAATCGGGGTTTTATTAGATTGCATTGGAAGCAATGGGTGGAAGTTGCAGAGTCAGATTTCCACCTGAGAAATGAAAAAGTCCTTAACAAGCATTGCTACCAATACCTACGTGGCCTGCCTAGGGTGGTGAAGTATGTCCATGCCATAGGAAGGACTTCTTTCATCTTCCAGCAAAGGTTGGATGCCTGTAGTCTGGGTGTGCTGTAAAGAGAAATATTGACAAGGTTTGGGTTAGACTAGAAGACCCTCAAAGGCCCCTTCCAACTCTGAGAGTCTGTAAATAAGGAAGAGACAGCACACAAACTAGCCAAGCAAAAGTTAAACCTATCCACACCCTGTGATGTCCCCCAACATCCTGTGATTTGTTTTAATTTCTATTTTCATCTTTTCTATCTGTGATCATTTTTCTATTGTATTAATAGCCATTTATTAAATTACAGTTAAGACTTTTTTTCTCTATTTCTTCATTCAAGTGATGAGGTGTGGGCTCTGGGACATTCCTCCCTCCCCCCTCATTGAGCTGTCCTTGAATCTTTGGGGAGCCCCTTGAGGTCTAGTTGGGTCTTCCAACTTGGTGGGGCATTTGCAGAGGCCATGGGTATTTCATTGTATCTAGGCCCAAACCTCTGTTGCTGGCCTGGCCCTCCATTGTCCATCTGCTTCCCACCCTGGAGCCTATCAAAATATCAATCTACTTAACTCCACCTGAAGTCCCTCCCCAAACTCATTACTGGAGTCTGATCTCATTGTCTCCTCCTGAAGACTTTCTCCAGGCTCCTCCTCTGAACCACCCCTAGATTCCTCTGTATATAACACCCCCATCTTCCCTCCATCTGTGAGAGTGCCACAGAATGCCCTAACACAGACTTGCTCTGTGTGAAAGCTCCATAGAACAACATAGCATAGACTGGCTCCTTAAGAGTCTACCCCATATGGCAAACTTGAACTTTTGATAAACTTTACTTTTTCTTTGGCTGAGAAGACTTGAGTGGCATTCTTTCTGCAGGACCTGGCATCTTGGTATTTTGGGGTCTCCGGCAGCTCTAACCCTCTTTGGGTAACCTATACATAAGCCTCTCTCTTTCCCTATTGCTCTCTTGTCCTCCAAGCAACTTGGAGGTGGGTTTTTTTTGGGGGGGGGGTGTTTTTTTTTTCACTTTTGTGGGCCTGACCTCTCAGGTCACATTAGATCAGACAGCAAGTACTCGGCCTGACCTCAGGTTCTCGGTCCTGTTTGTTTGTGTTGGAGAATATGGACACATGTGCAGCTTCTGAAGAATGGAGGAAAAGGACATATGCCTCATCTGGAAGTGTGAGCCAGATTCTTTTAATTCTCTCAGTGTTAGGAACTAGGAAATCTCAAGGGGGTGGGGAGGTCCCAGAGCCTACACTTCATCACAAGGACAAATCCCTGTAAGCCAGTCAGTCAGTCTTTGAAGGACATTACTGATAGACAACATTGCCCAAATCCTCTGTGAACCAGATTCTAAGATCTTGGGTAGGGCCCCACCCAACTAGAAGATGTTACTTCTATTTAGAGTGTTGAGAGAATCTAGGTACCTAGATTCTAGGTACATTCCAGCCCTAAAGTATTAAGTCACTGCCCTTGTACCCACCCCACCCCCATTAGTTATGGGTAACTCAGTTCTTTAAGGAGAAAACCAACCAGAGTGGTCTTGGTAGAGACGGATTCCTTTGTCCAGATTGCTGGAGGTAGCTGATTCTCATGATCAAGTCACATTCTCAGCAGAAGCTGAAGACCTTTAGCCCACCTCCTCATTTGAAAGTCCACAGCACTTCATTAATTATTTGCCATTAAAGGTTGAGTTTCACCTGTCAGGAGTACCACCTTTTCTAAAAGTATATTAAGGCATTGAGTATCTCCATTAGTAGTCTTTGGTTACCAAAAGAGATTTACCATGAATTTATTATCACCTAGCCTAATTAATTATGTATTAATTACCCAGAAACTCTGTCTCTCTGACTTTTTCTGGAGGGCAACTGGGGTTAAGTGACTTGCCCAAGGCCACACAGCTAGTTTTTTGTTAAGTGTCTGAGGCCAGATTTGAACTCAGGACCTCCTGACTCCTGGGCCAGTGCTCTATTCATTGTGTCACCTAGCTGCCCCTCTCTCAGACTTTTTATTTGTCTCAAGGACTAAACCCTTATTGTGAAACAGGAAATTGCTGTTGTTCAGGCATTTTTCAGTCGTGCCTGACTCTTTAGGATCCCAATTGGCAAAGATTTCAAAATGGTTTGCCATTTCCTTCTCCAGCTCATTTTACAGATGAGGAAATTGAGGTAAACAGGGTTAAGTGACTTACTCAAGATCACACAACTAGTAAGTATCTGAGGCTAGAATGTAACTCAGGAAGATGTGTCTTTATAGAACTCCTTACTGTTTCACCGACCTGCTTGAAACAGACAAAGCAACCAGAAAACCCTTCTAGCCATCTTTGTTCCATGCCTTCTTCCTCTCCTAAATTTCCAGTGGGGAGGGGAGGGGAAGGAAGGGCAAAAGGGGATGATCTAGCAAAAGTTCAAGAGGAAAAAGAGAGGATACCTCAATCACCTCCTCAAGGCAAAGGTGTCTAAGGCTGACTTTTAATTTTACAACACTAGCCTTAATTCCATATTCCTCCCTGGATCTCATTCCTCTTTGTTGAATTATGAGCTGCCAGTAGGATTAAGGCTAGAAGCTTGGACCACCAAGGTTGCTAATGGCCCCAGAGGTATCTTGTCCGACCTCTATCTGACGAAGAATCTCCTCTCTATCTTACTTGATGATAAAAAATAAATAAATCGTTTAAGTCTTCACTATCTTCCAGGTACTCTAAGTCTTGGCAAAAAAAAATTAAAAATTAAAAAACACAGTCCCTGCCCTCAAGGAATTTACATTCTAACAGGAGAAAACAAGACATAGAATGGAATAAAGATTAAGATGGGATGTTTTGTTTTGGGAAGTCTTGAGGAGCCAGGGGATGGTGAACGGAACAATAGGGCAACTGATTGAGCCTTTCCCAGAATGGTAATGTTGATTTGATTATTATTTCCAGTGCTAGAAGTAAAAAATGAAGGATACGGGTAAGGATCTAACCACGGTGCCGTGTCATGAAAATAGCCAAGATAAAGCATGGTGGAGTGGGTTGGGATCCTAAATGTTCATCCTCGTGGTCAGGTTCTAAAATCACCCCCTCCCTTGTTAGACACCCTGTTTTCCAGAGCTAATCCATGCAAGAGAGCAGTGCCGCAAGCTTGGCACAACAACAATCCTTTGTGTTCACCTTCTAGATAAACTCTGCTGCAGCTAAATGACAGAACTGATGGTTGCTGAGTTCTGGCAAGCACCAACAGGCCCAAACAGGAAGCCCTGCTATGAGTGGACTTTTTGTCACTAGACAACCTGGTCTCACTATTGCTCATCACTGTCACTACGCTTGGCTCTTTACCTACTCACAATATATAAATCGCGGTTTACCCCCATTGCCTCAGGTTTCCTACTAGAGGAGGCCCCAACACATATGTCTCATTTCTCTCCCGCTTATCTAATAAGGTGAAATGGAGGGGAGGGGAATGAAGGGAGGGGAGGGTAAGGGAGAAGATGTCCTATCCCCCTCTAAAATCTAAATATAACTATTGAAAAATAAAATACTATCAGGAGTGAAAGATACTCTGACAACCACTGCCAGAAGAAACTTAGTTAATCCACTACTTTCTGAAGCTCCAAATTCATTTGGCTAGGGTTCATTTGTGTTCTGTGCCAATGTAGCCACTGCAGCCACTGCTAATAAGTAATTAGAAGATAATTAACATTTGTAACATACAATAGGAAACATCTGGATCTAACAAATTATTAAAACCTAAAAGCCTGATTCATCAGATCTGCAGAGAGAGAGAGAGAGAGAAAGAGGCTCAGGCCAGGTAATTGCTAGTTCGAAGAAACCTACCTCTTCCTAGCAAAGGATTTTTTAAAAGTCACGGCATTCATGATATTTACCCGCCTGCTCTCTGGATCTGTTGCCCACTCCCCACTTCTGCTTCTCTGAGGTACGTCCATCTGCCAGCCCAGAATCTCACCATCCCTATCATTTAACTATTCTCTAAGAAAAGGAAAAAGTAAAGAAAAAAACACCCTCTGGTTCTCTTCCTGTGACCTTCTATGCTATTAAGTATTTCTTCTTCCTCTTAATACAAGGATTTGTTCTGTGAAGTTTGGATTCAGTGAAAGGGCCACACTTGAGGACCTAGAAGGCCACATGTGGCCTTGAGGCCTCTGATTCCCTACCCTTGAACCAGCCTGAAGTAGCCTCTCTCTTCTCTGAAATCTCATGACACTTTGAATCATAGATTTAACCCAAGAAGGAACCTTAGAAATTCTTTAGTCTAACCTTCTCGCTTCTTACTAATTAAAGAGAATTTTTAAGCACCTACTATGTGTCAAGTACTATAATAGGTGCTGAGGACACAAATACAACAGTGAGAGAATCTCTTCCCTCAAGGACCTTCCATTCTACTAGGCATGTCAACTGATCTAGCAGTAAGCAAGCAAACACTTTCAATGCTACTGAGGGCCAGGCACTGAGGTAACTGTGGGGACCCAAAGGCAAAGATCCTCGCTTTACAGATCTTATATTTTTAGAAGCCAACTCCCTCATTTTGTATACAAAGCCAGGCACCATCACAAGCGCTGGAGACGCCAATTAAAAATATGAGAGAACCATTTCCCTCAAGGAGCTAATGTCTTACTTGTGTTGAATTTGATCATACACTGCTCCAGACTGTTTTCAATTTCATTTCTTCTTGTACTCCACTTCCTCTTCTGTTCTTCTTCCTCTTCTTCCTATTCTTTTTCCTCTTCCTCTTTAACTCCATCTTCCTCCTCCTCTTTGATTTTACCTTTCCCCTTCTTCCCATCTTCCTTTTCAACAATATCTTCTTCTTCTTCTCCTTCTTCTTCTTCTCCTTCTTCTTCTCCTTCTTCTTCTTCTTCTTCTTCTTCTTCTGCTGCTGCTGCTGCTGCTGCTGCTCCTCTTCTTCTTCCTCCTCCTTCTTCTTCCTCCTCTTCTTCTTCCTTATCTTCCTCTTCTTTCTCTTTTTCTTCTTCCTCTTCTTCCTCCTCCTCCTCTTCTTCTTCTTCTTCTTCTTCTGCTGCTGCTGCTGCTGCTCCTGCTTTTCCTCCTCTTCCTCCTCCATCTTTTTCCTCATCTTCTGCTTCTTCTTCTTCCTCATCTTCCTCTTCTTCTTTCTCTTCTTTTTCCTTCTTCTTCTTTCTCCTCCTCTTCCTCCTCCTCCTCCCCATTCTCCTACTCTGATTTTTATTCCTTTTTATCCTCCTCCTCATCCCCTTCCTCCTTCTATTCCTCTTCTTCCTTCTCTTTTGTCTTCATTTCCGTCATCAATGAGATTTCTCATTTGAGCACTCCAACTATCCTGTAAGGTAGCCACTAAAGGTATTGTTATCTCCATTTTATTGATGAAGCCATTGAGGCCAGAGAGGTTAAATAAATGACTTGTCCATGGTCATACAGGTAGCCTTTCAGACATGTGACTTGAACCCAAGAGTTCCTGACTTCAAGCTCAGCATTCTATCCATTTTGTTCTGTGTATCTTGTCTCCCCAACTAGACCATGAGCTCCTTGAGGCCAAGGAACACATCTCGCCTTTTCTTGATATCATCAATCCACCCCCACTCACACATATACATAATGCCTGACAGGGGACTAGGCACATCTTAAGAGCTCAGCAAAGACTTGCTGAAATGAATGAACTAATTTTTTAAAATATATCTATTTACTTTTAGTTCAGTTCTACAATCCCTTGAATTCCAAATGTTCTCTCCCTTCCTCTCCTACCCCCTCCCCCACCATGGCGCCATGCAATCCTATATAGGTTTTACAAATTCCTTCAAATTAAACATTAGCCAAGTTTAAAGAAGGATTATAACCAATGGAGTGAACAATGAGAAAGAAGGAATGAAGACAAACAAAACACAGAAGAGAGAAAGGAAGTAGTTTGCTTCAATCTGCATTGAGACTCCTTAGTTCCTTTCTCTGGATTTGGATAGCCTTCTCTATGATGAGTCCTTTGGAGTTGTCTTATAACGTTACGTTGCTGAGAGGAGCCCAGTCTTTCAAAGTTAGTCATCACACATCGGATGTGTCTGTAATGGTGTACAAAGTTCTCCTGGTTCTGCTCTCCTCGCTCAGCATCAGTTTATATAAGTGTCTCCAGGTTCTTATCAAGTCCGTCTGCTCCTCATTTCTTATAGCACAGTAGTTGAATGAATCGATTTGTTGCCATCCTTCCAATCCAGCTTCAGATGTATTTAGATCTCCCCTATTCAACACTTTGGGTCTCACTAGGACAAAGCCTACATGAACTGTAATTCAAAACCTTGGTTCTTATGCCCCTTCTCAAAGGCTTCACTCGGAGCTTATGGGACAGAGACACAAACAGCTTTCTCAGCAAAACCCAGGGAAGTGAAAAGAAGATTGGATTTAGAAGAAGAGGACCTGAGTTCCAGTCTTAGTTCTACCATTTACTACCGTGTTAGAATGGAAGTATACACTGGCTTTCAATTTAGAAGACACATTCAAATTCTACTTCGGATATGATCCATGTGAACTAAGGAAAGTCATTTAGTCTCCATGGGCCTCAGTCAGTCTTTCTATCTATCTATCTATCTATCTATCTATTTATTTATCTATATTTTTATTTTTGCTTTTTGTAGGGGCAATTAGGGTTAAATGACTTGCCCAAGGTCACACAGCTAGTTTTTTGTGTTACGTGTGAGGCTGGATTTGAACTCAGGTACTCCTGACTTCAGGGCCAGTGCTCTATTCACTGTGCCACCTAGCTACCCTAGTCTCTTTATTTATTAAATGACAGAGCTAAATGCAATAACCTCTAATGTCCTTTCCAACTTAAAATCTATGATCTATTACTGTAATTGCATGGACTTGGGGAAGAGCTGCACCTCTCTGGGCCTTTATTTCATCACATTCAAAATGAGAGACTTGACCTAAGTGATCTCTAGCTACAGAGCCTAGTACATAGTAGGTTGTTAATAAATGTTTTTATTTGTTCATTTATTCATTCATCTATTCATTCTAACTCTATACCCCTATGATTGTGATCCACTCCAGATAATGCCACCACCTTTGTTTGCTGTATGGACACATGGGTAGCAAATATGGAGCTAGCTTGACTACACTACCATCATAAAGAGAACAAAGCTCTCCTGTTTCTAGCACTAACTCAGAAGGAATAGTAAGGAATTCAATTCAATTTGACAAGCATGTATTAAGTACTTGTTATGATCCAGGTACTACGTGCTGGACACTGGGGATACAAAGACAAATATGAAAATAGCACCTGCCCTCAAGGAGCTTATACTCTATTAATGTAGCCTATTCTGCTGCTTCACATAATAATAATACCCACTCCTGCTCTTCCCCAACCAAAAGAAAAGACCACTCTAGTCTCCTGCTACCTGATCCAAACTGGCCTTAGATCCTAGTTTGGGTTCATTGAGCTTGCCTCTCCAACTCTGCTCTACCAAGCAAGACAATGGTAGCATTGTTTTCCTCCCTCCGAATTCTCAGGTTCTCTCTTTTATTTTCTGAATAGCATGGCAGGAAAGAAACAGGAGTGAACACACTCACTTTATTAGCCTCAACAGTCTCCACAAGTGCCTTAGTTTCCATCCAAAACATTAGGATTTTGCTGTATAAGCTAATCATCCTTCCTTAGATGGAAAAGAGCTGAAATTAAAAAGAAAGAAAGAAAAGAAAGAAAAAAGCTTAGTAGCTCTGGAAATATGAAAGAAAAAGACCAATTAGAACCGGGGTAGGTGACTGTCAACAAGGAAGCCTGGCGGAGAAGAATGCCTAATGTTCTCTCTTAAATGTCTCATGAATGCATTTCCTGGTTATTATTTACTTGAGATGAGAAGCGCAGGGCCTAGTGAAAAGACAGCTGACTTTGAAGCAAAGACAGAGGTGGCGTCAGATCCTGCCTCTGACACTTACCGGCTGTGTGACCCTGGCCGAGGTTCTTCACTCTTCAATGCTCTAGGCAGTGCTTTAAGACAGGAGCAGCTGTTCTCTGTCTATAATCTGAGAATCCCTGAGGGGGGGGGGTAGCCCCGAGACCTTTTAAGGGAGGAGAGTCCATGAAGTCAAAACTATTTTTTCATAATACAACTTTTGTTGTTGTGGTTGTCAAGTTGTTCCAGTCGCGACCACATGGTGACCCCATTTGGGGTTTTCTTGGCAAAGGTACTTGGCAAAGGTAGTTTGTTTTTTTGTGACTTGGGCAAGTCTCTTAATGAGTCACATCCCTAGGAAACTCTAATACTTTAAAAATGAAGTGAAGCTGCCAGCTCATATTGGTAGAAGGAGTTTTCAACCTCTCTGAGTTTCCTAAGCCAATCTAGTCACCATCCTTTCACATATATCATCTCATGACAACCCTGTGGGATGAATGTATCAGGTAGAATCATTCCCATTTTATAGAAGAGGAGATAGGATCAGAGAGATTAATTGACTTGCCCAGGATCACACAGCAAATGTCAGAGAAGATTCAATCTCCAGTTCTTTCTTGACTCCAAGTCCTACACTCTCTCCAATGTACCATCCTATCTCTGATATCTCAAGGTCCCTGAGCAGGAGAGGAAAACCCAGCAAGCTGGGCCAAGAACATACCCAGAAACCAATTTGAGGGAAATCCAGTTCTTAACTGGTGCCATGGGCAAGGTCTGTATAGATAATTTGGGTCTATGAGCCTTTAATTACAGATAGCCATATCACTCTGTCAGACAGAGGCCAGGGAAGTGGGACGGCATCAGAACAGTACTCAGAGTGAATGACAGCTCCAATAAACGCATTCCTGCCAAGAAAATAGTATTACCACTAGAGAGGGGCTTTGAAAGGTATTGAACTTCAGGAAGAAATGAAATAAAAATAGAATAGCTTTGAAGTTCTTGGAGAGCTTGTTCATTATGGCCTGGTGATTACAAGAAGGAAAGAAATCATCAGAGAAATATTTTACTGCCTTCAGGATGAAAGAGTTTGGTCTTCCATTGCGTGTCTGGGCAGCCAATAAAGCATCTATAGCCATGGACTTTAGAAGCCAATGCCTTCATTGTACAGAGGGGGAAACTGAGGCCCAGAAAGGATATAGAATTTGCCCAAGATTACATATTCATTTACTTGCATTCCTGGGACCAGAACTCTTTAGATGAATCTACAACTCAACAAACTTTTCTTGACTATCCCACTCTGTGTGAGAATGCCCAATGTGAAGCTGGAGATAAGGATGAAATAAAGCCTGTCTTCCAGGGAGTCAGAGGTATAACATGCGCACAGATAAGCAAGACCAAGGTAATTTGTGGAGGGAAAGGGTATTGATAGCTAGCGAGAAATAGGAGGGAATCAGAGCCATCTTCCTGGATGGACAAGGTGTCACCTGAATTGAGCCTTGAAGGAAAACCAGGAGCTCAGGTGCCCAGGGCTTTGACTCCCATTCAGTGGGGCATTCTCTGGGTTGGTGATTTCATCCATGCCAATACTTGATCCAAGGGATATATGACATGTCAACTATGCCCACTCATTCTGTGGGCCTCTTGTCTTTTCTCTCTCATCAATGCTCCACAGGAGGTCGGTCCACCCTGGTGGCAACCTTCCTCTACAATTTCTTTTATTTTATTTTTATCTTACGAAATAAAGCATTTCCATAACATTGTAGAATAATAAACAGGCGACTGCACACAAAACTGCTTACTTACGTATACAACTGATACAATATATTCTTTTAAATATATAATAATATTATATATATATTATATGAATATATAATAAATTTATCGTGCAAATTTCTTTTTTCTTCCCTCCCACTCCCCTGTCCTAGAGTCAACTACCATTAGACAGAAATGTATGTCTGTATGTGTATGTAAAATCACTCTATACACAACTTCTTTTTATCTGTTCTTTCTCTGGATGCAGATAGCATTTTCCTTTCCTTTGTAGTTAATTTGGGTATCCAAAATAGTCCAAATAACTTAGTCACTCAAAGTTGTTCTTACAACAATATTGCTATTATAGTATGCAACACTCTCCTGGTCCTGCTTGTTTTACTCTTCATTAATTTGTGCAACTCTATGTTTTTCTAAAATCTATGAGTTCATCATTTCTTATAGCATTTTAGTATCCCATCACAATCATATACCACAACTCTGGGGCTCTTGATCTAGAATGGATACCAATAGAGCCCATTGGGCATCCCTCATCCCCTCCACATGATAAGCCTCCTTTCCTGGTCAAGCATTACTGGTATCATGTATATCTCTTCTCTTGGACAGTTCTTGGTTGATTGTGTTGGAAGCTACTTATACCCACCAGAACAATAATTACAATAATATTTAACACCATTGCTCCTAATTCTATCCCCTGGGGCAAGCAGAACAAGGGCATTTCTTCTTGCACATATACTAAGCCTTTTAACTCATTGAAGACATCTCTCATTACTTTCTGTCTTTCTCTTCTCTTAGCTAAATATCCCCAGTCCCCAATTCTCACACAACCTGGTCTTTTATCATCCCCATTGCTCTTGTCTAGACATGCACCAACTTACCAATATACTTCCTAAAATGTGGCTCCTAGACCTGGGTTGATG
>CM053596.1:26781855-26796924 GCA_028646575.1 Pseudocheirus occidentalis | reverse complement strand
AGGAAGGAAGGAAGGAAGGAAGGAAGGAAGGAAGGAAGGAAGGAGGGAGGGAGGGAGGAGAGGAACACTAGCTGTCCTTCAAGAAAATCTGGTCTGTTTCACTGTGACACTAACTAGTCATGAAGGTGGGCACCACCAATGAGCTTTCCATAGTGACAAGATGGAAGGAGGGGTGGTTGCTAGCCTTGCATTCCAAATTTCCCACCAATCATATTGTTTTCCATCGTCTATGACACTTAGGCTTTTGAACCAATCACATTGTGTTCCATCTGTGATGCATCCTATTCTTTTTCCTGTACTTCCCAAAACTATATGAACAGTAGTAGTAAGCACCACATTGTGGTATTTCAGCTTACTGGGGAGAAGAGAGAGCATTTTTATTGGTAAATAGTAGTCTTCCTGATAAATTGAAAATGCTCAGAACTTTGTGCCTCAGTTTACCTTAATTTCAATCCTGACCATTGTACAGTTCAGGGGATTGAAGCAGAGAGGTTAAGTGAATTGCCTAGAGTCACACAGCTAGTGAGTATCAAAGACAAGACAGTCTTAAAGGATAGAAGACAGAATGATGTGATGGAAAGAAATTACAGAAGCAGATTTTGTTTCCCATAGGTCTGATGAAGCCTCTTATCTTGGACAGAGGAGTTAGGAGCATGGAAATATCAACAGCTAAAAAGACTGATAAAAGTCATAAGTGTAATTCTTGGAACCAAGGGAATTTCCCTCCTCCCTGTGTGTGTTTATTCTCATCTGCTCATGATTAACCCTTTCCCACCATGCACAAGTGGAGCTTTTCCAGGGTAACTTCTATTTGTCATTTTCTCTTTACATCCCCAGTGTCTTCTGCCTGTACATGATAGGCACTTAAGAAATGCTTGATGCATCACACACTGAATTGGTTAGGTTTAGATTGGTTTGCCTTAGATTGGTTGGATTCAATTGGGTTGATTTAAAATAGTTAAAATAATCGTCTTACCCCTAGATTGGAATGTTTCTTAAAAGACTCCAGCTCCTAGTGGAAAGAACACTTCATCGAGAGGCAGAGGATTTCGGTTTGAATCCCAGCTCTGGACCCGTCAAAACTTCCACAAATGTCTTTTCCCCATCATAGGTCCCTAATTCTACATTGCTGTGGGTGTCCAAGGACGGGCTGGATGAACCTTTGTCTAGGATGTCATAGAGGAGATTCATGTTTCAGGGAAGGAAAGGATATAACTAGATGACCTCTAAACCCTCTTCCAGCTCTGAAATTCTATGCTGCCCACAGAGTTAAGGAGTGATTATAATTATCTCCTCAGAGACCGGCCCTCGTTTTCCCTGTCACCATTGAAATTGCCAGCTCATTGCCACCTAAGAAGAAAAGGACATAGCATGCTGTGTCAAAACCATCAATCCAGTGTGAGTTTACAAAGAGAGTAGGACTGAACAATACCTCCTTTCTCTAAAGCCTGTACCATAAACAACACTATCTTTTTGTTGCTGTTCAGTTGTTTTTCAGTGCCTAACTCTTTGTGACCCTAATTGAGGTTTTCTTGGTAATGATACTGGAGTAGTTTGCCATTTCCTTCTCCAGATCGTTTTACAAATGAGGAAACTGAGGGAAGCAGGGTGAAGTGACTTGCCTAGGGTCATACAGTTAATAAGTGTCTGAGGCTGGATTTGAACTCTGGAAAAGGAGTCTTCCTGACTCCAAGCTCAGCATAGTATCAGCTCAGCATTGAATCAAGTTCAGCATTGAAATCTACGATTTCATTAATTGAGCCTACTTGAATTAGACTTAAGACAGAGTTATTTCCCAAGTGAACTTGGGTAAGTCACTTCTCTAGATCTCAGTTTCCCCAATCTGTAAAATGAAAGGTTCAGGTTAGATAGCCTCTGAGGGCCCTTCCAGCACTAGATGTATGACCTCATGTCCTCACAACCACCCTGTGAGACAGACACTACAGGTAGTCTGTTCCTCATTTTATAGTGGAGGAAGCAGGCTCAGAGAGATTATATAACCTGCCTATCATTATACAACCTAGAACAATGCCAATGTATCTGCTCGTGAAATCCTAGGAATTTTTTTATACTAGCATAGAAATGGCTAGTGGTTACTACAGTTACCACTTCCTATTACACTCTCTCTAATGCCATCATGTATCTGTAGAGAGATGTTGTCTAAACTTATTATCCACCAATACAAAGGCTGGATAAATAAAAATGAACTGACAAAAATACAAATTGAATCTGATCCCTCCAGGGCAGCAAGGGAATAATCTGATACTCTAATGGCTGCATTAACAATTCAATATTGCCCCCCCAGAGTGTTCTGGGCAAAGGAGCTCTTCCTTGGCAGGAAAGGAAATATTGTAGTGTCTCTTTCTGACATGACACAGAGCCAGCCAAGTTGTATACTTCTTGGAAAACTGGTAAATGATGTGGAACATTGAGTTGGAACCTGTTCACGCTATCAGCCATTCACTAGGATTTCCACGGCATGATCCACATATCCATCCAAGCCGTTGGACCCAGCAACTACTCTGGGGAACATGCCCTCTCTGACCTAGGCAAGCTTCAGGACTCCTGGTCACCAAGGAACATAGAATAGAATTCATAGGAAAGACCATTTCATCTGTACTAGCTGGGGTAGGGGAGGGAACAGCAAATGTCCTTCCAACATGGTCCTAATAAAGAAGGATGACCAACTTTCATTATCTCCAGGTATAGAGAAGGAGATACGAGTAGAGACCTGAGCTTGGAATCACAAAGAGTTGGATTAGAAGTCTCTCCCTGACAGGACCTTTGTGACCTTTGTGACCCACAAATAACTATGATAATAATAGTAACAAGTACAACACTAACTAGCACTTATATACTTTGTATATTTAAAATTAACAATGTGCTTTACAAAATATCATCTAATTGTTTTTCTTTATGACAACCCTGGGAGGTGGATGTTTATTATTCCCATTTTACAGATGAGGACAGTGAGGCAGACTGAGATAAAATGACTGGTCCAGGGCCATGCGGCTAATATGTGTCTGAGGCTGGATTTTTAATACATTGCTCTGGGCCATTACACCACTTAGGTCATAAAAACTCCCTGGTCCTCAGTTTCTTTATCTGTAAAAAGAAGAATAGGAACTAAATCCATGATTTCATAAGTATAAAGAACTCCCAGGTAAAGAAACTCCTTCTACCAATGTAGATTGATGCCTTCTCTACAGCCTGTGATTTTAAAAGAGTTGCCTAGTACACTGAAAAGTTAAGTGACTTGCCCAGGGTCACATAGTCATTATGAATCAGAGGCAAGATTTGAACCAAGACCTTACCGAATCTGAGGTCAGCATTGTATTTATCATGCCATCATGATTTTATAATTTCCTCCATTAGATTTCAAGCATTTTTCTTCTGTCTCTGTGACTTCAGCATCTATCACAGTGCTTTGAACTCAATAGATGCCTAAAAAATGCTTACCAAATTTAATCAAATTCTGTGAACCAACTGTGATTTCCTTTATTATTCTACGTTTCCAAGTGATATTGTTATGAATTTAACCTGTGATACTTACTGTAAATGCCCAGAATACCCAATACTGGACCAAAGACTAAACTACAAAACGTAAAGAAAAATATCTAAACATACCTATGACCCTCTTGATCCAGGGATTTTGGATTGTGGTAATAGAATTCAGCTTCTCTGCTCTGCTGAGAAAATTCTGCCAGCCAAGTTGAAAGCCTGATATCTCCAATATAGAATCAAGTTGCACTTTTGAAGAAATAGCTAGGGAAAAAAAGGGGGGGGAGGAGGAGGGAAATTAGTGAATTTTCTCAAATCCGTTACCCAGAGTCCTTTGTGTTTCTCCAACACTAACTTTGACTCAGAGCTGCTCTGAACCCTGCCACCCTCACTCCTCTGAGAAGAAATCATGATCAAGAATTTTAAAATAAAGGAAAACAACTTCTCCCATAATTTACTGGTGGTTATTTGTCACTTGCTTCTGTAAATAAATACCCAGGCGAGCTGCAGAACAGGAGATTTATCAGGAGGGAAAGATCTATATTCCCTGGACGCAAGTGACGTTCCTGGGCTTGGTAATTGCTTCATAAACGATAAATTGCCTACTGATTAATTGCATAGCTCAGGCTTTCCAGGGTGTTTTTCATGTGGACAGTTGTGTACGTACTGTGAATTAAGGGACAGGGTTTGCCTGCAAAATGACTTTTGGTTTCTCTGAGGATGATGAAGTGGAAGGGTCAGTGGCTATGAAGTCAGAAATTACCCAGGTTCAAGTCCTGTTTGCCATTCTTGCTAGCTGTGTGACCTTAGGTAAGTGACTTTGCCAATGAGGGCCAAGTTTCCTTATCTGAAAAAAATTAAAGAATTGAATTTAATAAATTCCAAGCTCCCTTTGAGTCCTTCATTTATGATTCTAATTATTCAAACATGGATAGTATAGCCATAGGGTCGTAGATATAGTGCAGAAAAAGGGACCTTAGAGTCCTCCAAATCAAATCCTTCATTTTATAATCTGGGGAAACAGAGGCATGAAGAGGTTAAATTATTTACTCAGGGTCATACTAATAGTAAGTACCTGAGGCAGCATTCAAACTGAGGTCTTCCTGACATTCTTACAGGTCTTTCTTACAATTTCAAAACTGAAGAATTTCATGGCAAATCCAATGGGCTAAAAATTTGGATTGTCTTGGTTGAGTTTTGTGGGGGATTTTTTTCATTTATAAGGTTGTATTGAGAAGCAAACTCATTTACACATGTGAACCATGACCCCAGTGATCTCGAGGTGAGATTTTTGATAAATTCACCTAACCAGAAAGCATTCCAAAATCAATAGAAGATGGAAAATGTCCCTTCAGAGACTCAGGGAAAATAATTGTCATAAAACCGATTGACCCAATAATCCAACTGTAACAATTATATACAGAGAATGAAATTGAAATGAAGGAATAAAGACTTCTTAACAAAAATCAAATTCCCAAGAGCATTTAAAATAGCAACAAAAAAAAAGCCAGCGATGGTGACTGGGAAATAGTTGGAGAAGTTGTAACATTATAACCATTGTTAACATGTTTATAAAGCGCTTTATACTCATCCTCTCATGTATTCCTCTTGACAAACCTTGTGAGATAGATGGTGAAGATGTTATTATTCAAAGGGGTTCCCTAGCATTGCCATGGTCCAAGGACTAGGAAGTGTCAGAAGTTGGATTTGACCCCAGGTCTTCTAAGTTCCAAGTGCCACACTCTACTCAAATTGGATCTAATTTTTTGGGAATCAATAAGAAATAAGGAGAAGGACAGGACCTATAATTTCATTACTGGAGGAAACTTCTTTCTCTACAATTTATACTCTTAGAGTGGTTAAGTAATTTATTCTGAGTAACACAGCCGGTGTCAGAGGTAGGTCTTGAACTCAGAACTTTTGGCTAACTCAATATCTACCCAGCTATGTGCCTCTCAAATATGAAGGCAAAAATGGGAAGAAATGAAGTATTGCAGTTGTGGGAAAAGAATAACACACACACACTAACAAGTGTAACAAAAAATTATAAATGCATAGAAGAAAAAAGATCAGAGGCAGACATGAAAGCAAACAAGCCATATTTATTATCATTTTAAAGCTAATAGTTGCATTTGTAATGAATTATAAATAATGATGTTCATAGTCTCATATGAGGTAATTTTTTATTTGTATATCTGAATGTTTATTTTTATCAATGATTACTGAGTTAAAAATAGATTTTTTAAAAATTAGAAACAAAAAATACTTCTTAATATTAGGCTTCTACTCAGACAAATCTATGGAAAAAATATGGGGCAGGTAGATTAAAAGAGATTCATTGGCAGCAGTGATCTGTGACAACTTCCAGCAGAGGGAGAGGACAGGCAATAGAAAGAAAATTCTAAACATGTGTTCCTGTAAACAAGACAAACAGCAGTCTGGGGTCTGTTGTCCAAGAGCAAACAACCCTAACATATACCAGGATCCCACGGGGGCTATTTTTAGAGCTTTTATTGTTGTTCAGACATTTTTCAGTTGTCTCTGACTCTTTGTAACTCCATTTGGGGTTTTCTTGACAGAGATACTGGAGTAGTTTGCCATTTCCTTCTCCAGCTCATTTTACAGGTGAGGAAACTGAGGCAAACAGGGAAGAGTAATTTGCCCAGGGTCACACAGTTAGGAAGTATCTGAGGCCAGATTTGAACTCACAAAGAAGCATCTTCCTGAATACAGACCCAGCACTCCATCTACTCATCAGTTAATGAAGTACAATAACCAGCCACACCCTGTTTCTGGTCCTCTTCCGGGTCTTCCTTGAGTACAGGCAATAAATTCTAATTGTTCCCAAGTACCTCCAGGACCAAAAAAAAAGAAATCCTACTTGATACTCAATGCTTTTTATAACCTGGTCCCTTCCAACCTTTCCAGTCTTCTTACACCTCCATCCTCTACATGTACCCTACCACCCAAAGTCATGAAACTAGCTTCCTCATTATTCCTTGCAAAAGATCTGTCATCTCCCAATTCTGAGCCTTTTCCCTGGATGTCCAGGAAAAATAGACAGAAAGTACCATGGACAGAAGAAAGGGAGAAAACAGGCAAACAGCTCTATACAAACAAGACATATACAGACTAAATAATAAATCATCAGTAGAAGGAAGGCACTAGAATTTAAAAGGATTGGGAAAGCCTTCTTGATGAAGGCCTGTATGAGCACAGGAGCATTGTCAGAAGAGAAAAGAGAGAGAGAGAGATCTAAACAAGACTTGGTAACTGATCAGATATAGGGGTGAGAGTGAGGAATTGAGGATGATGTCTAGGTTTCAAGTGTGGGTTACTGGGAGGATGTTGGAACAACTGAGAGTAATAGAGATGTTAGGAAGAAGGAAGAGAAGGAAAAGGAGTTCATCTAGGGGCAAGTTAAATTTACAATGTCTATGGAACATTCAGTTCTCAAGGAGTGAAGGCAAGAAAGAGAGAAGAGATGTAGGACAGTAGCTAGTAGGAATGAATGGATAAAGTGAGGAGTTTTTGAGGCTAGGAGAGACATGGGCATGTTTAGAGAGAGCAGAGAAGCATCCAATAGACAGGGAGAGATTGAAGAAGAGTGAAAGAGGGGCTGATAGAGGTGGCAATGTGCTGTAGGGGATAAGATGAAGCAGGGTCACTCGTGCATATAGAAAGGTTGGTCTTGGCAAGAAGGGCCACCTGTCTATATGAGACAGAGATTAAGGGGGAACAAGTGGTGGAATATATATGAGATGATGTGAATGCAAGAAGGGGAGAAGAGATCTTGTTGAATGGCTTCGAATTTTTCAGTGAAAAATTAGGCAAGATTCTGAAGTGAAGGATTATGAAGAGGTAGAATTTTGACATGTTTCAAAGAAATGAAAAGGGTTGAAAGAGGCACAGTGGCAAGTAGAAGAGTAAATCAATTAGTGATCTATAAAAGAATTGCTTTGCCTTAGTGAGAGTCCACTTAAGATTAACATGAAATCATGGTGGACTCAGGGAACACGGTTTCATCATTTTCTCTAGGTTTGTCTCAGCTTTACACAAGTAGGACCAAGTAAATTCCT
The DNA here is from genome assembly GCA_028646575.1 of Pseudocheirus occidentalis. Lineage (NCBI taxonomy): Eukaryota > Metazoa > Chordata > Mammalia > Diprotodontia > Pseudocheiridae > Pseudocheirus > Pseudocheirus occidentalis. The sequence goes on along the minus strand of CM053596.1, from coordinate 26,789,344 downwards.
AGGATGGCAGAAATAATCCAAGACTGGGGTTTGGCAAAGCAAAGTCTTCAATAGAGAGGGTAAAAGAGGTAGGGGACTCAAGAGAAGAGAGGAGTGTAGGGATGAACTGATGAACCAAGGAGTCAGTGGGGAAGGGAGGAGAGTGTAGTCAGTAAGGAGAATCACCCCTGTTGAAGGACTAGAGGTCATGGCAAGGACAAAGCAAGTTTGGAGTTCCAAAGCGGAGGTAGATAATGGAATTTCAACTGACTGTGATCAGAAAAAAATAATTTTAGAGCTCATAGACATGAATATGTAACATGTGTGAGTATGAGTGATGCTAAGATCAAGGATATAACTATCTCTTCATATAGCTGTGGTGTGGTAAAGAAGTAGATCATGGGAAATGAGAAAGTTGAAAAATTCAAGATTAGGGGGTTTTAGGGCATGACAATATGTTTGCTTAAGTCCCCTAGGAGGAGGGCAGAAGTTGGGGAGGAGAGGAAGACTGTGAGCCAGGGAGTATATTCAATGAGGAAAGAAGCAAAATGATCTGGAAATATATTGAAACCAGAATCCCAGTTGAGTCATAGAGAAGAAATGAAACCTCAGAGAAGGAGAAACCTCAGAGAAGGAGAAACCTCAGAGGAGGAAAAGTTACTGAGTAGTGGGGGGGGGGGAGGGAGAACTTGGATGTGACAATGGGAAGAAAGGAGTAATCCAACTCCCTCATTATGATTGGTGAGTTGGGGGTGGGGGGTTGAATGAAAATTCTGTAAAGGGTAGCTATGTTATCAAGAGGGAGCCAGGTCTCAGTGAGTACAAGAATAGGGAAGAATGAGAAAGGAAAAGTTGTAAGATTAATCATGAAACAGGCATTTCCAAAGAGCATAGTGGGAAGACTGGGTGGCTCTAGAGTAGGACAGTGTATTGGGGGAGAGAGGGCATTGAAGATGATAAGAACAAGGGAGCAGTCATGGGAGGATGAAGAATGGGGTCTGAACAATGGCAGCCAAGGGTTCAGAATAACTAGGAGGGGGAGATATAATGAAGTGGAACAATGTTAAACACTGAGGAATACATTCATGTAGGTTATTATTGACAAAAGCAATTGGGCCATAGTTGAAGTGCATGGAGTAAGGTGTGTATGAGGAGATCATGATGGTAAGAAGGGGCTTGTTTGTGAAAAAGCTTTAAATGCTGGGGCAGGTCATGTTTTATGTTAGAGGCAATAGGGAACCACTGAAATTTATTGATTAGGGGAAGAGTCAGTCTTGTACTTTAGGAAAATAACTGGTGATTACATGGAGAGTGGATTGGAGTGGAGAGAGACCTGAGGAAAGGAGATCATTGAGAAGGTTATTACAATAGGCTAATGCCACTTGAACTGGCTGCACTTGACAGATATTGTCCCTATTGAGTGCTTTCATTTCAACAAATATTTGGGGGTTATAGGCAAGGTCCTGTGTTAAAGGCAATGAGGGAGAGGCATATAAAATTATTCTGAAGCCAAAGAACCATAGCATCTCCAAGTTGAAGGGGAAATCAGTGACTATCTAACCCAATCCTTTCATTCCTACCCCAGAATTAAAATCCCAAATATCATATGCCCAAACAACCCAGCCTCTACTTAATATGAGAACTAGGCACATAAATCAATGCAAAAAAATTACTTCATCCTTTGAGGTAGTCTTAAATTCTTGTCTTTCTTTAAAGACTCCAAAAGGCAGCAAGGTGGTACAATGAATAGAGAGTTGAGCCTGGAGTCATGAAGACCTGAGTTTAGATCCAACCCCAAAGACTTAATGGCACTGTGACCATGACAAGTCACTTAACTTCTGTCTGTCCCAGTATCCCCCATTGGAGGGGGCTAAAGTGAGGACAATATCAGCACCTAGGATCACAAGGTTGTGAGCATCAAATGAGATAACATCTGGAGCACTTAACTCAGTGCCTAGAATGTGGTAGGTGCTCTAGAAATGCTTATTTCCTTCCCCTAGCGAAGAAGCCCCTAACTCACTCATTATGCCTCTACACTTAGAGAATCCTCTAATAGTTTTCATGTTTTCCTCACAAAAGGCTTGATCTTTCTATTTGAAGTTTGTCCCAGCCCACCCCATTGCTCCTTGTTCTGCTTTCTGCTGCCAAACAGAACAAGTTTGTCCCATCCTACACATGACTCCCCTTTGAATACTGGAAGACAGCTCTCCTGGGCCCCTCCTCTTTTCCAGGTCCCTTTCTTGGGTCAAATGTTATGGGCTCCGAGCTACCTTTTAATGAGAGCAATGTGCATAGGTCTGAGGTTGGGTATTACCGGAAGGGAGAAGATTATTAGATGTTTGTTTGACCTGTTCTTTCTTCATCCAGGGCACCTATTGCCTTCTCTCCTATCTCTGTGCTGCCTCTTCAGAATTACCTTCCCCCTAATGCTGGAGAAGAAAAAGCTTTCTTCCCTGGGGACACTCTTAGTTTTGACCTTTAAATCTGGGGCTTCTATCAATTGGGTAGTTGCAAATTAGTACAAGAACCTCTTATCTAAAATAAATCCATTTTTCATACCCAAGGTCCCACTCCTTGCTGTAGGCCCCATGGAGATCAACGGCAGAAAAAAAAATAGGTCATGTTTAGATTAGAATATTCATAGAAGCACTTTGTAGGGTAGCAATAATGGGAAAAGAAAGTTATTGCGTATTGGAAAAGGACTAAACAAAATGTGCCACATGAATGTTATGGAGTATCTTTACATTGCGGTATGGTAGAAAGAGAGCTAGTTCTGAACTAGAGGGTCTGGGTTTGAATCCCCCATTCTCCCTGAGAGATCTTGCATAAGTTATTCAACCCCTCAGGCGTGACATTGAGAAAGTTGAACAAGATGGACTCTGATTGATTAGGGGAGCTAATCCACCCACCTCTAGAGTTATAAAATGAGAAATATGACAAATTTAAAGGGGAAAAATGAGAAGATAGGGATGGGCTGATGGAAAGCAAAAAAGCAAAAGCAAGACGATAATTTGTGGTCTTGGGTAGTTACTGAGGCCCAGAATTCTCTCCCAGTAGCTGACCTTCTAGTGCCAATCCACCCCCAAGCAGAGCTTAACTAAAGGAAAGGAGGGGAAGGGAATAAGCATTTCTATAGAGTGCCTACTATGTGTCAAAATCCTTTACAAATGTTATCTCATTTGATGCTCATAAGAGTCCTGGGAAGGAGGTGTGGTTAGTAACCCCATTTTAAGGTTGAGGAAAGTGATGGAGACAGAGGTTGTGACAAGGACCATGGTCACACAGCCAGTAAGTATCTGAGGCTGGATTTCAACTCAAGTCTTCCTGATTCTGAGTGCCCCTATCTATCCACTCTACGAACTAGTTGTATTACGAGAGACAAGAGGGTACAGAATAAGGAAAGTAGTGATCCTACTGTCCCCTGCCCTGGTCAGACCCCAGTCTTCAATGATGGGCATCACATTTTGGAAAGGACATTGATAAATGGGAGAATAGTCAGAGGAGGACAGCTAGAAAGATGAAAGGACTGGAGACCACAGGACCCAAGGATCCTTTGAAGAACTGGAGCTTTTGGTCTGGAGAAGAGATGGCTGGATAGGTGTTGGTAAGGAATGGGAATGATAGCTGTCATCAATTACCAGTGCAAGAGGGCATGATTTATTCTGATTAGGGACAGAAGATAGAACTAAGAGTAGCTGACTTAAACTGAAGAAAGGAAAAATCAGTAATGAACAGAGAAAACATTCTGTAATTAAAGCTATCACTAAGTGGGCTGGGTTGCTTGGGCAGTATTGAGTTCCCCTTCACTGGAAGTCTTTGATTCTGGATGAACAGAGTTCAGAGATAGCTATTGAGAGGATTCTATTCGTATTGGTTTGGGCCTGATAGCATTGATGCTTGGCCCTGAGGTTCTGGAATTCTGGGAAATGTTTGGCAGATCATATATCTGCTTCCTGAATTACCAACCTTGGTCAAGCCCATCAGAACCCTGATGCATCCAAGGCATGGAAGCAGCCAACCTATTGTTGGCAAAGCAGCAAAAGCACTGGGTGGGGGTTAAGACTGCATCTGCTCTGATACTACTGTATAGATATAATGCGACAGATTTAATCACAGCAATTAAAAATAAGGACCTCCAAGGTGTAAGAAAATGAGAGGTTGCTGGAGGGAGGTGGGGCAGAATATGACAGAGAATAAATTTCACACAACGGGAAACAGGGATAAATTTCTCTTCCGAAACAGAAATTATCCACCTTAATACCTACAGAAATTTGCTGTTGGATTTACAAATATATATATATATATATATATATACATATAATACACATATATACGTATATGTGTGTTTGTATATACATATGCACACATAGATATATGTATGTATATTTGTGTATAAAACACATGTATGTATGTGTACTTGCATTACATACATGCATTTATACATACACATACACAGTCCTTCCATCTCCAGATCTGGGGTCCTAAGGGTCCACCTCCTGCTCTGTTCACATAGATCCACATGGACCTGCCCATCCAGCAAAGAATTCTTAGATATGGACTTGAAGAATCTGGATTAGAATACCAGTTCTGTTGGTTACCAATGTTGTGACCTTGGGGAAGTCACCTGCTCTTCCTAGGTCTCAGCTTCCTTGTCTATAAAGTGAGCAATTGGTGGAACTCAAAAGCTGTGATCCTTCCTCCCTCTAGACATTGGTTTCTTTATTCATAAAATGAGGTGATTGGTCCAGGTGGCCTCTAAAGTTCTAAAGGCCCTTCTAACTCTATGCTCCTTTGCAGCTCCATAGCCAGTCTCTGGGGGTAAAGAGAGACAGCACGGTGCAGACGGAGCTGTGCTGAATTGGGAGTCATGAGACCTGGGTTTGAATCTTGGTCTGTCCCTTCTGGACCTCAGTTTCTACATCTGTAGAATGAAACAATAAAGGGTGATTATCTCCAAGTTCCCTTTGCACTCTCATTTCTACTTTCTGCTGCCCCCAACCCTTTTGAAATAAAAATTTATACCCACAGAGGCTGAGAAGATGAAGAATCTGCCTGACTCCAGCGGTAGCCTCCTGGAATTCAGAGGACTGAATGACACAGTTAACATGAATGAAATTTGTTTTAAATATACATTTTCATTTGATTTTAACAACATATCTAGCATTTAGGTAGGACTCAAAGGTTTGCTGAGTGCCTTTCCATACATTATTCCTAAGTGAATATAAGCTCCCTGAGGGCAGGAACCTGTTTTGTCAGTGTCATATCTTTTATCCCTTTTTAGTTCTTTGCACATCACAGATGCAATACTTATATGTTCCACATTGAATCATCTCTTCTTAATCTCCAACGTGCTCTGGGAGATAGGTGCTCTGGGTATAATGAACTCCAAGTTATAAGGAAACTTGGTAAGGATAAAGTAATACAGCTAAGGGTCAGAGATGGTCAGAGCCTCTCCTGACTTGGAAGCAACTAGATGGCTCAGGGAATAGAGTGCTGAGCCTGGAGTCAGGGAAATCTGAATTCAAATACAGCCTCAGAGACTTACTTAGATGTGTAACCATAAGAAAGTCACTTAATGCCTATTTACCTTTATCTACTGCAGAAGGAAATATAGCAAACCACTCTAGTATCTTTGCCAAGAAAGCACAATGGACAGTATTGGGCCCATGACTGGGTACTGACAGGCAAGGGAGTGCCCTCTACCACTGCAGACTGATTTCTCAATTTAGAGTTGCCTAGAACATTGAGAGCATAAGTGGTTTGCTGAGAGTCACATGACCAGAATATATTAGAGGGAAAACTTGGTTCTTCCTGACTCAGAGATGCCTTCTCAATCCATTTGACCATGTAGAGAACGAGAGACCACATCTCTTTTCTTTCTTAGAAAAATAATTCACAACTGATCAAAATGGATGCGAAGTCACACACAAGAAGCTTTCCAGAGGACTGCTGCTGTGAATAGCTTTCAAGGTTCTGATTATATAGTATAGTGAACTTACTATTTACTTACTATTTACTAATAACAAATCAGAGCAAAACCTTAATAGAAAACCAAAATACAGCATTCATCATATCACAGCTAAACAACTTATCACTAAAATGGCCACATAGGTTTTTACCAAAGTGGTCATATAGTTTTAAACAAAGTACATTTATTTAGTCAATCACAAAATCCTTAATTCAATCACAAAGTACAAAAGTCAAAGTTCTCCACTCCTAGGTCACAGTAAATCATAATCTTCCCAATCAGTACACAATATTCAAGTAAAGTCTTCTTTCGGCTTGACTTAAGGCTGGCTCTCAGTTTCCATGGTTCCTCTTCCATGGTCCCAGCTCCAAATGCCACTTTGGTTCAAAGGCAGGCAGCTCCCAGTTCCTTGTACAGATCTTTGTCCAGTTCTTCATCCAGTTCCTGTTACATATTGAAGTTCACAGTATCCAGTCCACCTGAAGTCCCTCACAGTTCCTGTTTCTAGGAAGACAAAGCACATGTTTTCTCCATCTTGACTCTTCCACTACAAGAGTCCTCTTTTCAGTTCTGCTGTCTCCAGCCTGGGGTTCTCCTTATATATGGTCATTAGCCCCTCCCCAGGAGTTCACAAGTTCTAGGGTTTACAAGTTGTGGGGTTCACATGTTCTGTTTCTTAACAGACTTGATACAAGTCCCAAAAGAAACTGACACAAGGTGTTAATTCAATAGCTGAAACAAGATGTGAACTAATTCTGTGCATGCCATTACAATGGATTAGAAGAGTTTCTATCTACAGTTATTGAAGTATGCCTTCCTACTGGTACCTCCGTCAAGACTTGAAGGAAAGTATCATGGCCAAGAGGCAATTGACCTACATTAGTTCTATCTGCTAACAGGAAACTAAAGTCAATCAAACAACTAACAAATATTTATTAAACACCTACTGTGTTCTAGGTATTGTGTACTGTACTCAGTAGATACTTATGAAAAAGAAAATGTACAAAATTTATAGGATGCAGGAAATGAGGGAAAAGGGGGAAGGCACAAGCAGCTAGAGGAAGAAGTCAAGAAGGAAAGGTTAGGATTAGAGCAGGCTGTGGGATTTCCATGTTTCACCCCAAACAAGAACCTATATTAGTATTTCAATAACCCAGAAGAATGGAGCAAGTCATATGACATTTCTTAGCCTTAGTCAAGATGACTCGTTGGTCATAATAAACACTCTTCTTCAACAACCCAAAGGATGACTCTCTACATGGACATCACAAGATGGTCAGTCTATAAATCAGACTGATTTACTTTGCAACTGAAGAGAGGCTCTATGCAGTCAGTTAAAACAAGACCTGGAGCGGACTGTGTCTCAGAACATGAGCTTCTTATTGCAAAATTCAGACTTAAATTGAAGAACATAGAAAAAACCATCAGACCATGTAAGTATGACCTAAACAACATCCCTTATTAATAGTAAATGGAGGTGACTAATAGATTCAAGGGATTAGATCTGGTAAATAGAGTGTCTAAAGCCTCTATGGACAGAGG
>CM053596.1:26764631-26781355 GCA_028646575.1 Pseudocheirus occidentalis | reverse complement strand
GGGATCAGGCCTGTTTCCCAGAGTATAACAAAAAGACTACTTATCTCTTAGGAAATACTTTTCAGCAACTTCACTTGGGTCAGAGCTAGAAGAAATATTTTTAAGTGTTTGATAACTTTTCTCCATTTACTGCAAAGGGCAGGTTTTATCTTTTCCATATAGATCTCAGAAGTAGTTTTTCTTAGTCTTAAGTAATTTCCTTCCCTCCACCCTAACCCCACAATTCTGAAAAATTCTGTAAAGCTTGTAAATACATTTTAGGAGTTTTAAAAAGGAGGAAAACCACAATTCCCAAATTCTATTGTCTTCTTATCTTGAACAAAGATATCATTAGTTCTATTTTTAATCATCAAATGTTCTATTTCCAAATGTAAAAAAATGCCAAATGGTGGCACTAGCTCCCACACCATTTTAGACAGAAGCTTCGGAACCTGTTCCAGAAGGCACCAAGGTTCTGCCCAAAGCCTGTCAGCAAGAACAGAGGGAACTCACAGAAAGGTCTTGGCAAAAGTCTGTATTTGAATTGTGCCTCCCATACTTATTGGCTATGTGGGCACGGACATATCATTTCGTATCTCTAAACCTGTTTCATCATTTATAGTTCCCAGCTCATAGGATTGTTGTGAAAGTTACTGGATTATAAGTTTAGATCTGGAAGAGTGATTAGTCTAACACCTTCATTTTATAGATGAAGAAACTGAGGTTAACTTGGTTAATCATAGCTTGCTATACTAGAAGTAGAGCTAGGATTTGAACCCTGGTCCTCTGATGCCCAAATCAGAACTCTTCTACCATGGGAAAATTGCTTGACCTCTGTGGGATTCAGACTTTTTATCTAAACTAAGGGGGTTGAAAAACATCACCTTTAAGGTTCCTCCCTGCTCCATTTGTATGCCATGTTGCCTATCTGTATGTATAATTAAGATGTAATATAGATCCAATCTCATTCTTTCCTTTCCTTTAGAGAAAGATTTTGACATAGTGCATTGATGGCTAAAAACTGAGTTGGGAAGATTTGGGTTCAAATACTGTCTTGGATACTTGTATACTGTGTGACCCTGGGCAAGTCACTTACCTCTTTGAGTATCAATTTCCTTATCATAAAATGAGGATTTAATAATAGCATCTACCTTAAAGAATTGTTGTGAGGGTCAAATGAGTCAATCTATGTAAAGAGCTTTGTAAAACTTTAAGAACTATTATTCTTATTAGTTTTATTCTTGTTAATTATTACTATTTCCACCCAAATAAGAACTGGATATTGAATATCATTTAGTACTTCCCATTACAACCTGTAGACCCTGAGTCTCTAGACACAGCGCCTGGAACATAATGGGTACTTAATAAATATTTAATGATTGATAGAGTCAAGAAGGAGGAAATACATTTTAGGTCATTTAAGTATTAAATACATTTAAGTATGAAAGGTTTAGAGCTGGACTGGACTATCAAAACCATTTAGTCCAATCTTTTCATCTTACAAATGAAGGACACTGAGATCTGGAATTAAGTGACTTGCTCAAGGTCACATGGATGATAAATGAAAGATTTGGGTTTGAACTCAGGTCCTCTGACTCCAGATTCAATACTGCTTATAATATTCTACCCTCTCTAACGATACTATTTCCTAATATCTTGGGAGGATTTCTCTCAAAACTAACCTCTCTACTAGTGTAGCCATTACTCTTGTTTAGACCCTCAAAACTTCTCACTTGTGGTATTTCAATAGCCCTCCTGTTGTTCCCCCTGCCTCAGCTCTATCTACGTCAGTTTATTTTCCATATGGATGCCAAGATGCTTTTCCTAAGGAGCAAGTCTGACCATGCCACTAAGTAAAATCCAGTGATACCCTAGCATTTCAAGGATCAAATATAAACTCTTCTATTTGGAATTTAAAACTTTTCCATCTGTCCTTCAAGTATTTTTGCACATTGTTCCCCTGCACGCACTGAGATTCCAGTTATACTGAAGCTATTCCTCACCTAAGAGATGCCACATCTCCCACCTCCATACCTTTGCTCTGGCTATCTCCCATTCCTAGAATTCTCTTCCTTCTCAGCTCTGCTTCTGAGAAGTGCTAGTGAAGACTCAATCAAATGCACCTCCCTGTAGAAGGCTTCTCACAGCTTCTTCTGCCTTCTCCTCCAAGGGTATCTTGTATCTGTTCTGTATGTATCTTTCACAAGTATGTATATATTTATAAATAGATGTTTATATAACTATATATATGTATATACTTATGAAAGATTATATGCATATGGTTGCATACACATACACCTCCTTGAGGTCAAATAATATTTTCACCTCTCTTTGTATCTCCTGCACTTAACTTAGTTCTTCACACAAAATATGTGCTTAATAAATTCCTACTGTTTGGTTCTCAGAACCTTAATCTCTAATGTGTGTATATACACACATGTAAATATATAGATAAATGTATATTTATATGTATACACATACATACACATATATACACATACATACACATCATATATACATATACATACATATGTGTGTACATATATATACATATATACATATATATACATATATATATGTATATATATATATATATATATATGATTTAGTAAATCTAGAAACGAGAAATGCTAGCACTTATCATGGGACTATTTGACTTTGGGGATCTCTCATTCATCTTTGAAAGCACAGTCCTTTCTTTCATATTCCACTACCCCCCCCCCCAGGTGCCCTGGAATCTCCCTATCCCTCACTTCTCAGAGCTTTAGTACTGATATCTTACCAAGACTTTCTTTACTTTGATCTTTTCCCTTTCTGTCCCATCAATCTCAGTTTCCACTAATATTTACCTTCTCTGGTTAGAGTTCCCATAAGACCCTGTTCTTTGCCAGGGTTAATGAGATAAACCAATTTGATCTAATAAGCTAATTATTAGGTGAGAATGATTTGATGCACTCTCTTGTAGCATTAGCATTTAAATGGCATTTTAAAACATGGATGTCTTAACCTAAAAGAATATTGAAATTTTAGGTTTGTCAACAAGACCAACCCGGTCTCTCACTTGTGAATGGCCAGAGCCAAACCGAGCAGGCTAGGAGAGTCAGAAATCAAAAAGAAGTTTAATTTCAAAGTAAGAGAAATGGCTTGCAAGGGAGAAGGGGACCTAGACATATGTGCCAGGCCCCACCCCTAGTGGGCACTTTGGTGTGGCCAAATCTCAATATTTATAGCAACTACTTTGAAGTGAGATGTAGCCCTGACAATGAGGAGTAATAGCAACATGAGACAAATTTGATTCATAGCAGGGCTTCATGACCAGAACATAGATACAGCAGGTTCCTGTCCATGCTCAGAGAATACTTGGGCCCAGTCAAAGTAATACAAAAGTTATATGAAACAATTCTGGGACTTTACTGCGATTGATATCATCCACAGAATGAATGCAAAGAACTTATACGCCAAGCACAGGGCACAGCTTGTTTGTTGGGCCTTAGCTCTTGAAAACAGGTTGTCTCCTAATATCTTGACAGATTACTAGACCGACTGGCAGACATGGAGAGATTTGGGGTAAGGGAATCCATCCTACACATCAGCAATTGCCTATCCAGGTTACAGATGCAGCCATAGATCCACCAATGCCATGGGGCTCCAGAAGGTAGTTATTTGAGATGTCATAGACTTATGGCATCATTGACTTGGAAGAAAAGCTCAAAGTGTCTACTCTGATCTCCTGATCAGTAATAAGATTCCCTTTAATAGAAGCATTCCCTAATCTATGGTACACAAAAGATCACCAGCCTATAACATTTTTTACTTGTCCTCCAAACTTTTAGTAGCAAAAACCTTTACTTATCATAAAATAGATTTAGAGCAAGAATGTATCTTAGATGCCATCAAACCAACCGTTTCATTTTACAGATGAGGAAACAGAAGAACAGAGGTTAAGTCTAGGGTCACAAAGTTACAAAGTATTCAAGTTAGAATGTGAACTTAGATATTCTTGATTCTAAATCCAGCTCGTTATCTGCTATTTCATTATGCCTTTCATTATGAACTTAAAACAATAACTGATTGTCCCTCTCTATTTTCCTTCTGCTATCCCCAGCTCTTTCTTCCTGACCTCCAATCTCTTCCTGTTATTGGTGGTATTGTCAGAGGACAGAGTAGTTTTTGATATGAACCTTCGATACTTTATTAGTCAACTTTGTATTGGGAAACAGAGCTCTACAGCATTCCTAATTTTTTCATCCCAAGTAGAAGAGCTTTAAGTGATGGAAGATTTACAAGTTTAGTGGGCATCTTATTCTATTATTGGCAGCTAGATGGTGCAGTGCATAGAGTGCTGGGCCTGGAGTTAGGAAGGCATCCTCCCTAGTTCAAATCTAGCCACAGACACTTACTGGTTGCGTGACCCTAGGCAAGTCACACTTAACTCTGTTTGCCTCAGTTTCCTCATCTGTAAAATGAGCTAGAAAAGGAAATGGCAAACCACTCCAGTATCTTTGCCAAGAAAACCCCAAATGGGGCCATGAAGAACTGGATGCAACTGAAAAAAGACTGAACAACATTCCATTATTGGATAACTTGAATACACGGGAAATTTTTTCCTGACTGAAATTTGCCTCCCTTATAGCTTTACCCATTGGATTCAGCTCTTGACTTTAAAGCCAAGGAGAATAAAACTAATCTCTCATCCACATGGTAGACTGTTAGATATTTGGATAGACCCCTATCATCGCAGATCCAGACCTAAAAAGGATTTTGAAGTCATCTGTTCTAACCCACTGATTTTTACAGATTAAGAAACTGAGGTTTATAAAGGTGAGTGACCTGCCTGTGATCACACAAGTAGTAAGTAAAAGAACTAGGTTTCAAACTCAGATCTTCGTCTGACTCTGACTTCAGAACTCTTTCCACTGCTCCACTGTTGAATCTCTTCTTTGAAGAACATAATTAGGGGCAGTTAGGAGGTACATTGAATAGTGTACCAACTCTGGAGTCAGGAGGACCTGAGTTCAAATCCAGCCTCAGACACGTAATACTTACTAGCTGTGTGACCTTGGGCAGGTCACTTAACCCCAATTGTTCTTCCTTCTCTCCTCCAAAAAAAAATTGTATATCTCCTAATTCTTAGAATTATGGGATCATAGATTTTGAGCTGGAAGGGAGCTTAGAAGCCATTAAATCCAATTGTGTAATTTTACAGGTGAGGAAACTGAGGATGAGTAGGTTAAATGATTTGCTCAGGGTCATTCCTCTGCAGGCTAAATATAAACATGGCAAATATATTAAGAACAGTACATGTTTATGTAGTGCTGCATGCCTTTCAAAATACTTTCCTTCTCACTTGATTCTCACAGCAGTATTGTGAGGTAGGTTTTATTATTATCCCCATTTTACACATGAGGAAAACTGAGGCTGGGCATAGTTAAGTGACTTGCCCCAAGTCACACACTCTTTGTGTGATATAAGATTTCAACTAAGGTAATTCTGACTCTGGGGCCCGAGCTCTATCAAGTAGACGGCTTAGCTGCCACATTTCTTCAACCGTTGCTCGCACGTGTTTTCCTGACAGCACGCCGTCCTGGTTGTCCATCTGTGGATCATGTTTATTCTTGTCACTAATCCTCTAAAAGTGTGACTAGAATAAGCATGAGACCAATATTTACTCCCCTGTCAACATCTTACATTTCTGTCTGTTCCTTGTAGTATTGTCCAAAGTCTTCCAAACTTGCCATTAGCCATCTCTTTGGAGGGGCAGACTCTCAGGACTCATTTGATTTGGTCCCTGGAAAAATGGAACCTTCTAATATAAATCTACATTAGAGAGAAAAGGTATTTATGGGGATCTTGAAGTGTAGGTACTATCAAGGGAAGTTCTTAGCTTGGTAAAAATACATAAAAATGACATAATGAAAACAAAATCTTCCATAACATTAAAAAAGAAGACACAGTTTCTTAAAAATGGATGGGCACAGATGGCCATTTGACAGCTGTCCTAAGCCCAGTGAGGCTCACTGTGCAGTCATCTGAGGAAGGAGTGGAGGTGGAGGGGTATGGTAGAAAGAATATTGAATCTAAAAGTCAGAAGTTCAAATCTTGTCACTGATGTTTGCTCTCTTTCTGAGATTAGACAGGTTATTAATATTTCTAGGCATCAGTTTCTCCATCTATAGAATGAGGGGATTGGAGAAGATGACCCTTGGTCTGTTTCAGCTTGAGATCTATGATCCTAAACTCAGCAGTGCCTCTTAAGGATGAGAGAGACAACTGGATCTGATCGGCAAGCATTTATTAAGCGCCAACCATATGTTAGATAGACACTGGGCTAGATGCTGGAGAGAGAAAGTCAAAAAGAAAACTGTCCTTGCCTTCAAACAGCTTCCATTCTATTAGAAGGAGGGGGAAGTCAACTGTGTGTTCTACTCCTCAAGTAGAAGAGAAGAGAGTCAGGACAAAGGCTGGCTATCATTCAGTTGTATCCAGCTCTCCAAGACCCCATTTGGGGTATTCTTGGCAAAGATACTGGAGAGGTTTACCATTTCTTTCTCCACGTTATTTTTGCAGATGAGTAACTGAGGCAAACAGGGTTAAGTGACTTGCCCAGAGTCATAGAACTGCTAAGTATCTGAGGCAGGACTTGAACTAAGGAAGGTGAGTCTTCTGCATCTTAAGTCCAGTTTTCTATCCACTGTGCTCAGCAGTGGAACCAAAAAACCTTTTCTACCTATGGGCCACCAAATAGAGAAGTGAAAATCAACCAGATACTTGACAAAAGAGCTCTGCTTTCTTATTTAACTGGAGGGAAAGGGCATGAATCATGTTGACTCTGAAAGACTAGTGTTCTCAGTGTCCATGCTAGGATTCAGGACTACTCAGCTCTGCCCTTTTGGGAGGCAGGATTAACATTGCACCTTATACATTCCAAACTTTGTCAGTCAGTGGGTGTGCCCCCCCATTTTCCAAAGAAGGAGTCAGTTATGAGTTAAAGGGGTCCCACCTTATTCAGAATAGAAAGCCACTGCCTCAGTTCATGAGCTATAGAGACAACTGTTTCTGGAGAATTGAGTGAGAGATTGAAAGGTATTCTTTCTTTCCTCCTCCTCCTCCTCCTCCTCCCACCCCTCAATGATAAATAGCTAGCAGCTAACTTAATATTGGTGGTTTCTCAAGAATGGCTCAGTGGGCAGTCCAAAGAGGAAGAAAGAGAGATTGTGTGCCAAAGTAGAAAGAATACAGGGTGTTGGATGATATGGGTTCTAATCTGAGCTTTGCCACTTACCATCTACCTCTGTGACCTTTGGTAGGTCACTTTTGGAGTCTCAGTTTCCTTATATACAAAGTCAAGGGTTTGGATTGGATGGCATCTATGATTGCTGCCAACTCTAAATATATGATCTCATTACTCCTGGTCCATTTATTAACTCTTGACCTGACTGTGTAGCAATGTTCATGTTCTTATGTAATCAGACCCAGATGCTAGGCATCTTGGTTGATATATATACATTTAAAAACAGATTGTATGCCTACAGGAAGGAATGTGCTTTTGTTCTGCAGCAAGAGGGCCATAGAGTACATATACAGAGGCCATCTTTGATGGCTAGGGCCATAAGATACTAGATATGATGATAAAGATAAGCAGTAGGATCCTTCTCTCTATGGGGCTGTTTTCCAAAGAAGGGGGAGTTTTCTAGTCTGAACTGGATTCATTAAGTGCAGGCTTACCAGGAGGCCAGGGGATCAGGTCACCTCAGGAAGGTACTTTCAGTCTCAAGATTTAATAGAAATGCCAAATCTTCAAATATTAAAGAAGAATGTTTGAAGTATGCTCCTAAGGGGAAAAATTCTGCATCTCTTGGGTTGGTAGAGAAGAAAATGAAACTTTTTGCCAATACAAGCCCAGACATATAGTCAGAGTTAGCTGGCTTCTGCAAGGGATGGCTTTGGAGAGTGGTTTGAGCTCTACTCTGGTGATTAATCAAACCAGGCAGCCGTTTATTGTTTTGTGTATGCCAAAGCAAGAAATATTTTCCCTTAATTATAGTCTTGTGGTCTCATCTAAATGAATTAGGAACTTCAGGCTGGCCCCCTGTATTGCAACCTTACTTTCCAGCACATGGTTTCCTCTGTCTTATGCCTCTCTGCCCCAAGCTGCCAGAGGCTTGGATTTCTCTCCTTCTAACAATGCCAGATGACAAAAAGTAGGGTGTAGAGCCACCAATTACCCAAACTATCTGAAAGGGGTCCTTGGGACATCATTCTACTGTCTTATTTTAAGGATATCTCAAGCATCCTGTTCATGAGTGAGATGATAAAGACAGTTGTTTCTCAAGGAGAAAATTTGGGCATAGCAAACCCTAGCCCTATAAGGCTACTATGGCAACAAGTTATGAGACTGGTTGCCTTCAAGAAGTACTTTTCCAAACACTCCCCAATAATTGATGACATCTATACAGTACTTAAAGGCTTACAAACTGGTTTATGCATGTGATCTCCTCTGAGCCTTGTGGCAACCTTGTAAGCTATATGTGTGTGGGTATTATAAACTTCACTTTATAAATGAGGAATCAGGCCCAGAGAGGGTTAAGCAATGTTTTTAAGGTCACAAAGAAAGAGCAGAGTAGGGACTTATGCCTTTCTGTTACCAGTCCAGAACTCCCTCCTTGCACCATGTTGTATCAGAAACAAAAATGCCAATCCCATCCCTCTCTCCAATAAATAGTCCTAAATAATTATTATTGTTGTAAAATAATAGTAATTATCATAAAGTTTCTTCACTGTTTCTGGCTATAATATTTTATAACCAACCATAGGACTCTTGCCCAAATTAATTCATTCAATTCATTATATATTTATTAATGACTTTATTTCAATAATAGAAGCACTCCCAGATCACTTGTTCTGCTTTCAGTTCAGGTCCTACAGCCTAGAGAAGGGGGAGCAGCCCTGGTGAAGAAGGGGGCCACAATTTCTGATACAATCTGTCAGATCAGCCAACCTGGCTGGAGCAATGATGCGTACTAAGAAAGAGATACAGGGGGGCAACATGTGTCAGGTACAAACCACTTCCACCTTGATTCTCAATTCCCCTTAAACATATATGAAGATAGTCCAGAATTCTATGCCCAAGGGCACTTAGAGTAGCAGCAACCCTGAAACTACCAGTTCGGCTTCCTGATTTAAATAGCTATCATCCAGGTGAGTAACCCTCATGGACATAAAATCTAGCAGCTGCCTCTTACAACTGCTGTAGCTCCCACTTTCTAAAAAGCCACAATTACTAAGATCTAGGAAAGAAAGTTCTTACCACCCAGGTTCCTGGCCCTCTCAAATGACTTAATGTTAGAAAATGGTATAATTTTTGGAAAGGGGAATAGCACTGAAGAAAATTCATTACCAGGTACTTTAACTCTGCACCCTACAACCATGGGCCTTTCCATATGATGAAGTTAAACGATTTATGTTGTCTCCTATTAGAATGGATGTTTCTTAAAAGTAGGGACTATTTTGCTTTTCTGTTTGTATTCCTCAGCTCTTGGCACAGTGTTTTACACATATTACATAGTTAATAAGTCCTTTAAGGACAAGTAGGTTATATAGTAGAGTACTAGCTCTGGAGTCAGGAGGACCTGAGTTCAAACCCAGCCTCAGACACTTACTAGCTGTGTGACCCTGGGAAAGTCACTTAACTTTGACCTTGACTAAATCACTTAACCCTCTCTGAGCCTGTTTCTTCATTTATGAAATAAGGTTTATTATACTCACACACATATAGCACTCAACTCTGTCCTCCCACAAAAAAATGCTTTGTATCCCTTCAACCATTTAATAAAATAATCACCAAAGCACTTATTAAGTACTTACTGTGTACAAGGAATACCTACCATGTTTAGGGCATGATTCTAGGTCCTTTTAATACAATGACCAAATGCAAAAATAGTCCCTGCTTTCAAGGGGCTTTCATTATTACTAAATGGGGCTTTTCTTTAAATATATTTGAATTAAATAGAGTCTTTAAATTATATAAAGGCTTATTTGCAGTTTCTCTGGTAATTTTGTTGTAAAATGCTGCCCTCAGAATAAAACATCCAACTTTACTAGCCAGCTTTGTTACCACTTCCCACCGATGTCACCACTCATCAGAAAATGACAACTTGTTGAATGAAAAGACATATTAAAAGAATCTGGAGATATATAATAACTCTTCTCCTTTTTCATGGCCATTCTTTGCCTTGTATCCCAGAGAATTTCACCATCCTAAACAAAGTCAAGTCAGCTTTTTAAATCTTTTAAGAAGAAGATTGTAAATGTGAACCACAGTTTTATTCCATCCAAGTGCAATAAGCATTTATTAGGGGCATACAATGTACAAAGTGTTCTGCTAGGCACTAGGCATACTATAAAGATAAAAGAAAACAAGGAAAGAATCTTTGTGTTCAAGAAACTTACACTAGGAGAATACAACATTTAATTACAAATGCAGTACTGTCTGTTTCCTTAATTCTCTTCCCTCCTTCCCACTCTCTCCTATATCAACTCCTTTAATGAAATATGCCAGTGCAATGGCAGAGGACAACTTAATGTTGGCTGGACTAGTGTCCTCACCCAGAAGGATGGGAAGAAGAAAGACAATTGCTCTCTAAAAGCCTTTTCCATCCCTAATTAATTACCATTGGCTATGAATGTTGTTCAGAACCATGGACAAGGACATCTGAATTTCTTGCAGCTGCTAACTGAACCAGTACTATAGGGAGGGAGAAAATGTGAATTGCTCTCACTAGAGTTGTGTTGATTTGCTATTAAGGGGATTAAGGGGGCAGCAGGTAGTGGGGAAGTTTAAGTATACAAAAGAGCAGGCTATACTACTTGTAGTTCAAAGAGTAGCTGCTCTGGTGGAGCAGATTAGGTTGCCGTTACTAAGAGACTCAGATCAAAGGAAGCCTCAGGGTATTGTGAGGACATTTTGAGGCATTCAAGGAAGGCTATTTTGATGTAGGCATTTCCCTGGGGGACTTTCCTAATAGATTTGTCTTTGGGAAGGTGGCTAGAGGAACTCAGCATTGTGTTTATGTTTTCTTTCCTCTTCATGTGTATGTAGGTGCTTCGGCCATGCTTGGTATCTCTCTTATTGGATGTCTGTTGGCCTTATGGTAAAATTAATTTGATTCAATTTTATCCACTATCACAGACATGTATTAAGGACCTATTAGGTAAATAATACTGTGATAGGTACTAGAGATACAAAGACAACTATGAAATATCCCTTGCCCTCAAGGAACTTACATTCTATTGGAAGGAGTCAAACAATCAACAAATATTTATTAAATGCCTACCAAATGCCAGGCACTGTGCTACATGTTGGAGATAGAAAGATAAAAATAAAAAAGCCCTTGCCCTCAAGATGCTCATAGTCTATTAAGATAAAGGAAGCTCTGTGAAGGTAAGATATTTCTGAGATAAGCTAATCTGTATCTAGGAGAGAGCATCCATGTGAATATTTGCCCTAATCAAACTTAATTGATGTTTAGGGGCACAAGGCATAGCATCTCTGAATGTTTCTGAGCAGTGATCTCCTTGACTTAAGGTGTCTCAACTCTGGTATTATATTTCCTCATTTGGAATTCACAATGAATGAAACTCGCATCATAAAAAAATTAAGAATACACACACATCTGGCAATAGCATCCAGGGAGCAAATAAACAAGAAAACTTTTTAAGCCACTGAAACTCAGGTACTTCAACCTAGTCAGTATGAAAGTCCAAAATTTTACTGTCTCCCCAACCCCATTGGAAGTGGGAGACTTGAAAGGAAAAGCATGAGGTTTTTCCCAGCTAGTGGTTCCAGTAGATGAAGAGGAGTAGGAATACCAATCCTAACATGGCAAATAGCCTATTTAAAGAGTGAGAGATTGGAGGTGTAATGTTATCCCACACTATAGAATAACAGGTCTGGTTTAGGTTGGAGCTCATTTTTCTAAGCCTCCTTGTCAAAACTGCAAAGAAAGTCACCCATATGTTACTGTAATGGGCCCTAACAATATAGTAAACTACTCTATTTGGCCCCATTACCACCTGTCTGCCAGTCGATCAATTTTTATATCATTTCTCAACCAGGCATCCTGGCAACTCTAATCCTGTTATGCGTTGGCTGTGTTTTTTGCAATACTGGCAGAAGGCTTTTCAGGCTGGTTCCAGGAATGATAGGAGTCACTATGGTAGCCTCTGAGGACCAAGGGAGTAAGGACTGATATTTGTCTTGGATGTCAAAGTCCAAAAAATAATTATCCTGGGATGAGGAGGGGGACAGAAGAAAGGGTTGTCTGATAATAACTGAATAATGGTAAGGTTCCTAGGGAAATAAAGTGATCCAGGGCAAATCAAACTGGGTTGGAGCTTAGAAGACCTGTACTCTAGTCTCTATTCCTGAAGTTGACTCATGGGACCCTTTGGTAAATTATGTCATTCCTCCCTTGTTGGGGCCAGGACCTTCAGAGGTCCTGGCACACTAGCACCCCAGTTCTGCAGGGGCACTGGGCAGATGGGCAGGGATAGTGTGGTCTTGTTGGGTGAATACTCTCTTTGGCCTCGTGAATATCTAAACTATGTACATTTGCAAGTCCTGATTGGGACTCCTGATCTATTGTGCCCCCAGAGGTGGTTTTAGGATAAAGATCGGGAGGACTGATTAACCTTGAGCTGAGGTCTAGGGATGGGCAAGACCTAAGATGCAATAAGGAATATAAGCCCTATGAGTTTCTTGTGTTAGCGGATTTGGTATGGAATAGCTCTGGAATAAACAGACTATGAAATCCATCCCAGTCTCTCTGTTTCTCTCCTGTAATCCAGCCATGGGCTGTTCTCACTCCCTCTCTCTCTCTCTCTATTTTCCTCAACTGGTAGCTAGGCCTAGACTGTGCTGGCCGCAGCACTCCCTTTGTTCTTTTTTGCCATTATTTTGCTCTGGTAGAGTGGGAAGATCAGGACACAAGGTTATGTGACCATGGGCAATTAAATTTTGGGGGGCCTCAGTTTCCCTATATGTAAAACCAAGGAGATACACTCATTGACTTGTAAGTTCTCTTTAGCTCAGAATCTAGGATTCTATGAGTTTCTAAATTATTCTTTAGTTGTTATTGGATCATTTCAGTTGTGTCTGAGTCTTTATGAACCTGTCTGGGGTTTTCTTACTAAAGTGGTTTGCCCTTTCCTTCTCCAGCCCATTTTATAGATGAGGAACTGAAGAACTGAGGCAAACAGGGTTAAGTCACTTTCTCAGGGTTGCACAGCTAATAAATGTCTGAGGCTGGATTTTAACTCACAAAGATTCCAAACCCAGTGCTCTAACCACTGTACTATACTTCTCTAAGGGAAATATGAGCAGTAGTTAGTGAATAGCCTCAGAGCCCTTTCGACCCCTGCTTCCTCTAGTAGAATTTAAGGCCCTTGAGGGTATGAACTGTTTTATTTTTGTTTTTGTATCTCTAGCCCTTACCACATGGAAAATCCTTCCAAAATGCATGTTGGGTGATTGATTACATCTATAGGATTTCCAAAAGCAAAGAAGTGCTTAGGGATTTCCTTACCAAAGGTAATGGGGATTTAGGGGAGAGAGTAAGAGATTAAAGGGCTCTCAGGTATACAGACAATCTGGAGAGATTCTTTCCTTATCACAATCATACAATTAAGTATATTGAAATGATTTCTAAACATTGATTGTTGACAGATACCTTAGAGACTCTTACTAGCTATGTGATCCTGGGCAAGTCACTTAACCTCTGTGTGCCTCAGTTTCCTGTTCTGTAAAATGGAGATAATAACGACTCTACTTCACAGAGTTGTTGCACAAATCAGATGAGGTATTAGTTACACACAGCACACTTAGCCTGGCATGTAGTGAGAGCTATATAAATGTTATTATTATTATTATTATTATTATTATCATCATAAGCTATAGAATATAAACACCTTTCTCATAAGAAGATGGAAATGTATTACCAATCAATAATGATCCCAGGTCCAAACTAATTGCAACTATTTATTCAATAGGAATTATATGTGCGGCACTTGGCAGACTTTGAGAAACAAAGATAAGGAAAGAAACTTTTCCTGGTGTTAAGGATCTGACATTCTACTCAAGGGGAAGGGAAAGGAAACAAGCATTAATTAGATGCCTATGGTGTTCCAGGCACTACACGAAGCTCTTCATAAATGTTGCCCCATTTGATCTGCACAACAATCATTTTATACTTGAGGAAAGTGACACAAATAGAGCTGAAATGTCTAGGGTGATGCAACTAGGAATTGTTTGAGGCAAGATTTGCACTCAGGTCTTCCTGACTCCAGGCCCATACAATCTATCCATGGTGCCACCTAGCAGCCTCTCCTCTCTGCTGGTCATTTGACTGGGATATCATGTTGTATCAATAATGCAATATTCACAACACCCATGGTGGTTATGAATATGCTGGTATAGTTGTGAATCACAAAATGTAGCAAACTCTCCACATAGAGGGCAGAACCAAGGTCTTTGTTCAGAAACCAGAACACTGAGTCCCAGAACCCGAAGAACAAGTCCAAGAACCAGAATGCCAAAATCATTATAGTGGTCACAAAGTCAATACACATAGTTAATGCAGTGAACACCCACATTCCCAAAATTTCATGAATAGAACAGGCACCCTCACGCAGGGATCCCTCTCAGACTCACAACAATTCCTCAGCCTGGTCCTTGGAAGTTCTCAGTAAAAGCTGCAGAAGGAGGATCTCAGCAAAAGGTAGTGACTGAGAGAAAATCTGAAGGTCCTGCTGGTTCTCTTCCTTATATACAGAATAGCTCCTCCCTATTCTGCCCCTTCCTGTTAAGGTGTTAACTACTCCCAAGGAGTTAACTTGAGGTAAGTAGCTAAGGGCCTGTTTATTAAGTGCTTAACTTGAAGTAAGGTGCTGAGTGCCTTCACTAGGTGCCAATAGAAAGGGGCATGGAAGATCTTCTGATTTCATTAACATTACACATGTACATGATGTGCACATGAGAAGTTTGGAAAGATAGGCCTGGAAGGGACTGCCTAGGTTTGTGTATGTTAAATAAGAGATATTTTATTTTATTATAGAACTGATAAGGAGTCACTGAATCTTCCTGGTTAGATGTTAATATTAAGAAATATTAAGTTAATATTAAGAAATATTCACTTGGCAGCTATGTGAAGAATGAATTAAGAAAGAGAGACTGGAAGCAGAAAGACCAGTTAGAAGGCCATTGCATGGTTTTAGGCACGAAGTGATAAGGCCTTTTTGACAGGGTGGTGGCTGTGTGAGTGAAGAGAATGGGGATGGATAGAAAATTCTAGGCCTTCTGTATATGCCCTCCAATGGGAATGGAAGAGCCAAGGTGAAGGCTGCTATGCCACCCTTCAGAAGAGAAACAAAGGGAGTTTAGAGCAAGGCTCCTTAGCTCAACAGAAAGGGGAGAGAACAAGTAATGGAGAGAACAGAAACCCAACGCTTTGGCTACTCTCCTGCCCAAACAGTAAGAGAGTGAAAAATGGAGAGAAGGAGGGAGAGGGAACTAGAGATGGTAGGAAAAGAGGAAAGGAGAGGGGAAAAAAGGTGAGGGGAGACAGACAGAGAGAGCCAGAGAGAGAGAGAGAGAGAGAGAGAGAGAGAAAGAGAGAGAGAGAGAGAGAGAGAGAGAGAGAGAGAGAGAGAGAGAGGGAGAGATGGATACAGAAATACACACAGAAAGAAACAAATGCAGAGAGAAAGTAACAGATGGACAAAGACAGAGGGAGAAAGAAACACAGAGAGAAGGAATGTGCCCTACCTACTACCACTGGGTGGGAAGCTTAGCATAGTTGACATAACAAGTATTTAACTCAGAGTCTGGAAGGTCTAAGTTTGAATCCTGCTTCCTCAGACACTAGTTCTTTGACCCTGTACCAGACTTTTAACCTGTGAGAGTCTTAGTTTCTGTATCCACAAAATGGGGACAATAATTATACATACTTCACAGGGTTACTGTGGGGATCAAATGAGGTAATAGGGGTAATATTTCACAAAATACAATGTATGGTATAAAGTTAGCTGTTCTTCCTATAACAGGTCACACGCCAGAAATTCTATGCCTTCTAAGCATCTTGCTTTCTGCATTCTAAGCTCTAGCTACATCTGAAGGTCAGCATTCCATTTTTCCCCTCAAAGGGCAAGTCAATTTTCAATCAAGGGGATCCTGCCCTTTTAATAAAAAGAAAGTTGCTTTCCAGAGTCAGTATGACTCACTGCAGATGAATTTCCTGAAAACTTGTGTCCTGGTTGGTTCAAAGGGAGGGAGAGGTGGCTTATCCCACTTCTTACTAGTTACATAGTGACTAGTTGAAATTTGAGGTAAGCACTATTGAAATAGCCTCCTAGATTGGCTTTCAGCTTCCATTCTATCTTCCACAGAAATGGCAGATGTGTGTATGTATGTATTATATATAATATACCATTAATATAGATCACAAATACATATATAAAACACATATATTATGTAGCATTTAATTAAACCTTTGTTTAAATGTTATAGCATTTAATTAAATGCTAATTAAATACTTCTTTTTACTGGTCCAAATAATTTATTTTATTTTCTGAATTTATTTATTAATTTTTTTCTTCACATCACTCATTTCCACAAAATTTTGAGTTACAATTTTTCTCCCCATCTTTCCCCTACCCCCACTCCAAAACAGTGAACCCACTGTAAAGCCCTT
>CM053596.1:26738881-26764131 GCA_028646575.1 Pseudocheirus occidentalis | reverse complement strand
TTTCTACATATCTATATATGTATATAAGTTGTCTTACACCTCATCATGCTTTCGTTTTACAGATGAGAAAACTGAGGCCATGATTTATCTGAGGTTACCCAGGGTGGAGGCTGCAGAGCCCAGATTCAAATTTGGGTCTTCTGATTCCAGGGCCCTGTCCCTAGGCACCACTATTGGTCATTACATTTAATCTGAATTCATGTCTTTCATTGTTGTTTTCCTTTATACTGTTTATTGTGTATCAGTTCGCATGTGTGACTCTGAATGCCTTTTAATCATCCCTTTCTCTTTCATAATAATATTCCAATTGTATCCAGGCTAATGCCACACCAATTACATTACATGATCAATAGGTACTCACTTGCTTTCCAGTTTTTTTTTGCAACCACAGATATTGTTGCTATACTTAATCTGCTTGAAGGAGAAGAAGTAGCATGGTTGTAGATAGAAATCTGGCCTTGGAGCCATGAGTACTGGGTTCAAATTCCACCTGTGATGTTCGTTGGCTGTATGACCTTTGGCAAGTCACTTAACATGTCAATGTCCCAGCGAGTTCTCTAAGACTATGAGTTGCATAAAAGGGAATTCTTTGGACTGGTATAACACTTAAAAATCTGGGCCATTTCCTCGGCAACAGAGAAAGGTATTAGTATAGGCTATTCTCACTGATAGAATTTTAAAAGTCCTGAACAAATACGTACCTGTAGCTCTGTTAAGCCCAGAGGAAAACAACTTTCTCTAGGATTCTGAGGAGACAAAATCAAAATATCTCTGGGAGGAATCAAAATATGCCCTGCATACGCCCTCAGTGCCGTTCCAACTCCTCTGATCCACCCCACTCCCACCCCCACCCCTACCCTCAGTTCTCTCCCCACCTGTTTAATAATAGGGAGTTATTTTTATATCAGCTGTTCTTGAGATGTACCAAATTAACAGACCTGGAAGCATACATTTTTATATCAATATTAAAAGGGTATTAATTCTACTGGTAACTAGAAGCATTAAACATGAATATCCATTAGCAGCCATTATTTGAGCCTCCAAAAACTGTGGCACATCGTCCGTTCCAGTAATGGCTCTGACTCTTCCTGTGATGATGCATCATCCATCAGAGCCCTGAGAGGGGAAGGACAGGTCTTGTTTGGGGTGGGGGAGGTGAGGCAGCAGTAAATAAGACTGATAGAACTCAAGGGCTGAAAGGAACCCCAGATACCATCTAGGGGATTTTAAACATGAGATAAACAGACTCCACCCACCAAGGGATCTCTGGAGAGATTTTCGAGAGTCTATGAACTTGAATGGGAAAAAAATATATTTTTATTTTCACCCATTTTGGATTTATTCATTAACCCCAACTTTTTTGTTTTATGCTTTCAAAAACACTATTCTGAGAAGGGGGATGTAGGCTTCACCAGATGCTGCCAGAGGGGCCCAAGATATTTAAAAGGTTAGGCATGTCTTCTCTACTTCAGTCCTTTACTTTAGTGAGTGAGAAAAACAGAACTAATAGAGGGACATTGTTTGTCCAAGGCAGTGAATATGGCTTCTTCTGATACCCATTCTAGAGCTGTTCTCCTGAATGTGGACTATGTTTCAGCTAAAGCACTGAAGGGAGAATTTTTCATGGTCATCATTCATAATGATATTAGTTGATATTTTTATAACACTATAGAGTTACAAGAGAGGAAGCAGGTGTAGTAGTTAGAGCACTGGTCATGGAAAGTAGGAGACTTGGGTTCAAGTCTTTGGTGCTGGCAAGTTGAGATTGCAAGGTAACTAGCTAAAACTTTACATTGCAGAGTAAATGCCAATATGTACTGGTAGAAGGAGTGTGCTCACTGGGAATTCTCTATGTTAATGAAGACAGAGCTCTAGAATCCTACCATGCACACCTCAGTACAAAATTCTTTGTACATGTTTTCTCACTTGTTCTTTCTAAAAGCCCTATGAGACAATATGGTTATTATGACTGAACTAAGGCTGAGAGAGGCCGAGTTGACCCGTTGATGGTCACACACTTACATGTCCTATCAGCATTTGGCTAGATAATGAACAATTATTTTAAAATTTTTTTGCTTTTTTTTTGAGAGGGGAAGAGGACAATTGGGGTTAAGTTACTTGCCCAAGGTCAAAAGGCAAGCTGTGTGTGTGTGTGTGTGTGTGTGTGTGTATGAAGTGTCTGAGACTGGATTTGAACTCAAGCCCTCCTGACTCCAGGGCTGGTGCTCTATTTACTGCACTACCTAGATACCCCTATTTTTAATGTTTTAAAAATATTTATTTATTGCATGAATTTATGATCTCTGATTCTCAACTAAACAAAAAACCCAAATCAAGAAAAATTAAGCCTTCATCATACACATTCATGACTGAGCAAAACAGATTCCCAGATTATCCAACTCTGAACTGTATGCTTCTTTCTTTGTTTTAAATTCCTTGACTCTCTGACAAGAGAAGAGCCATACATTTTGTCTTTAGTCTTCTGGATTTGCAATTTATCACTAAATAAATCAGTTTTAAAGTTCCTCAGACGTGTTCTTTTCTGTAACTGTGTCATTATAGAAACCATCTTACTTCTATTCACATCTTTCTGCATCATCTCATTAAAGCCTTCCCAATTTCCTCCAAACTGTCCATCTAGCCATTTATTGTGACAGAATAAGATTCCATTACATTCAGATACCACAATTTGTTTAGCCATTCTCCAATAAAAGCACACTGTCTTGGTTTTCAACTGTTTTGCTATTAAGAAAAGGGCTAAGGCAGCTAGGCGGTGAAGTGAATAGTGTACTGGCCCTGGAGTCAGGAGGACCTGAGTTCAAATCCAAACTCAGACATTTAACACTTACTAGCTGTGTGACCTTGGGCAAGTCACTTAACCTCAATCGCTCCCCCCCCCAAAAAGAAAAGGGCTACTATCAAGATTTGTGTCTGCGTTGGTTCTTTTCCTCTTTCTTTTATCTCCTTGTGGGAAGATGCTTGGTAAGAGATGTCTAGGTCATAGGGTAGGGAAAGTTCAGTAACCTTCAGGGTATGCTTCCAAATTGTCTTCTGAAATTGCTGGAATAGTTTGAAGCTCCATCAATAGTGCAGTAGTAGGCTTGCTTTAACAGAAGTTCTCCAGTTTCCTCTTCTGTCATCTTTACCATTCTGATGAGGTGGAAATTTAAAGTTACCAACTACTTATTACATACCTATTATATTCAAGTCATTGGATACAGATCTCCAGTACAAATATTCATATCCATATATATGCATACAGACATATATATATATGTATATATAGTTCAATATGTATATCTATCGCTTATCTATGTTTTTATTTTTTGACTTCAGATTTACAGTTTTATAGGATCAGAGATTTGGAGCTGGAAGAGTCCTATTTTGTTGTTAAGCCATTGTTTCAGTCATGTCTGACTCTCTGTGACCCCCATATGGGGTTTTCTTGGCCAAGGTACTGGGATGGTTTGCTGTTTCCTTCTCAAACTCATTTTACAGATGAAGAAACCAAGGCAAAAGTGTTGGGACTTGCCCAGAGTCATGCAGCTAGTAAGTGTCTGATACTGTATCTGAACTCAGTCTTCCTGACTTTACGCCCAGCGCTCTACCCACTGTGCCACCTTGCTGCTGCTGTCCCATTTACAAAGGAGAAAAATGAGGAGCAGAGAGGTTAAGTAACTTGCCCATGATCATATAACTGAAGTGTCAGAGACAAGATTTGAACTCAAATCTTCTTGAGTCTAAGTCCAAGGTTATATCAATATCAACCAACATATTTATTAAGCAACTACTATGTGTGAGGCTTTGGGTATTTAATATCAAAAAAAGAAACCGTTGCCCTCATGGAACCTATGGTCTACCAGGAGAGACAAACATGTTCATACAAAAATCCCCTTCAATTTATTTTTTCTATTTTGCATATTTATATTGAAGGTTCTGGGGGAGAGAAAGAACTAACTGGAGGAATCAGGAAAGGGTTCACATAGAACTTAGTGCTTGGATTGTTTCAAAGGAAGCTGTGTGCTCTGAAATATGGAAGGGAGGAGGGAGGGAATTCAGTAGAGAGAAAGACATATTCTCATTGCCTCCCCCAACCAGAGAACAGAGTTTCCTGAAGTGATAGAGAATTCTACTCATTTCTAATTACTGAGTCGATCTATCTTACTTAAGCCCTGCCCTTGCATATAAAGGTATGGTGACTTCTCCAAAAATGGCCAAGCTTCCTTTAAAATGAGTCATTCCAGGGGATTTCAGTCCCAGTCCTATCTGATTTTATAACCAGAGGCTGATTAATTTAAACTCTAAAATAAAATAAACATCAACCTTAAGTAAAGATTACAGACTCAGCAGGGTCCTTAATTGAACACAGTGGCATTGTAAGTTTGACGATACAGATAGAAAGATGGGTGAAAAAGATGGCATACCATTAAAAGGGGAGGGGGGAACAAATCTTCATGTTTGAGCTCAGACTCTACAAAGATGACTTTTGATCTCTCTTTTGGCTTGGGACCAAACCATGTAGCGGACTGTAAGCTCAGTTTCAAGCCTCTACTTGGCATTTAAAGATCTTGGCAATCTTTCCATTCTTATTACACATCACTGTTCTTCATAAACTCTGTGTTCAAGCCAAACTGATCTGGTTGGTTGTTGTTCTTCACTCATGAAATGACATCACCTATCTCTATGCTTCAGCATTGGCTATCTTCCATGACTGAACTGCACCCCCTTTTCACATCCTCTTTTTCAAATACCTTGCTTCTTTCAAAGTTCAACTCAAATGTCACCTACTACATCAAGAATTTCTTTATTTCACAGCTGTTAATGGGCCTCTTCCCAGATTTCTGGTTTTTTACTTTGCATATATTTTATGTTGATGTTTAGGTGTATGTTACATTCCTCCCAATAGAAGGTAGGCCTTCTGAAGACAGGGACTATTTTTTTTTTGCCTTTGTAACCCCATCACCTAGTATACTGACTGATATGTAGTAGATTTATGTTTAGATATTGGAGGAAGGGCAATCTGGGTATAAGACATGCATATGCAAAGTCAAGGAAGCCAGAAAGTGGTAAGGCAAGAGCTCTTAGCATTTTTGTGTGTTGTGGACCCCTTTGGAAGTCTGGTGAAGGCTCCGGGTTCCTTTTGAGAGTCATGTTTTTAAATGCATACAATAAAGTACATAGGTTTATAAAAGAAACCAATGATCAAAAGTAGTTGGTAAAATATTTTTAAAAATAAATTTATATGCCTCAGGTTAAGAACCCCAGAATTAAGGATTATAAATAAATTGGACATAGCATAAGATACAAGAAGAGAATTAATGGATAATAAGGTAGAAAGATAGATGGTTACACTTCTCACCTCTAGGGAGTGATAAATCAGACAGAAAAGTTCCAAGGAAAGACCCCAAGCTATTTCAGCTTTATCTAGAATGTATGTGTATCTACAAGAATGTTTGTCCAATGCACGTGCAGAGAAAGACAATTTAGGAAAACAAACTAACACAATGATCACATTTGGCAGTGTACAACATTCTAAACCCATGGTCCCCCACCTCTCTATCGCACAGAGGGAAGCACCTTTTCATTTCTTCTGCAGGGCTAAAATTAGCTTTTAGATTCGTCTTAATGTTTTGTTGTTGATTGGTTTTTCTTTCATTATTATAGTTACACACACTTGGATCCTTCTATAAATAATTCATTTATGGAGCAAATAATCAGTCATGCATCTGAATACATCATTTGGAATTTGTCATTTTCATAAATTATAACTAAACACTCTCCAAGTATGGAAGAATAGCATTGTATCGTGAAGAGAAAAATTAGGAGTGCAGTCAGAAAATTGAATTCTGCTTCTAACACTATTTGTGTGACTACACAGAAGTTCTAGGACCACAAATTTACAGGTGGGAGAGATCGTCAAGGCCCACTGATCCAACTCCTTGGGCAGGTAGGTGGTATCAAAGTTTCTCCTCAATTACACTTCTTGAAATTCCTAATTTCCTTAAATTAATTAAATTATCCCAAATTAATCACTACCTTCTATGCAAAGACCTTCTTGATTCCCTCAGATGCTCCTGTCTTTTCTCTTTTGAAACCCTAGGGGTTAGTGCTCTCATTCTGAAAATTACCTTGTATTCATTTCTGAATAGTTTGTATACACATGTGGTCTCACTCATTAGGATATAAGCTCTTTGAGGGCTGCACATGCTTTCACTTTTGACTCATAGCCCCAGCATTAGGACAACTGCAGGCATACAGTAGGGCCTTGATAAATTTTTCATGTGTTATCTAAATGCTAGTTATTATTATAGGGTCAGGAAAAAACAGGGTCATTCTGGTTGTTGTTTGTATGTTTTTGAATTGTGTCTGGGTCTCTGTGACCCCATTTGGGATTTTCTTGGCAAAAAGAGTTTGTCATTTCCTTCTCCAGCTCATTTGACAGATGAGGAAACTGAAGTAAACAGGGTTAAGTGACTTGTCCAGGGTCACACAGTTAGTAAATGTCTGAGGCTATATTTGAACTCAGGAAGATGAATCTTCCTAATTCTAGGACCAACACTTTATGCGCTATGGTTTTCTATGGGTTAACCAGATTCTTTGGTCTCACCAGTCTCTGATGGAAAGGCCAAGTGCAAAGTATTCTTTCCTCCTGCCTCGGTCATTTCATTTCCTTGTGCTATTGGCATCACCAGTCCTCCGAAACTGGCAGAACCTCACTGATATTATAATTGAGATGATTAAAGAGAACTCTGCTCCCCTGGTAACCTGCAAATTATTCTTCTCTGCTGTTGGTCTAATAAGTCTTATTTTCAGCATTTATTATTTTAAACCCTCCTACACTTTCATCTCACATTTAACTGTAATGTCGCTTTCTCAACTCAAGGGTATTAATTTCCTGAGCGCACTCTGTGCCAGTTGGGGCCCACGGAAGATATCCCGATGCCCACCACATTTCTTACCACAGCACCACAGGCTCTTAGAATTAATACTGAAAACAACCGCCATAAACTTGGACACTGCCAATGAATAAGTGGCGACAGTTTTAGGTCAATGTTTTCCCAGAGGAGTTCAATTCTCTCTCACTCACTCTCTTTAATTTTATTAGAATTGAAGAAAAGAGGGAAGGGTCCTTCCCATAAACTTTGGTTTGGGCCATTCAGCTTAATTTCTAATTACAACTTGATGATGGACAGTGGACCAACTGGTGGTGAGCTGGTTGCTAAATCTTTTTCAAGGTGACCCCAGGGCTATAAACATGCCTCCAAATTGCACGTGTTTCAACTGTTGATCAACCTGTATTTATTAAAAGAAGAGCAGTCAGCAGCCACATTGCAAAGCTCTGAGTTGCCCTGCTGCTGCCATATTGGATGAAGAGGCAGCCTAGCTAAAGAGACTGGACTTCTTAGTCTAGGTATGTAAGAGGGTACATATCAGGTGAGGCTTCTCTCTGGCTTAGTTTATGCATGTGATGAAGTTCAAAAAGGTCCCTCTGTAGATCAACTGTTCTCAGTGTGCTGAAAGGGGATTGGCATAGGACAGCCAACATTTCACAAGACTCAGAAGACTCACATTCTGAGAAAAACAAACAGGGGAAATAATGAAGCTTATTGTCCATTTGACTCCCATCAGGGTGGATGCTCCCTTAGTTATCATCATGGGGTATATGGGAATCAAGTGATTTTTCCCTCTAACTTCGATTTTCAATGTGGGGTCTTTTACCAGTCCCCTCACCACCATCTTTGCACCACACATGGTAAGAACAAAGTCATATTCTTAGTGTAAAGAGGCATGGCCTTAAGGTATACTGGAAAATGAGTCATGACAATCAATCAGACTTTTATTAAGTGTTTATCATGTGCTTTGGTCCTGTGCTAAGCACTGCTGCTGTTTGTCCTTCACTCTTAGAGAGGACCATGACATCAAGAAGGTGATGCCATGACATGTGAGTGAATTGGATTTAAATGAAAGAGGGCTGTGCAAAGTCACTGGCCTCCCTCTGGAGCCATCTGGGCCCAGTGGCAAGATATAGGCCAGGATGACTGGAGGTGACCTCAGATGCATTGAAGGACCTTGGCCTTTTCAAGCTAAGGTCTTCAACAAGTCTCAGTTTGACTGAAGCAAAGACTGTTCAGTGATGAAGGCTTAATAAGAAATGAGAGAGAGAATGGTCTCTTTACCTCTTCTAAAAAAATGATTTGGAAAGGGAAGACCCTCAGGGTTTCTGGCCAAAACAGAAGCAATTGCTATTTACATTCATTCTGAGCCAATTAGGGCCCAAACAATGATCAAGTAGGGCCAAAAAGAAAGGTCAAAACAGTCCCTGCTCTCAAGCAGCTCATAGTCTAATTGGGGAAGACCACATGTGCAGAATTAGGTACAGACAATTTAAATGCAGGTTAAATGGATGATGTTCTAAGAGAGGTGGCCTCTAACAGCTGGGGACAGGGGAATCAGAGGAATCAGAGGGAGATTTTTGCAGAAGAAGGCAATAGAATTGAGTCATGAAGGAAGTCAAAGATTCTCTGAGGCTGAGGTGAGCAGAGAGAGTATTCTAACTCTGGGGGATGGCCATTGAAAAGACTAAATATGGCAGATCTTTATCATGCATGAAAAGCTGTGAAAAGGCAAGTGTAGCTGACTTATAGAGTGCTTGGAGAGGAGCGTACTGGAAGGGTAGGAAGGGTACAGGTTATGAAAGGCTTTAAATACAAAATATAGTTTGTATTTGATCCTGGCTGTAATAAGGATGGTCTAGAGTTTAGTGAATAGGGAAGTGATACTGTCAGGCCTGTGATTTAAAAAGCATCACCTTGGTAGCTTAGTGGAGGTGTGCTGGAGTGGGGAGAGGTAAGGATAGCAGCCGGTAGGTCTACTGAGTGGTTCATGGATGAGAGAATGAGGAGCTGCACCAGAGTAGTGGCAGTGTCAGAAGGGAGAAGCGGTGGGGGAGATGTTGTGAAGACAGAAATGACAAGTTTTGGCAGCAAATTGGATATGTGGAATGAGAATGAATGAGTCAAGGTTTCTACCAATGTTGTGAGTATGGGGGATTCAGAGGTAATCCTGACAGTAATGGAGAAATTAGGAAGGTGGGAGGGTTTGGGGGTATCTTAACAATGTCAATACTACTGGTATAGCCACTTATACCACCTGGAGGGATTTGCCTTGGCCACAGAGATTCCCTGTTGCTGAAGTGTTTGTTTCAGACCTGACCCTGGAGGTTCTTGTCACAGCCTTGGCTGGCACTCTTAAAGCTGAGGCACCTTCCCCTTGATTTGGAGTTCTGAATCAAGGCACCATCCTCATGGTTGCCAAGGGTACTAATCCCAGCTTTGGTCAGCACTCCATGAAGCTAGTGGGCTGAGGGAGGCCATTAAACCTCAACATCCTCCAGCCAACGCCTTGCTTTTATGCCTTGAATCATAGCTCCATGCTCAACAGGATAGTGGCTGCCTGGTCAAGTGATTCCTGTTCAGAACAGTTGTTTATGAGTTATAAGGAAAGGGCACAAGGTTCCCTACCACTGGAAGGGTTTGACATGGTTCAGTGGTTTGACTCTTGCCTACTCCTAGATTGATGGGAGTTAGCTCTCCATTCATGGAAGTACAGTCAGCAGGGTACTTAGTTATAGCCCAACAACTTATGGACTAAAAGAAGGTACGTGTGGCCCCAGCTTGAGCTGTTGCCCATCCAGCTGGTTTCTTTGGATTTTGGCAAGAAGAGATGACACCAAGAGTCATGGCAGGATTATTTATGAATGGCACATTGATACTTACCAGCACAGGTAATCTGTAGGTAGGATCAATGGCTTTAGAGGCAGTTGGCACAGCAACAGTAAAATCTAATTGGGCATAAAGGAGAGGAAGAAAGACAGAGCCTGGGGGAGTCCCACACAACAGCATAAGTGATCCGTGAGTGATTGGGAGAGAGATCTTTGGGCATCAGACAAGAAGGGGAAACAATCAAGATTTCTAGGGACTGTCAATGATTGTTCCACTTGCTGGAGATTTCAGTGTGCTTTATATATTATTTTGGGGGTATTTTCCACTTTGGCTATCTGGATGGAGATGGGGCATCATTACTCACTTTGATATAAGGAATGAACCATCTTTTTCTTGACCTCAAAGTGAATTTGGGGCATTTCCCCTCTGAACATCTGAGCCACTATAAATCTTATCTCCAAATGCAGGGGACTGAAGGACTGTACCATGTCCCAGGTTTGTGGTCACACTGACAATCCTGGCTCTATGCCCAGAATAGTAGGCTATCTAGGTACATCATCAGGGCAGGCCGGAGCATGCAATTTTTAATAAACAGCTAGTAAGTTTCAATGGTAAATTAAAACTAAATCATAAACCAAAGTAACAAGTTAGACCTCAAATAATAAAATAATGTTTGGGAGGTGTTAGAAAATGTACCATTTAATAATGAAAAGGTCCTACAGAAAAAACAAAAAAACAAAAGCTCAGTTCCACTTGATTGGGAGGGGGAAGATAATAATGAGTTCTCTTTTGGGCATGTTGAATGTGAGTTGTCCATGACACATCCAGTTTGACATGTCCAGAAGGCAGCTCATGATCCAAGAGAGTCAGGGCCTGGATATACAGCTCTGGGAGTCATCTGCAGACTTGATAATTGGACCTATTAAATGTCACGAGATCACTATTTGAGATAGTATAGAGAGAAAAGAGAGGAAAGCCCAGGACAGAGGATTGGGAGACACCTACAGTTAATGGGCATTGATAAGGTGTAGGCTCTGGGACCCCTCAGCCCTTGAGCTCTCCTTGAATCTTTGAGGTACATGCTCTGGGAAACCCCTTGCCTATCCAAAAATCAAATCACCCTTTCATTGACCTCATTAATTCCACCTGAAGTCCCTCCCCAAACTCATTACTGGAGTCTGACCTCATTAACTCCACCTGAAGTCCCTCCCCAAACTCATTACTGGAGTTTGACCTCATTGGCTCCTCCTGAAGATCCTCCCCAGGCTCCTCTTCTAAACCACTCCTAGATTCCTCTGTATGTAATACCCTATTTTCCTTCCATCTGGGTGAGAGAGCCACAGAATGCCCTAGCAGAGACTTGCTCAGTGTGAAAGCTCCATAGAACAACCTAGCATAGACTGGCTCCTTAAGAGTCTACCCCATGTGGCAAACTGAACTTTCAATAAACTTTACTTTTTCTTTGCCTCAGAAGACTTGAGTGGAATTCTTTCAGCAGGACCCGGCATGTTGATATTTTGGGGTCTCAGGCAGCCATAACCCTCTTTGGATACCTCTTCAGCATGACAAGCTTTGGAATCAGGATCTGGATTCATTTCCTGCCTGTATGACTTTGGGCTAGGCAATTGACCCTGAGGGGGTTCAGTTTCCTTATCTGTCAAATAAGGGAACTGAATCATATGATCTCTAAAGTTCTTTCTAGTTCCAAATCTAAGATAGCGAACCTATGAAATGCTTGGTGAATGAATGAATCAACTGATTTCTGAGAAGAAATCAAGTCAGTCATGGAAATCAGATTTTCAGTGTTAGAAGAGACCTTGGTGATTGCCAGTTTAATCTTTACCTTACCCAGAATTTCTTCTGCATTATCCTGGACATGAGGCCATCTTGTATCCATCTGAAAACCTCTAGTGGAGGTGGGGAGGGGAAATCCACAAGAGGTGAGTACATCAGAGTTGACAGGAGCATAGATTTGGACCTAGAAGGGATCTTTTAAGGCACTTTATAGATAAAGAAATTCTATTTTATTTATGAGGCAACTGTGACCTAGAGAAGTATGACTTGCTTAGGGTTACATAATTAGTTATTATTTGAGGAGGGATTTGAACTGAATCCTTCCTGATTCCAAGTCTTGTGAGTTAACCAGTATACCACTCACACCCTATGGCAATTTATTGTCTCTAGTGACAATGTAGTCCACTTTTGAATAGCTTATTTGTTAAAGACATTTTCCTTACATTAATTCA
Organism: Pseudocheirus occidentalis; assembly: GCA_028646575.1. Classification (NCBI taxonomy): domain Eukaryota; kingdom Metazoa; phylum Chordata; class Mammalia; order Diprotodontia; family Pseudocheiridae; genus Pseudocheirus; species Pseudocheirus occidentalis. Next base: position 26,752,163 of record CM053596.1, on the reverse strand, counting down.
AAATCTGTCTCTTTGCGGCTTTCACCTGATGCTCTTATATGAATGACCTTTGAGCTTTCAACTTGTATTTTTATTTCACATGAATTATTTTTCTAATATTTTCTTTTCTGCCAATTACATGTTAAAACAATTTTTAACATTTTTCCTTTTTTTCCTTTTTGCTTTTTGGAGGGAGGAAGGTAGGACAATTGGGGTTGAGTGACTTGCCCAATGTCACACAGTTAGTATGTGTTGAGTGTCTGAGGTCAGAATTGAACTCAAATCCTACTGACTCCAGGGCCAGTGCTCTATTCACTGCACTACCTAGCCACCCCTATTTTTTAACATTAAAAAAAAAGGTTTGAGTCCAAACTCTATCCCTCCCCTCTTCCCTCTCTAAGATGATAAGCAATCTGATATAGATTATACGTATGCAGTCATGTAAAACATTTCCACATTAGTAATTTTGTACCAGAAGACTCAACTTAGATAATAAAAAGAATAAAAGCAAGAAAAGAAGGAAAGGAAGGAAGGAAGGAAGGAAAGAAGGAAGAAAGAAAGAAAGAAAGAAAGAAAGAAAGAAAGAAAGAAAGAAAGAAAGAAAGAAAGAAAGAAAGAAAAAGTAATATGCTTCAATTTGTATTCAGACGATATCAGTTCTTTCTCTGGAGGTAGATAACATGTTTCATGTACTTGTCCTTTGGGAATGGAATTCTTATACCCCACCCTGACTTGGTACTTGAGAAATCATTTGAGCACAAGGGTAGAATTTTGTGCTTCTCATCAAATTTGACCTTCTTAGAGGACTCAACTTATTGTTCTAACTTAATGACGTCTTTTTGGGTCCCAATATGTTAGCTATTTACCCCTTCCCCTAATTTTGTGCTTTTTAAAAAATCTGAAAAATATGCCATGTCTTCATACGAGTCATACATAAGATGTTGAAATATATGGGGCACTTGAGAAAAGAGCTCTGTCCAGTTTGACATTTGCCCTTTGAGACTATTCTGGAGGTCTGGTCACTCAGCTAGTTCTGACTTTACCTAACAGTTGCAATCTAGTCCACATCTCTCCATCTTATCCACAAGGAGAGCATAAGAAACTTTTATGCCTACTACATTCCCTATTATTTATTATTCAACAACAAGCGAAATGAAACTAGTCTGGCATGGCTGCTTCTTTGGGACCCTAGGGTCACTATTTCAATTTCCCATAGGTTAGCCTTTTAATAGCAGAATTTTGCCAGTAAGCGAAGTCAACCTTATTGTCTTATACTTTAAAGAATTTACTCTCTTTCATATTTTGAAAATTGGGGCACCATTTGCACAATTTATGCCCCCAAAGTCCTCTTCTATCTTCCATACTTTAGGGCAGAGATATAAAACATGCAAACCACAATACTCTTGAGCATGGACCAAACCAGATTAAAATGTAATTGGGGAATATTTAACAAAGTAAAAAAATACAATATAATGTAGATAATTATATTTAAAAACTTAGTCAAGATTCAGCCCACAAGGATATTTATGTTCCATTTAGTGTTTAAATTCTATTTGAGTTTGAAATAACTGCTCTAGGGTATTATTTGTCCAGACATGGTAACCCAAACTCAGTGAGCACAGTGAATCACTCTCTTGGGTTTCATTCCCTAATCCAGCATATTTTGCACATTCCTTTTCCATCCAGAGATCATTTTTTTTCTTGGAAAAGAAAAATGAAATATAGTTTCTGGGGAAGTCCACTAAAGACATCAATCCAATTTCATATCCTTCTTAAAGGCATCAAAGTGACAGATAATGTTAGATCTGGAGTCCAAAGACCTCAGTTCAAATATAGCCTCATATATTTATTGGCTGGGTGACCTTGCTCAAGTCACTTAACTTCTGTCTGCTTCATTTTCCTCAACTGTACAATAACATCTATGTAATAGAGCTGGTGTGACAATCAAGTCAGAGTGTATTTTTAAAGTTCTTAGAAGAACTTAAAGTTTCTGACACATAGTAAGAGCTTGACAAACGCTTCTTTCCTTCCTTTCCTCTCTTCCTCCTTGAATGGTTTTGCCTTGCCATTGTTACCCACAATCATTGTCCTACTGCCTCAAGCAGTGGCCATAGGATCATAGAGTAGTGCTCAGAGAGCCCAGAGACCATCTAATCCATTTTATAGTCGAAGAAACTGGGGTGCAAAGAAATTAAATGACTTATCTGAGACTGCAGAATTTGGGATTTGAACTTGTTCTCCAACTCCAGAATCAGTGATTTTTCCATTGTACTGCACTGTTTTTATAGCAGTCCTTCCTTGAATCATAGTATCTCAGAGTTGGAAACAATTGATCAGCATTTAATAAATACCTACTATGTGTCAGGCATTATGCTAAACATTGGAGATACAAAAAGAGACAAAAGACAGTCTGTGTCCTCAAGGAGCTTGCAATCAAATGAAGGGACCTGAAGTCAACCTGATTCAACTCATAGTTGACCAAGAGTCTCCTGTTAAGTCTTTCTAACACATGGTTCCCTAGAACTTGTTAAAGACCTTGAAGGAGGGAGGACCAACCTCATTCTCCAACAGGCCTAAAAAAAAAGAAAAAAAAAAGAAAAAAGAAATCTTGGTTTGTTCATTAGCATACCTCACCACCTTTAGCTCCTTCTAAGCTTTAGTGTTCTTGACACTGTTCTTTAAGGACTTTGCTACTATTTTGTATTCATTCTCAGTTACCTCCAATTGCTTTTGTCTTCTGTGTGTTCTTAAAAAAATACCTTGCTCTATTTTATTTTTATATCACCTTCATCCCCAAAGGAAGGCAGCATGGTACTACAGGCAGGGAGCCAGTATCAAATACCTAGGCTTGAGATCTGCCACTGACATGAAAGGTTGTCACCCTGGACAAGTCACTTAACCACTTATTATTATTAGCCCTCTATGTTACAGAAAAAAAAATGCTGGCTTTATTGATAGAAGCAACTTCCAGGGTGTTCTATCTATCAGTGAAATCGCAGGTCCAGAACCTATCCCTCTTCATTTCCAAATGCACATTGAGAATCATGAATGATTGTAATAAAAGCCTATGGCAATGAATAAAAAAAGAAATAATAAAAGAAATGCAGTTCATTAATGCTAATGAAATCCCAAATATCCTACAAGTCTGACAATTTATATAATGTTCTATACCCACAGTCCCCCAACTTCCAAACAAAAGAGGGAAGTGGATTTTCTCATTTCATCTTTATGGCCAAGTTTGGTTATCATAACCTGTATTAAAAAAAATAAATTGGTTAATGAGATCTCCATAAAGAAACACTGGTTAAAATGGAAAAACAAATAAATAGAATTAAATAGAAAGAAATATTGGTCTCTTTAGATATCTCCTTATTTTTCCTCCTTGAAATAATTTCTATTTGTGTCCTTAGAACACACTTCTTGAGTGTTTTTTACTCCCCTTGGGTCCTGCTATTGGATATTAGGTCTAGCTTTCTCTTAAATCATTTGAAATTCACTAGACCCCAAACTATGGTCCAAGGCAGTCTATGCTCAGCTTTTCTCAGGAATTTTGAGATGGAACAGTCACTCAAGATTCCCTTTATCTCCAAATCAGCAGCCAGTTTCGCTTATTGGTTAGAATCAGATCAAGAATGGCATCTTGTAAAGAATGAAGTTATTGCTAAATCAAGTCAAGAATTTATTGAATTCTTGTTCTATTCTTACATTTTAACTGATCTCTCTCTCTCAAGGTTCCTTCTGCTCCAATCTATCCTCCACTCAGCACAGGTCTGACGTTACTGCCCTAACCGTTAAACTCCAGTGACTCCTTGTTACCTTCAGGCTCAAATATTAATTTCTCTCCTTTACATTTAAAACCCTTCCCAAACTAGCTCCATCTTATCTTTCTGCCTTCTTAAATATTTATTATTGTTAATTCTTTTACAGACACTTCCAACTCTCCATGACCCCATTTGGGATTTTCTTGGCAACAATACTGAACTGGCTGGCCATGTCCTTCTCCAACTCATTTTACTAAGGAGAAAAGTGAGGCAAACAGAGTTAAGCGACTTGTCCATGGTCACACAGAAATAAAGTGTCTGAGGCCAGCTTTGAACTCAGGAAGATGAGTCTTCTTGACTCCAGACCTGGTAGTCTATGCACTATGGTGCCACCTAACTCCCTTTGCTATACTTTACTTTTTTCCCATGTACTCTACATTCCAGTTACACTGGCCTCTTTGCTGTTTCTTGAATGTTATACTCTATTTCCTACCTCTGTGCCTTTATATTAGCTGTGCCTCATGCCAGGAATGCCTTGCTTCTGAGAATCCCTGGTTTCTCTGAAGACTCAGATGAAATTCTACCACCTTCAGGAAACATATCTCCCTTATGCCCCAACTGTTAATGCCATCCCCTCTGAGATGGAATTTCATTTACACTGTGATTATCTTAAACATTCCTAGCTATTTTCATATTGACTCTCCACTGAAATGTAAGCTCCTTGAAAGAAGGGATTGTGATTTTGCCCTTTTTTGGCATCACTAACACTTCCCACAATGCTTGGCATTGTGATAGATGCTTCTTGACTTGCTAGACTTACTGCCAGTGAGAACTTTAGTTGGTTGGCATTCTTCATCTCAATGATACCATCCTTCTGTGCCAGGTTTGTGATATTTCCTAAATTCTCTATCTAATTCTTCCTTCTTCCCAGGTGTTCTGTAGCATACTCCCATGACAAGCTTGCTTCTGTTTCTCCCTCTGTTCATTATAATCCCAATTCACTCCAGTCAATCTCTCTTCACTGTCAATTTATGGATTTCCTCCCATGAAATCATATCCTTAAACTACAGTGCTATTCCATGACCTCTTTTTGTGTATTTTTTTCCTTTTGAATGGATTAGAAGGGAGCTAGAGAAAAGCAAAGTGGGACATAATGGCCTAAAATTCTGTAATGAAAGTTGGCCCAATAGGCATGAGAAGATCACAAGAATATACTTCTAAAGCAGTAACAGAAATTATACCAAGGAGACAATGGGGTGCTATCAAAGCAGACCCATGTCTCCTTATGGTGTGCTTCTGGACTAACTCACATTTTAGAAAGTCGTACTTAGGAGCTAGAAATAAAGGTAGGTAGTAGAAGATGAAAACAGAACTTGGACTCTTCTATATGGGGAAGGATATATTGGGAAATGAATACAAAAGAGTTTCTTTTGAATAGAATATGTAGGACCATCAGGCTCTTAGTTCTGTCTTTAGTTGCTGACCAGATGGCTGCTTTCAGAGCCCTGATGAGGGTGAATGGTAGCATAACTGTCACTCTCCTATTTGAGAATATTAAAATTGATCCACGTAGGAAAAATGTTATCTTGCTCAAAAATCTACCTCAGTTTACCCTTTTGTTGAAATCTCAATCATAAAACATCCTACCCTGATCAGAACACACTTAGAGTATTGAGTTTCATTTTTCAGATCAAATTTTAGGAAGAACATTAACAAGTCCCAAAGATGGTGATGATGCCTATTAGTCTGAGTCAGAGGAAATATAAAAAATTATCCTGGAGACAATAAGACATTGGGAATATTAAAGTTGTTTTCAACTATCAAAAATGATATCATATGGAAGATAAATGAGATATGTTCTTGATTTTAGAGGGCAAAACTAGACAGCATGGGGGGGAGGGAGTTGTTCAGAAGAAGATTTAGACTCAATGTTAAAAAATATATTTTCATTTAGAGCCATCCAAAAATAAAATGAGCTATCACTGGAGCTCCATTAGCTGACAATGTTATTATAGGAATTCTTTCTCAGGCATGGATTACACTAGGTAACCCTCGAAAACCCTTCCAACTTGGAGATTCTGTGACTCTATGAATAAAACATTGTGTGGTGGGGACAATGGATTTGGAATCTAAAGATCTTCATTTCCATCCAGTCTCTGCCTTTGGTTACCTGTGTGACCACTAAAGATTTCTTCCGATCAGTTTCCTAATCTATGAAAAGAGAGGGTTTGGACTAGATAGCACTAAAGGTCCCTTTCAACTCTTACTCAACGACCCCATGATTCTCTGACCTGGATGGACATTGGGCTTTGAATAAGGTATACCTGGGTTCAAATTCTCACACTATGGTAAACTCATTTAACCTCTCCTGTGTTGTTGTTCAGTCATTTCAGTCACATTCAACTCTTCATGATCCCATTTGGGGTTTTCTCGGCAGAGATCCTAGAGTGGTTTACCAATTTCTTTTCCAGTTTATTTTGCAGATAAGGAAACCGAGACAAACAGGGTTAAGTGACTTGCCCAGGATCACATTGCTAGTAAGTGTCTAAGGCTGGATTTGAATTCAGGTCTTCCTGACTCCAGGCCCAGCACTCTATGCACTATGGTGTCCCTTAGCTGCCCCCTTAATTCTCTAGGTTGCAGTTTTCATATTTGTAAAATGAAGGGTTTGGACTCCATGGCATCTAAATTTGGAACCTATGTTCAAAGTGAAATAAGCCTGAAATCTACATATCCATAATAATAACTACAAATTTTGCATAACTTTAAGGCTTGAAAATGGTTCACAAATATCATTACCTTTAACCCTCACTAAAACCATTCAAGAGAGGTGCTATTATTATCCTGCTTTCACAGATGAATAATCTAAGGCTGAGGAAGGTTGCACAGTTGACACAGTCACAAAGCTAGTAAGTGACCAAGGTAGAATTCGAACTCAGATTTTCTTGACTCAAAGTTCAGTTCTCTAGCTATAGTATCATCTACCTAGCCAAACAGGTCTATGGTAATATCAGGATCCCACGAATGACCTTACCTACTTTAACAGAGATGTAGGGAAGGTCCTCAAAGCTTGGTCCTCCAATCCTATATTAGTCTGAATATGCTCTTTCTTGAGTGTCCTGCTGCTCCCTGACCTTTGTGGAATAATGATGAAGCCTCAGGATCTTCTCTGACTCTAGAAAAGTGACCCCAAGGCTATATTAGTAAGCTTCTCAGCCTAACTTGAACAAAACTCTGAAACTGCTACAATTCCAGATGTAGAGTATTTCTAAGAGGCACCTTTTAGGAAGGAAGAACAATTCCCAAAGCCACCCAACACCATCTTCCCTTCCCCCCATCTTAGCCTGGTTTGATTCAGAGCCTGGTCAGTTATGAATTAGAGATGAAGAGAAGCTATCTGGGGATATCCATTATTAATTGGCCATTTTCTATTACATGAAGCTGTTTCTTGAGCCTACTGTCATTCCTAGGATATGATAGAGCAAGGCATTGTTCTCCCTTGGCCCCATGTTTGGGGGTTGGGGTGAGGTGGTGTCCCACCTCCTGTCAGGAAATGGAGATTAGAGCTGAGCAGTGACTCAGGGTGGTGGTGGGAGGGAGGAGGAGAAGGTGCTAAAAATGACCTGAGACTCATCACATCAAAAGGTTAACCACCCACCACTTCTGCTACCATGAAGAAAAATAAAACAATCAGTACTAGGGCCAGCTCCTTCTATGCCTTCTATCACCAATTCAATAAATGCAGCATCCTGGAGTCAGATGGGACCTCAACGACTAGTGAGTACAACTCATACTAGAAAATAGAATCCTCTATAGCATACCAGGCAAGCGACCATTCAGTCTCTGCTTGAATACCTTCAGCAAAAAGAGAGCTCACTATTTCCTGAGGCAACTCATTCCATCATTAATAGTTTTAGTGATCATGGAGAGGTTTTGTTTCCCCTTATATCCAGTCTATATTTGTCTCTTCTCAGTCTTTACCCACAGTTACTAGTCTACCATCTGGGGCCAAACAGAACAAACCCAATACCTGTACCATGGCAACCCTTCAAATACTTGATCAAGTACTTGATTCCCCCACCCCAGGTCTACTCTCCTCCAGGCTGGTCAAAAGATCCTCATACAGTGTGATCTTAAGATCCCTCATCCTCCTAGTTGCTTTCCTCTTGAAGACCTCCACTTTTCCTATAAAATTAAATCTTTGATATCATTAGGACAAAGATACAAGAACTTTGTAGCCAAGGTTTAACTCCAGAAACTTCAGCATCGATAATAGCTAGCATGTAAAATGCCTTCATGTTTACAAAGCACATTACACCTATTACATTCAAGCCCATGAGTGGATTGTAATTACAAGAGCCTTGGACATAGATTTAGAAGAGAGGGTGATCTGGGAGGGATCTTAGAGGTCATTTAATCTACTTCTCTTCCCCCCCCCACTTTATAGCTGAAGAAACTGAACCCAAAAGTGTTAAATGAATAATGTAAATCCATATAGGTCATGAGTGGTAAGCCCAAGCTTCGGATCTAGCCAAGGTTTTTGCTTCCAAACCCTCCACTCTTCTCATTGTACCACACCACCATTTACAATTTTGTTTCTCTAAGGAGGTGGCTAATAGACTGAGTTAATCCTAGGGGCCCTATCTTTGTCCCAGTGCCTTCAATACCCAGGGCTCTGGGGGGGGGCACCATGCTGCTGGGGACTGGGCAGACATTGAGGGGATAGACATGGCTTTATTCTCTAGTGTTGAAATAACCGTTCCGAAGCTCATATACTTGCAATTTGCTAATCAAATCCTCCCACAAATTTCAGGCTAAAGCTCAGTCCTGCCATATCCTCACATAATGAATGAGTGAATCAGAAGCCTTTATCAAACACTTAACTCTGTGCCAAACACTGTGTTAAACTCTGAAAATACAAATACAAAAATAAATCCCCAAGCTCCAGTGGCAGTCAGCGTGGTGTAGTGGAAAGGATATTGGCCCTGGAGATGTAGGACCTGGGTTTGAAATCCACCTGTAATATTCAACTGACTGTATCCTAAGGGAAATTATTTTACCTGTTAACAAGCCTCCATAAGATTAGATTAGAATTTTGTCTATGTATGCCAAAATCAGCCATGTAGTTTGGTGAGTAGAGTACCTGGCCTGGAGTCAGAAAGACTCATGTTCATGAGTTCAAATTTGCTCTCGGATAGGTAATAGCTGTGTGACCCTGGGCAAGTCACTTCACCTGTTTGCCTCAGTTTCCTCATCTGTAAAATGAGCTGGAGAAGGAAGGAAATGGTAAACCACTCCAGTGTCTCTGCCAAGAAAACCCCAAACATGGTCAGAGAGTCAGACACGACTGAAATGGCTGAACACCAAAATAAGCATTTGTAGCATTAGGATTTTGTCTTTGTAGCCCAAATACGTAGCATAGGTGACAGGGGTTTAATAAATTTTTGATGGATTGAAACTGCATTGAACAGAGCAATCTCTAATCAGTGCGAGATTCCCTCAGAAGCCAAGAAAATATTCACCTAGTGGCCTGGGGGAACAACTTATATTACCTGTTATTTTCTTGAGAGAGCAGAGCTGACTGAAGGAGAGGGAGAATGCTAGAGTGACCCCAGGAACTCATGGGAACAGGTGTGGCCTATTTTGTGAAGAGGCCAGCTCTGCCCGTAGGGAGAGAATAGTTCCCCAATTAGATTACTGAGGCTATGAAGGGACAAGAAGCAGTCATGCAAATTGCCAAAGAGGCAGGAGATAATGAGAGGTTCCAATTCCTAAGGGCCCTTCCCTTCAGATCCCAGCAGTGGGGAATCTTAAAATAGTCATGTTTAAGAAACAAAACACGAGGCCCGGGCTCACCCCAGAAGAGTCCAAGCTCTTCCTGTTACCGAAAACACATCTGGAATAGGCTTCATCCCAGTTAAATGCAGTGCATCTGGCTGCTCTAAGCTGGTTTTGATTCTAAAATGGCTTCAACTGAAAGACCAAGTAAACCAATTGGGGCTGAAAGTGATAAGCATTATGATTTGGAATGCTTGTGGGATGGCCCTAGGGGAAAACCATATGGCTTAACTGGAGACCCTGAAGGAAGAAGGAAGAGGGACAATGTAGGGAACTTCACTGATTCTCCCCACTTTCTTTCTTTCCCATTTGTACTGGGGCCAGGATAGAAGCCTCCAAACTCCAGCAGCCCACCTGCCTCCTCACACTGGGGCTGGCTTTTAGACCTCCAAAGAGAGACGGGGAAGAGACAGAGAAGAAAAGCAACCATCTGGAGATATCTTCAGGCAGTTTTAGCAAGGGAAGAGGTTATCTATTATGGGCTAGCACTGGTCAGTTGAAAGGCTATTCCTAGGACTTAGTATATGGTCACACTTATATTTAGCTCTCACTGGAGCTCATGGACCCATACTTCAGGTTAGTTCCAATATCTCTGGAGTTTGGGAAGTTTTCTCAGCTTGAGAGGGCAAGACAGTTCTGAAGTCAGGGTTGCTCAGCCAAGGGTACAGAGCTGGGAGATATAGTAGAGGAAATCTTATTCAACAGCCTCCTTTTAGAGAAGAGGAACTGAGACCCAGAGAAGTTGTTACTTGCCTAAGGTGACACAGTAAAAGATCTGGGATTTGAATCCAGTTCCTCTGACTTTAAAAATTACTGCTTTTCCATGGTATAAGAGTGACCCTAGGAACTCACTGCTGTTTTTTTAGAGAAAGAGGAAGAATTCCACTTATGTGGGTCTCCTTGGCTTCCTGCTGTTGAGTTTGTAGGCGGAAAGACCCAATCAGCTAGGAAAGCAGGAGTTTCTAATGTAGATAGAAGTTTCTAGTAGGGGAGTTCCAGAAAAGACATAAGACACAACAGAGGGCATGTCTGGCAGGAGGAGAGGGCAAGCCTAGAGAACGTTGAACAGAGAAAATATGAAGGCAGAGAACTAGAGGCTCTTTGAGATGGCAATTCTGCCATGTCTCTACCTTAGCCTTTTGGGAAAACAGGCGAGCCTGATCTCTCTCCACTGACCTTAGGGTGAATTCTGTCCCAAGATTTCCCTTTGTCCCTTGCTGAGACTGTCGAGGTTTCTGAATATTGTCTTTACACAGTTCTCCACAGTTCTAGAAACCCAATCTTCTTCCAAATGGCCATTGTCATTCGGCTGACATTAAACTGGATGACTTTTAAAATTGAGAACATGACAAGCAAAAGATTAGAGTTCTTTACCTGGGCTTCCCCTACTTTCCCGCTTGTAAGTTTAAATGACTTGGCTTCAATATGCGGAGAACAATTTGGTCTGGGGGAATTGTTCCTTGTCTAAGGCCATTGAAAAGGATTTTTGAAGTTCCCTCAGGGTTCTGTGGCTGGAGAGGGATGAAGGACTACTAATATGTGATTATAAGCTTTCAGGAGGTACTTAGAATTGAATTAAAAGGTGCCTTAGGAAAGTTCTGGCCAGGAGGGGAAGTCTGACTGCAAAGTGAAATTGATTAGCCGGAGGTGCCTCAATCCTAGGAGTTGCAGCCATCTGAAAAAATGACCTGACTTGCTCTTGTTGATGGAGGTAATATTATAGAATCACATAAACTCAGGTGAAAGGGACCTGAGACACCCACTAGTTCAAAATTTCCTCTGTACCATCTATGAGGCATCTAGGTGGTGCCATAGTGCAAAGAGTTAGAAGTCTCAGGAGTTCCACCACTCCATTCCCCATGATCTTTGTATGGGAGGGTAGAGTTAAGAACTGCCTATGCTAAAGGAATCTGTTTAATTGCTGTGTGACCCTGGGCAAATCACTTAACCCTGCTTGCCTCAGTTTCCTCATCTGTAAAATGGGCTGGAAAATGAAATGCCAAACCACCCCAAATGGAGTGGTGAAGAGTTGGACATGATTGGGAAAACAACCAAGATATGAGAAGTGGTTCTCTGACCTCTGCATGAGGATCTCCAGGGAGAGCGAATCCAAAGCACTTTATTCCATTTGGAGATGGACCAATTTATAAAATTCCTGAATTGGAATCTGGCAGAGCTGGGATTTTGATGCCCGGTTACAGAATTCTGCCAAAGACAGGCCGAAATAAATAAACTTTGTAATTTACAATGCAAAAAGTAATATATGTAATGAAGACAAGTTAAGATGAGTGGGAGGGGTTATTAGTTACTATAATAATTCTACTCTGTGCCCTCTCCATTTCAGAGCCACAGGGACAAAGCCCCAGGAGCACCTGCCTAGTTACAACTCTCATTCCTAGATCTGCCCTCTGGGGTCAAGCAGAGCAGATCTCATCTCTCTAGCTTTCCTTCCCATGACAATACTTGAGGTATTCTCCCCTTAGGTTAGACTAACCATCCTGATTTCCTGCGACAGATCCTTCCACAAGTGAACCTTGGATTCTTTGCCATTCTGGCTGCCTTCTTCTGTATGCTCTTCTAGCTCCTTAATTTCCTCTCTAAAGTTGTGATTCCCAGTCTTGTACATTGTATCCCAGGGTGGGGTCTTACCAGGATCCCATGCTAACCTTGGTGGTAGTGTCAAAGCATGGGGAAGAGGAGGAGATAGGAAGATGTGACTTCATGCCGCCATCTTTTTAGAAGTCTCAGGAGTTCCACCACTCCATTCCCCATGATCTTTGTATGGGAGGGTAGAGTTAAGAACTGCCTATGCTAAAGGAATCTAGTGCTATCCCCTTTAGGGGGTGTGGGGGTATCTGTCAGCATAGGGTGATGCTTATGAGTCAGAAGAAGGTACCACGGGCAGCTATACCTGTCTGGGACTAGAATGCAATGGTGGCATCTTCCTGATGTGTATGAAAGTACAGATTTTTTAACACAAGGAAATAAAGTCATATAGTGTGACTGTATGTCACATTTAATATGTAGGAAAGCATGGGATGCTCTAACAATTGTTGTGTTCTATGGAGTACAATTGCTTGACAGGAGGCTGGTACTGTCTTACTTTAGCTTGTGTTTGTCTCAAAAGCACACACAAACCCATACGTATATATGTATATAGACTTTTATGATATAACAGTATATACAATGCGTTACTTAATACATACAAATATCTATTTTGTTGTTCAGTTGTGTCCAGCTCTTTGTGATCCCATTTGGGGTTTTCTTGGCAAAAATACTGGAGTGGTTTTGCCATTTCCTTCTCCAGGTCATTTAATAAATGAAGAAAGTGAGACAAACAGGGTTAAGTGACTTGCCCAGGGTCACACAGCTAGTGAGTGTCTGGGGCTAAATTTGATCTCAGGAAGATGAGTCTTCCTGTTTTAGGTCTGACATCCTACCCACTTTGCTACCTTGCTACCTTACATATATCTATACAGAGATAAATATATGTACATACAACATGTATACACACACAAACACACAATACACATATACTTACATATGCACATATACACATACACACATACATACACACACACACACACACACACACACACACATATATATATATATATATATATATGCCTGTGTGTATATATACACATATAGAGTGTCCCATAAATCCTTTTTTTTTTGCTTTTTGGAGTGGAGAATGCAGGGCA
>CM053596.1:26718332-26738781 GCA_028646575.1 Pseudocheirus occidentalis | reverse complement strand
TTTGGGACATCCTGATATATGTTCATTATATACATATATGTTTATGTGTATATATGGATATCTCTTTGATTTCAAGTCTTAGAAGTAAGTTGCTATATTTTACAATTGTGACTTCCAATAGGATCAGTGTCCACTACTCTCCCTTACCCCTCAGTCTAAAAAGAAGCAAAGATGTATAGCTAATCTCTCTGGAGGGAATCTCTACTTGAGCTAACATCAATCACGCCAGACAGGGACATTGCAGCTGCTGGATTTCTCTTGTTCATACTTGAACGTGGGACATATTTGACAATGTAAGAGTTGGGGCTTGGAGGGGGTAAGCTGATAAGAAACTAAACAGCATAAACAAGGGTTGACCACTTTGGCTTCAGCCTGAGGTTAGATCTTCATCCTTCTACCTGACTCTTACTCCTCCAAAGAAGCAGGAAGCAGGCTGGGGCTAGGAGTGAGCTCCCTGGCAATTCTGAATTACCCTGACTTGCCTCTGCCTCCCACCAAAGAATGGTCGGAGAGGGAGTCAGCCCTTGTGACTGGATCTTATCTTTTCTCCCATGTATCACAAACTGAACAGTTTAATTCTTGTCCTCCTACTTCCTCTTCCCAATGGGTCTTAAAGCCAAATTCAAAGAGGTATTTCCAAGCTCTGGAGCAGAAAGTCTGGCATCTTTATAGAAACATAGTTGGGGCTAGTGTTTGGGTGAGGTGCTGGGGATGCAGAGACAAAAGTGACAGTTCTTGCTCTGGAGGAAATTACTTTCTATAGAATGATAGACATATCATCACCAAGTCCATAGTCAAAGCTGTTCCATCTTAGTAGGACCCTTCAGAGCTTTTTTTTGTGAATACTTTTTGGAGAATATGTATTTGAACCTATCTCATAATGAGAACTCTAGCAGAGTACCCAGCAGTCAACATGTCTGGAAGATTCTTTAAAAACCAGAATTTTTGTTTCTATAAATTATTTTTACATTACTTAACTTCACCATATTTGAGAAGTATTTGCTCATCTCTTTTGATCACTTATTGATTGGGGAATGGCCTTTGGACATATATTTCTGCTGATCATTTTATATATCTTAGATTTTAAAGCCTTAACCAAGATAGTTAATAAAAAAGTCTCCCCCAAATCCCACTAACCATTTCCCTTTTTTTTTTTTTGCTTTTTTTTTGGAGGGCAGTTGGGGTTAAGTGACTTGCCCAAGGCCACACGGCTAGATTTTTTTGTGTTAAGTGTCTGAGGCCGGATTTGAACTTAGGTCCATCCTGACTCCAGGGCCGGTGCTCTATTCACTGCACCACCTAGCCGCCCCCAACCATTTCCCTTCTTATCCTAGATGCATTTGATTTTAATTTTTTCAGAAGGATTTCAATTCCATATAATCAAATTTATTAATTTGTAAATGCCTCTGTCTCTTGTTTCATTAAGAATTCATCTCCTATCTGTGAAAGGTATATAACCAGTTTCTCTTTTTTATGGCATGCTTTTCAATATTCGTATCATGTAGAGATTTTGAATTTATTGTGGGATATTGCTTGAGCTGTTGGTTTAAACCTAGTTTCTACCAGACTGCTTCCCAGTTTTCCCAGCAGTTCATATCACACAGGGAATTCTTTCCTAGGTAATTTATATTTTGGGGTTCATCAAACTCTGAGTTATTGAGCTCCATTATGACTGTTTCTCTCATCTTGTCTGTTCCATTGCCCTACTTTCTATTTTTTTTATTCTGTATTCAGTGATTTAGATGATTGCTTTATTATAGAGAAGTCTGGAAGTCTTATTCCCCTTTTATTCCTATCTTTTATTCATTATTTCCCTTGATATTACAGTTTTTTTTGTTTATCCAGATGGATCTTATTATTCTGTTATCTAGTTATGTAAAGTATATTTTAGCAATTTGATTGGCACAACATCAAAACTATATTTTAACTTCAGTAATACTGACATTTAGAAAAAAATTGGCATGGCCCGGCCATGATCACTGAATATTTCCCTAAGTTGTTCTTTGCAATTGAATGTGTATAGATATTGAGTATGCTTTGGTAGATTGACCCCCTAAATATTTTATGAATTTTATAGCTGTTTCGAACAGGAATTCCCTTTAAATTATTTACAATAAATTCTAATGGCTTAATTATTTTCTTTTACACATTCTACTTTTTGACTAAACTTATCTACTTGCAATTTTATTCAACTCATGAAGGAATTAATAATCATGTACTATATGCCTGTGGGCAGCTGGGTAGTGAGCCTAGAGTCAGGAAGACTCATCTGCCCTCAGATACTTACTCAAATCTACCTTCAGATATTTGCTAGTGACCCTGGACAAGTCACTTAATCCTGTTTTTATCAATTTCCTCATCTATAAAATAAGATGGAGAAGGAAATGGCAAACCACTCCAGTATTTTTGCCAAGAAAATCCCAAAAGGGGTAATGAAGAAGCAGACATGACTAAAATGATTGTATTTTGCTAGATTTATGGAAGACAGGAATAAAAGGGCAAAAATGAGACAGCCCCTGCTTTTAAGAAGCTTACACTCTTCTGGATTGTTCTCCCGAATTGTCATTACAACAGTATTTCCTGCCTCTGGATCTTTGTACAGGATGTACCCCAGGTCTGGATCATACTCCCTCTTCACTTCTTAGATAGAATACTTCCCTTCCTTTGGGGCTCAGCTCATGTGTATATCCTACAAAGGTCTCCTGTTCAGTATTAATATTGTCTCTTTCCTCTTTAAATGGTCATAAACACACTTGCCAGTCCACCTGTTATATTTTTTTGTAGAATGTAAATTCCTTGAAGGTATGGACTGTTTTTTTGTTTGGTCTGAATTCATCTGTGCTTAGCAGAGTGGCTCATATATGGTAATTTCTTTATAAATAAATGTCTGTTGGATTGAACTGAATGAGAATAAACGCTGAATGAAGGAAGTGCAATTGACATGAAATTTTGAATCAGAAGGCAGAAGATGGAAGTCTGATGGTCATATGTTGAGGGATGAGAAGGACCTTAGAGGTTTTCTCCAGGGCTTTTTCTTTTTTTAACATACTGCTTGTGGACGTAAAGGCTACTTTGATAACTGTATTTCAATACCCTTGGTTTCCTTCGTAAATCCTCTGTATTTTTCAATGCATGATTCTGAGAAGGGGTCCACAGGCTTTGCCAGACTGCCGAAAGGGCACAAAAGTGTTAATGATCTCAGATCTGATCATACTTCTTCATTTTGCAAATGTGGAAACTAAAGTTCTGGGATTTGCTCAAGGTCTTTATACAGGTAGTAACAACAGCAACAACAACTCATGCTTAATAGAACTCTTTAAGTTTTACAAAGAACTTTACATCCATTATTTAATCTCATTTGATCCTCATAGTATCCCAGTGAAACAGATGCTTTTATAGCGCTCGGTTTTCAAAGGGGGAAACTGAGGCACAGAGAGGTTAGGTGACTTGCCCAGGATCACACAGCTAATAAGGGTCAGAGGTATTGTTTGGAGTCAAATCTCCTTGGCTACAAGTCTAGCATCTACTTTGTAACACTGATAAATCCAGGCATCCTTCCCTTCGTTCCACCTTTTTTATTGTTGACTCATCTCAGTCATGTCTTATCCCATTTAGAGTTTTCTTGGCAAAGATACTGGAGTGGTTTGGCTTTCCTTTCTCCAGTTCATTTTACGGATGAGGAAACTGAGACGAACAGGGTGAAGTGTCTTGCCCAGGGTCACACAGCTAGTAAGTATGTGAGGTCATATTTGAACTCAGGTCTTCCTGTCTCCAGGACTGGACCTCTATACACAGTGCCACCTAGCGGCCCTCCACACGCTCCACCCAAAAATCTGTGAGATGAGAGGATAGGACTACATGAGTTCCAAGTTTCCTTTTAGCTCTAAATCTTATTCCTAGGATCCAAAGAATGGAATTCATTTGCTTCTCTGCCTGCTGCTTCCACTGCTCCCATCAGAGAGCAGCCCAAGCCCATGAGTCTAATCATGTCTACTAGGCTTTGGGCTCCCAGTGGGGGCCATGGCTTGGCATACTAAATCAGCAAGCTGTCTGGTAAACTCAGCAGGCTGGACAGCCCTCTGGTCCCCAGTGCTTTGCCCGGAGCAGTTTATCATTACTAATTCCTTTGGTAATTATGGTAATAACAATAATCATGAAAAGTTCATTTGGTTTTAATGTGCATGTATATATAACATGTCATTCCCTGAGAGTTACACTCTGGCTTAATAGTGATTAAATGGGATCCAGGATTTGTGAGTGGGAGGGAATTTGGGCCATGGACAGGACACCTATACCAAACCCTGGGATTTGGATGGAAGGGAATAGGACTTCCCTAGGTATCCTGATCAGTAACTGATGGTTATGGTGGGACAAAGAGGAGGAGTGGTGATGACCACAGATATTGGGGGTGGTTCAAAAATCTTACTGCGCTTTTAATCTATGAAGTTTTGAACTTAGAAGTGACTAAGACTTTCGGGACACCCTATAATAGTTCTTGCTGCTTTGAATGGAGATATTTTTCTTCTCCCAGACTCTGGCAAACCTCATTATAATTTAGGAACAGATGCTTCAAGGACAGTTGCTGCAGTAACCCCCAGGAGTACTGCCCCCTTGCACTCACAAAGTGCCTAGGAAAAGTGAAAACAATCTTATACTAAAATGTTAAGGAATTTTGTATGTAGGAAACTCTTATAACAAATGGTAAACTCAGGTTTTTTGTCACTGGAAGCACATTTCTTCCTTCATGGCATCATGAAGTTTCCCTTAGGCATTATTCTCTACTAGGCTCCAAGCTTTGGTTCCCTTGTAGATTTCTCAGTATGCCTTTCCTTTATGGGTCTACTTTGTCCATTATGCCCTCTTAAAAAATAAATTTATTTACTTTTAGCTTATAACATTCAGGTCCACAAGTTTTTGAGTTCCAAATTTTCCTCCCTCCCTCCCCCAGTCCCATAGCAGCACACAGTCCAGTATAGGTTCTACATATACCTTCACATTAAACATTAGTCAAATTGTAAAGAAGAATCATAATTAATGGAATGAACAATGAGAAAGAAGAAACAAAACAGGGGTGGCTAGGTGGCGCAGTGAGTAGAGCACGGGCCCTGGAATCAGGAGTACCTGAGTTCAAATCTGACTTCAGACACTTAACACAAAAACTAGCCATGTGACCTTGGGCAAGTCACTTAACCCCAACTGCTCTCAAAAAAAAAAAGAAGAAACAAAACAAAACTTGATGCATCCACTGCTATTTTAGGGAGACTGCTAATGATGCCAGAGGGATCTCTAGAGTTTTCTTCTTTGTTTATTTATTTAAAAAATTAAAAAAATATTTTTTCTTTATATTCCTTAAATTTTCCTCTCTAGCTTTTGCTCTTCCTTCTCCCAGGAAGCCATTCCATATAATAGAATATTTTTAAAGCAAAAGAAGAAAAATAAAAATACAAACTGATCAATACATTGAAAAATATCTGTTACGTGTACTTGGGAAAAAATAAAATATTAATTTAAAACAATATAAAGGAAAAAAATGAAAAACATCCAAAAACCATATTCAATGTTCCACATTCATGGACCTCTTACTTCTTCAAAGAATTGGGGTGAGGGAAAGTCTGTCTACTCATATCTCTTCTTTGGGGCCATGCATGGTCTTTGTAATTTTGCAACATTCACTTTTGATTGTTTATTGGTTGTTCTTTCTATTTATGCTGTCGTAGTTATTTTATAATTTTGTATATTGTTTTCTTGGTTTTGCTTATGTCACTCTGCATCAGTTCATGGAGATCTTCCCATGTTTCCCTGTATTCATCACATTTGCCATTTCTTATGGCACAGTAATATTCCATGGTATCCACAAGCCACAATTTGTTTGTCTATTCCTCAATCAAGTGGCACCTACTTTGTTTCTAATTCTTTACTATTCCTACAAAAAATGCTAATATAAACTCTTTGATATTTATTGAGACTTTTTTTTGTCAGTAAACTCCTTGAGATATATAGCCTTGGTTGTGAAATCTTTGAGTAAAGGGTATGGACATTTTTGCCACTTTCTTTATGTCATTCTAAATTGTTTTTCAAATTGGTGAAGCATATTCACAGCTCAATCTTCTCACAATATTTCCAACATTGACTATTCTCTTTTGTCGTCTTTGCCAATTTGTTCATTCTATTTAATTTCAAAAATTGTCACTTTATCAGTGATGAGAGGAGAGAAAACTCACCCTAGAGGCTCTCCACTCAGGAGTCCTTCAGCAATGGATTCAACTATTCTATTATTAAAGTGGTTGAACTTCTGTACTGGCTTACTATAGCCTCACAAGCATGGCAGATTTTCTTCAGCCAATCACAAGATATGTGCCATGTGGTCAACTGATCCATCCAATGACCAAAACCCTTTATGATACTTCCAAATTGATTATGAATGTATTAACTCCTAGACTACTTTTGATTGGTTACTTGATAGACTCAATCTACATGATCATGCCTTCTGTGATACATCTATATATGTTCATATTATTACCTTAACACAATATAGATGCCCTGAGGACAGGGATTATTTTATTTTTGTCCTTGTATTCCCAGAAACCAGCATAGTGCCTAGTTAATGGTAAGTGCTTAAAATTACTTATTAGTTTATTATTGATAAATTAATTGATGATTGATTTATTAATTGATCGGTTCTTTTTTAAATTACTGGGATGTCACTTATGGAGGAGACAGGAGAGGGCTCACATTTTGAAGTGTAGTTGTAGTTCAAAGATTTGGATGTCAATCTTTTGGATTCAAAGATGTGGATGAAATCTTCTCATCCAGTAGTGTCAAACTAAAATAAAAATGATTGTTATTAATCTATACATAAGAATCAATGAAGACTTAGTTTTTAAAATGCAATGTTACCTATTTTAATGTGTTTTTGTTAAATATTTCAGTTACATTTTAATCTAGTTCAGGCCATACCCTGGAGTGTTGGGGACCACACATGACCCATGGACCATGTGTTTAACACCTTTGCTTCATTTTACATCTAGGGAAACTGAGATAGATAACTGAAATGACTCACCAAAGAATGTATATTCTATAATGAGCCTGACTGATTTCCCTTGTAGCTTAAGTTTGATAATGGGACAGAATAATCTACCAGTAGGTCATTCAACAGCTTAAGAAAAACAAATTTAAAATTTACCTAGTCATAATAGAAGAAGGATATTCAACAAAGATAAGCATTAGGGGCACTGTGAACTGATTTAACCAAGTGAATCTCCTTTGCTTCACTTATCTATGATGAGCCAAGTGTTTGAGCACCCCTGGTATGGTTTTGTAGTTGACATACGAAGAACAGACATCAACAATATGACTTGGTCCCTTGAACCAAACAAATCTAAATGGCTGGATTCAATAAAGAAAAACCAGCCTAACTTGCATGGGGGGAAGGGTTAGGATATTGTTCTCACCTCCCTATGAAGTAGAATAGATCAAAAGTGTCTTAGTTTCAGTATACTTCTAATTATTATTATTTATCATGATCAATTTTGCACTATAAAATTCAAGAATTATGAAAGACAGTGTCCCCTAGAGGACAGAATGTCCGGAAGATGAGTTGAAATCATGCTTCTAAATGTGGCTATGTGGGGGTAGCTAGGTGACACAGTGAATAGAGCACAGGCCCTGGAGTCAGGGCCTCAAATTAGGCCTCAGACACTTAACATTTACTAGTTATGCGCCCTTGGGCAAGTCACTTAGCCTCAATTGCCCTGCATTCCCTCCTCCAAAAATCAAAACTAGATAGATAGGTAGTTAGGTAGATAGATAGATGGATGGATGGATGGATGGATGGATGGGTGGGTGGATGGATGGATGGATGGATGGATGGATGGATGGATAGATGGATGGATGGATGGATGGATGGATGGATGGATGAATACACATGGCTGTGTGTCTCAGGGTAAGTTATTTCCACTCTCTGAACACTAGTTTTTTTCAACTACTAAACAGGATTGTTGTAAGTCAAATGATATTAATAACAACAACCATCACCACCAGAATGACAACTAGCATTTATATAGTTTCTTAAAGTCGGCAAATCACTTTACAATTATTATATCATTTTATCCTCACAACAACTCTGAGAGATTGGGGATGTTATTATCTCTATTTTACCAATGAAGAAGCTGAGGCTGAAAGGATAAGTGACTTGTCCCAGATCACACTCTTGAGAGGATAAAGTCTCCAAATGGCTTTGAAAATAATTGAATATATTAAAATCACTCGTGGTAATGACAAACTTGACATTTACAGACCTCCATAAGCAATAGTCTCCACCCTAAGCCTTCTATATTATTCTTATAACTATATATAATATGTAACATATATTATATATATAATATATAACATATATTATATATATAATATTATATATATAATATAACATATTATATATATTATAATCATTATATATATAATCTTTGATGGTTTTGTTATCTCCTTGATGTTGGTTCTCCTGCTAATCAAGATCATCTGTCCTTGCCTTCTCATTCCATGTGACTCTTGTCTATGGTCCCCCATGACTCACTCAATGTGTTTGCATGCTTCCTCTAGGTCTCTGAAAATTGCAAGGATGCCGGGTACTCAGTGAACTATCCATCCATGATGCTTGTTATGGTGATGAGAATAACAATTATAAAAGTAAGACTAATTAGCATTTACATAGCACTTCAAGGTTTCTAAAGCACTATGTCTATGTTAACTCATCGGTTCCTCAAAACAATTCTGTGAGATAGGCACTGTTATTGTACCTATTATACAGATGAAGAAAACTGAGGCAGAGAGGTTTTAAGTGACTTGCTCAGGGTCACAGAGCTAGTAATTGTCTGAGGCTAGATTTGAACTGACTATAAGTCCTTAACCATCCACTGAACCACCCATCCCTTGTTCAAGCATCTTAAGAATATGCACCTTCTCTCTTTTTTTCAGATCCCATATCTCTCTGATTACATCCCATATAGATAGGATTCCAAAAGAAGACATATAATGCATATATACACATAATTAGGTGTACATATATGTATGTATATACATAGACCATATGTGTGTGTGTGTGTGTGTGTATACATACACACACACACACACACACACACACATATATATACGCATACACGCACATTTTTCATTGTTGTTTAGTCATTCAGTATTTCTGCTTCTTCAACCCTAGGGACCATACTCTCCATCAGGTTTTCTTGGCAAAGATACTAGAGTGGTTTGCCATTTCCTTCCCCAGTGTATAAAGGTAACCAGAAGTTAATTGACTTGCCCAGGGACACACAGTTAGTGAATGTCTGAAGCCCGCTTTAAACCTCAGTTCTTCTGACCCCAGGCCCAGCCCTCTATCCACTGAGCCTCCTACCTGCCTCCTTGTATTGGTCTATCCATCAGTGATGGTAATTGTAATGATACAGCAATAACTAACATTTATACAACATTTTCAGGTTCATGAAGTATTTATACACATACAAAGCAAAAGGGAGAGAAAGGTCTCTCTCCCTGGAGGTGGTTTAAAAGGATAACTCCATCTCAGCAGGGGATGGTTTATCTGTAATTCTGCCCAGAGGCAGGAAAGAGGCTGAATGTATTTGTTGCCAGCCTGAGTTCTTTCTCAGTTTTAGATTGATGGGATGTCAGGAGGCAAAGAGGGTTTGGTGGAGTTGAGGGGAGGGGGTGGGAAAGAATAGTGAACCATTCATTGAAAGGGAAGAAGATACTGGAGTGAGTGGGGACCTTGTCCCAAAGGCTTTTGGCTCAGGGTAGAAACATTTTGTTTGGTGTCTCTTGAAGGCTCTATTGAGTGGATTTCCACTGTAGTTAGTTGTAAGGAAAATAAATGAAACTGACAAGTGTTCAGCATGATGAAAACTCTGCAGAAGTCAATGAGGCCAAGTGGTATTATGGATATTAGACTAAAATGCCGCTTCACTGTCACAGAGAATTTGATCTCCTGTGTGATGCCTCTTACCCAAACTTCGGTGTCCTAGAGCGTTTCATTAGGCAACCATTTTTAAACAACTGAGTCAGGGAAGAGGGAGTTGGGTGGCAGGCTTTGGGGTTCTGTTTAGCTGGCTCATATTCCATTCATGCTCTACAAGTGGAGGGCCCCATTTAAACTGCAAATGTTAACACTGTCGTCAGACTTTCAGGTGAGTGGGACTTGTGGATTGCAGTGTGGCTAGTCAGAATGTAAACCTGGATTGCAAATTCTTTTTTCATAAGTGTGTGTATTTATTTTATTTTATTTTACTTTACTTTATTCTTTTGCTTTTTGGAGGGCAATTGGAGTTTAGTGACTTGCCCAAGATCACACAGCTAGTTTTTGTGTTAAGTGTCTGAAACTGGATTTGAACTCAGGACCTCCTGACTCCAGGGCAGGTGCTCTATTCACTATGCCACCTCGCCTCCCCTTGGATTGCAAATTCTGTCTCTGTGAGGGAGGCAGGGGAGAAATGCCTATTATTATAAAAGTAAGCCAAGGCTGATGGTTCATTTGTTCTCAGTGCTTTTGGGAGAAGAGTTTTTAATTCCTTAATAGTCAGAGGGAAGAGGAGGTATGATCAAAAGTTTGGTCTTACAGATGATACCACTTCCTCACTCCCCAGAGGACCCTGGGAAAGATACAGGGCAAATCTAGTTGAAGCAAACATTTATGAAGCACCTTCTATGTGCAAGAACAGAGGATATTTGGTATGAAACTAAGACTTATGGAGATGAAGTGATTCGTCCTGTGAAGAAGGGCTGGGGAAATAATAGATTTCTTTAAGCTTTTGAAGGGTTATTATAAAAAGCATGGATTTGGCTCGTGATACGTGGCCTCTTATGGAAGGACCAAGATCATTGGGGGAAAGCTGCAGAAAGTCAGACTTGTTCTTTGTCCTTTATTTTTGAAGACAACCAATGACAACACACGTGATGTCTTGACTCGTGATGAGTTGGATTTAAGTGAGGCATAGCTTCACAGAGTTGTCTGCCTCACTTTCTCTTCCAGGGTCATTGAAGTCCAGTGATGGGACAAAAGTCAGGACAATTGGTACTGGCCCAGGATGAGTTATACCCTCCATTACCCTCAACTTGGTTTAGCCCATCTGTGAGACGGGAATGGGACAACTGTGCATGCTGTAGCTTCTGGGAGACACAAGTGGAATTCTAGTTAGTCTTAATATGAAGAAATTTCTTCACTCAGAAGCATCCAAATATAGAATAGGCAGCCTCAGTGGATCTTCAAATGGAGGCTGGGTGGCCATTGTTATATTGTAGATGGGTTTGTCTTTCAGGTCTATGATTGACTAGTTGGCCCTTCAGGGTCCCTTTCAGTTCTGAGATTCTGAGAGTTTCATCACAGTCTAACACACAGTAGTTCTCAACCTTCCTGATGTCATGATTCATTAATACAGTTCCTCATGTTGTGGTGGTCCCCAACCATAAAATTACTTTAGTTGCTGCTTCAAAACTGTAATTTTGCTACTGTTATGAATCGTAATGTAAATATCTGATATGCAGGATGTATTTTCATTGTTACAAATTGAACATAGCCCACAGGTTGAGAACTGCTGGTCAAAGCAATCATTTTACAAAGGAGGAAGTTGTGGCTGTAACATGGTGTTTGTTGATTAAGAAGTTCTGGGATGGAATTTAAAGAACTGTAGTTTGGTGAGACCAATGCAATGCTAAGAGATGAAGTAAATTTCCTTCAATGCCAGTTACACCCTTTCTCCTGCCTGGAATTCAATTTAATTTGAAAAAAGTAAATAACCATATAATATATGCAAGGAACTTTAGGTACAAAAAATGACAGCCCCTTCCATCAAGGTTTTTACTGTCTGTTTGATGGTGGTCATGGTAATGATACATATTCAGGTAAATAGCATGACAGGTATGAAGTAACAGGCATAAGGGACAGATACTAAGAAAGTTCCTTTGATTGAAAGGCCACACTTAAGGACCTAGAAGGCCACATGTGACCTTAAAGCCACAGGTTCTCCATCCCTGGCCTAGTGCCTTCAACTGAGCCTTACATAGCATGGTCTCAGCCTCTTTTCTGTCTTCTGGATGCTCTCCAAATTAACTTCTTCTTGATATCCTACTTCATCTCTTCTTCCTGGTTTCCCCAAGAACCTCCTTAAATATCACCTCTTACAGCAGTGGTTCTCAACTTGGGGGTCACAAGCCCTTTGGGGGCTGAATGACCCTTTCACAGGGGTCACAGGGGTCGCCTAGGACCATCGGAAAACACACATCTGATGTCTTAGGAACTGAGACGCTGCTCCTCTATCTGTCTCCAGGTGGGTCTGCCCACATGCAGATACACCCACATATTAATAATTAAAGGGTGCAGCATTAGGAAGGGTGAGAACCACTGTCTTACAGGAAACTGTTCTAGATTACCTTCATCCTACACACTTTCCCTCTGTTGATTATTTCCTATGTATCCAATATAGAACTTGTTTATATGTAGCTATTTGCTTCTTGTTTCCTAATTAGACTGTGAGCTCCTCTAGGACAGGGACAATCCCTTACCTTCCTTTATACCTCACGGTGTCTGACACATAGTAGGTGCCTTATAAATGTTTCTAGATTGATCATTTTCCCCAAATCCTCTGAGAAATATTTGTTGAAGAATGAGTAAATGAATGAATGGATGCTGTGAACAGCTCAGCCTTCCTGACTCGTCCCCATAACCTAGCACAAGGCCATTATTTCTTCCAGCAGTCATTGCCTGCATTTTAATTGCTAGGTTATTTATTAATGTGTTAATCAATGCTATCTCTGCTGTGTAATTACTGGAACAGGGATGGATCCTTATGTAACTCTTTATGCAGCAGGGTTACAGCGAGTAGTCTCTTTGTTTTTATGGAGAGGTCTATGTGATATAACCTGAATTCCTTTGTCTTGGTGTATAGTAGAAGGGTAGCAACTGGGTGGTGCAGTGGATAGAGTACCAGGAGTGGAGTCAGCAAGACCTGAGTTCAAATCTGGTCTCAGACACTTACTAGCTGTGTGACCCTGGACAAGTCACTTAACCCTGTTTGCCTCAGTTTCCTCATCTGTAATATGAGCTGGAGCAGGAAATGGCAAATCACTTCAGAATCTCCGCCAAGAAAACGTCAAATGGGTTCTTGAAGAGTCAAACACAACTGAAAACAACTGTGGAACAACAAAAACAACATGGTGGAGGTTTGTGAGGGTGCCGAGGCTCTGGGTTGGCCAATTGATGCCTTATATGGAGCATGACCGTAAAATACCCTGAATATATGTCATTGAAAGGTAGCACAATCATCCCTGACATTGACTGTCTGATGCTTTACAACATTAGTGTTCTGTGATGGAGTGGTGGGTAATTGAACATCATTTATATTTGCCTTAGTAATACAGTTCAGTACTTATGTTTGCACACAGGTGTGTCTGATACAATGGTGGGTACCTTTTATCTTATCTTACTGAGGATAATTCATTCATGGTGGAAGTTGGAGTAGAGGGGGGTGTCTGGTAGTGATGTCAGAAAATCAACTGAGAGCCAAGTGAATTTTTTTAAAGAGCCTTCATTTAACATTCTGTTTTTTTTTTAATGAAAGAGAGAAGGCGTATTGCTCATCTGCTTTTAAGAGGAAGAACAGGGATCATAAAACCCCATTCGATAAATAAAAGAAAAAATTAAAGTGCTTTTTATGTTTTTGCACAGCTGTCAATTAAAGCAGAGAGAAGGGATAATCATAGGAGAAAGGCAAATGAAGTGGCAGTTGAGGGAGATACATAAAGTGAGAGACTAGAAAAAGACAGTCATAGTGAGACTCACACAGAGATATGTGTGTGTGTGTGTGTGTGCATGTGAGTGTGTGTGAGAGCGAGAAATATTTCTAGTTCCTCCCCCTCTCCTACTTCATGTTGATTTAATTTTGCATTTTCTTTGCTTCTTTTTTGTCTTTTGCATATCCATGTTGGCTCCTCCAGTCAAATGTAAACTCCTTGAGGGCAGGGACAGTTTCATTTTTTCCTTTGTGAACTCAACATGTAACTCAGTGTCTAAACAAATAAATATTTGTTCAATCAGCACACAGCACCTACAAGATGCTACACACAGATACTTGGAAATTCACAGAGATACACAGAGAGATACCCTTCCATATTGTGGTGTCCAAAGATTTTGCCACTCAAAACTTTAAAAACTGCGATGTACTTTTGCAACTACAGGCAATAATTATAATAATTCTGATAATAGTTTATTAAAGTATCCTCACAGTAGCCTGTGAGGTGAGAACCACAATTGTTATTATTAGGAATAATAATTACTAGAATTTATATGGCACTTGGAGTCAAGAAGACCCAAGTTCAAATTCAGCCCCAAACACTAGCTATGAATCCTCAGCCAATTATTTAATTTTTGTCCCCCTCAGTTTCCTAATCTTTTATTTTTATTTTTTATTTATTTATTTTTTTCCTGGAAAACTTTTTATTGTAGGTGGAATGAGACACAGCTGGACACAGTAAGTTAGATGATTCCAATTGTTTTTGGCAAATCTAATGCACCGTAGTCTGGAGCAAGATGGACATAGGCCTACTTCTCTCCATCAGGCTGGATTAGTGTATTGACTTTGGCCACATCAATGTCATACAGCTTCTTTACGGCCTGCTTGATCTGATGCTTGTTGGCCTTGACGTCCACAATGAAGACCAGGGTGTTGTTGTCCTTAATCTTTTTCATAGCAGACTCAGTGGTCAAGGGAAATGTAATGATGGCATAGCAATCAAGCTTGTTTCTCCGAGGGGCACTTTTCCAAGGGTATTTGGGCTGCCTTCAAAGTCTTAGTGTTTTGGGTGGCCAGAAGGTGGGGGATGTTCAGATCTTCTTCTTTTTGTGGCTATGGACACCCTTCGGCACCACCTTCTTGGCCTTCAAGGCCTTGGACTTGGCTTCTGTCTTGGGGGGGACAACGGCTTCCTTCTTCACTTTCAGCTCCATCTTGGGGGAAAGGATCTTCCACGGTGTTTCTCACGAGCTTATAGAGCTAACCTTTCCTAATCTTTTAAATGGAGTTGATCTCTTTTGATCCTCACAAGGAAATAATATTTGTATAGCTCTTAACATTGTTCTTGGCACATAGTAGGCACTTTAAAAAGTATTTCCTTCCCTACTTTCCCCCTTTTGCCCCCATCTCCATTCCTCCTGCCTATAAATCTATGAGCCTATGAGATTATGTATTAGTTTGTCTGATGAATACAAAATGCCAATCTAAGAATAGTTTTCAATCAATCAACAAACTTTCATTAAGCCATTACTGTATGCTCGCCACTCTATTAGGTGATACAAAGGAAAACCAAAACCCAAAATCACTGATGTCAGGGAGCTTATGTCTTAATGGGGGAGATAACCTATTAATTAAAAGATACATACATGATACATACGGAATGTTTAGAAGATAACCTTTGACAGGAAGGCATTAGAATCTGGAGCAGGGGGACCTGGAAAAGCCTCCTACAAAAAATAGCATTTGAGATAAATCTTGTAGAGAGTCAGGGATTCTGAGAGTCAGATATCAGGAAGGAAAGCATTCCTTCCCTGGGTAAGGGGAGGATATTGAGTGTTCAGATTTCACAACAAGGATTCATTTAAATGAAATAAACAAATGTGCTATGGACATTTTTTTCTCCTTTTTCTAGAGAGATAAAGGATGGTAAAGAGGTTTGGAATGTTGCATATATAGTATGATACAGTAATTTTTCAATTTGTTTTGATTAACCATTTTTCTTTGTTACAAGGGTGGAGGAATATTGAGAAACAATTATGGAATAAAAAGCATAACTAAAACAAAAATTATTGTGGATAAGTCATTATAAATTTGCTGTGGATAATTGGTCATTGATCTTGTAGAGAGACAGTAAAGAAGGGGCTGGAGGGAGTTGCATATTCCGTACTTGACTTCCAAAGAGATGGGCTAGCCTTTGTTTCATATTCAGAGAACATCCCTCCAGATGAAGAGACCATGCCTGAATGTGAAGTGAGCTTTGGACAGCTTGACTCAAGGCATCAGGTGGGACATCGACTTGGCAGTGCGAAGTGAAAGTTGGCTGGCACCAAGGAGAAACAAGAGACCAAAGTCCTGGTGGCCAGCAGCTCCCATCACTCTTTGGGATGCCACAAGATGAATTGGATATGATCTTGAACACACCAAAGGGCTCCCAGTGATCTGAACAAACAATGAAAACTCCAGATTTATGGTGAGTGCCACTTTGTAAAATAAACAAAAAAATCACTTTGAAGTTGAAGCATCATGTCTGGTGTGATAACAACACTACAAAAATGACAGCCCAATTGGACAGAAATTTAGCTACTACTTGGTGCTCATTGTTGTTCTTATAAGGGTAGGATTCTGTGGACAGGGGGGACTCTGAATAAATGGCTTGTTCTCTGGATTCAGATTAGAGAATCAGAATCACAGTATGATAGTGATGGAAGGGATCTAAGTAGTCATGGAGTTCAAACTATTCTTGAAAAACAAACAAACACAAAAGCCATCCCCTTTCAGACATAATTGATAAGTTATTATCCAGTCTTTGCTTGAAGATCTCTAATGAAAGGGAACTCATTACCTCTTAAGGCAGCACCTTCCCCTTTGGGATAGATCCTATTACTCCGAAGTTTTTGTGCAAGATTTTTTCTTTTTGAAGCCTAATATAGAGAGAGGAGCTATGGTGGCAGCAAGGTGGCACAGTGAACAGAATGCTGCACCTGGAGTCAGAAAGACTTGAGTTCAAATCCAGCTTCGGACACTTACTAGCTACGTGATCCTGGGCAAGTCACTTAACACCATTTGCCTCAGTTTCCTCATCTGTATAATGAAGATAACAAGAGAACCTACTTTTAAAGGTTGTTGTGAGGATTAAAGGAGGTAGCAATGGTAGAGCACAGGATAGTTCCTGCCACATAGTACACTTTTAATAAATGGTAGCTAATATGATGATGATGATGGGGGAATAGTCCCAAGAGTCAGAAGTAGACCTATAACAAGGATGAGGTATAGCTAGCTTGGGTCCTTCCTCAAAATGGAGGTTCCAGAAGGAACTCACCAGTGGGAGAAGGCACCAACAGAGGTAGAGGAATTTTCAGGATGAGAAAGTCACAAGCATTCAAAGGAACTTCCAGGATAAGAAGGCAATGGAGGCATGATGGTCAAATCAGGAGAACTGAAGGATGGCTGGCCTGGGTCCTTCGTTACCAAGGGGAGAAGAGGACAGCAGGGTCAGAAGAGCCATGATTAACTAACAACTATGATTCTATAAACATTAGTCTGTCAGACCAATACAAAATTCTAACATAAGGAGCGTTTTCCATCAATCAAGAAACATGGAGTGAGCATTTACTATGTTTTTAGCCAGAGGCCTGCCTGTTGGTTCCTTGAACTGAGTGTGAGAAAAGCCATTCATGGCTCTTCTGTGTTGGAAGCAGACGCACATTTGTGTTTTCACTTTCGCTTTGGCTATAGTTCAGCAGCTTTGGATGAATGGTTCTGATATCTCCCCCACCCCATCTTGATGACAGAATTCAAGAAATATGAGATGTCTGAGGTTTACATTCTTTGCTCCTTTTCCTTTTTCAGACCCTATATTTCCAGTGAATGGCCTTTTTGGCTTCCTGCTTGCCCTTCATTGGCTGCCAGGATAGCTTCAATAAACTTTGCCCAAAGGATCAGGGCATGTTTCCAGATGCTTGACATTTACCAAGTGGAGCATCCCTAATACCAAACCAAAACAGTCAGCAATTAGATTTCAAATTACCTTTTGACTCTTCAGTTTATGTTCTGTGGAGGCAACTGCGTTTTAAGTAAAGGACAAGGATGTGTTTTATATGGGCTGTAGCTGGTGTGCCTTATCTCTTTGCATGGAGCCTCAACAGTCAATGCATCAGGTGGATGTTAGGATTGCTCAATCAGTCAGTTAGTGAGCACACCTTGTATATCAGACACAGGACTGAGCACCAGGCATGCAAGGAAATATAAGAACAGTCCTGGTCTTCAAGGATCTCACCTTCCAATAGGGAAGACAACATGTAAATAACTCTCTGTCTCTCCCCTTCTTTCTTCACACATATGCTTATGTATGTATGAATACATACAAGATGTTTACAGAGTAGAAAATAGACAATCTGTGAGGGGAATGCACTAACAGTTGGGAAGACTGGGAAAGAGCTTTTGAAGAAGGGAAAATTTGAGATGAGTCCTAAAGGAAACCAGTGAAACTTAAGCAAGGGTGAGGAGGAACCTGGTAGCACAGGTTCTGTGATCTGCTTTTCTAAAGGAAAGCAACTCAAAAGGGGTTAACAGTCTTACTTTAATCAATCATATATGTCATTCACTTAGTTCAAGAGAAAAAGTCAGTACCTTGAACTTCAGGAAATATGAACAGAAATTACAGGCAGACAAAAAAATACAGATAGAGAAAATAACACAATTCAACAGACCAACAGACAAGGCTTCTGACTGTCTGATCATTACATATACACATAGTTATAAGAGAGAAGCACCAACATCTGGGTTTTCAAAGCTGGGTGACTTGAAGGTTACCCAGAGCCTCATCTGGCCAAACCACATAAATCTTCCCATAAGTGAGCCCCCAAAGGAAAGCCTTGCCTCAGAGTACACACACACACACATACACACACACATCTCAGTTGATTTCCCAGCAGCCTTTGTGACCCATTGACTAATTACAAAGTAGCCAAAGGTGTGTTTTCCTGAAAAACAAGCCTCCCCTAAGCAAACTTCTCTTGTTTTCCTCCAAGTGATGCACATTAAGCTTCAGAGAAGATCTTCAAATTCTCTTACCATTACATTCAACCCCAAGATCTTTCATGCCCATTACATAGACAACTTATATCTGAACTGGCATTAACATCTCTTAAGTACAACCTAATTCCCACAAAATAAACACATCACATTTGCAAGATACATAACATAACAACTCATTACCTGAGTGGCCATATGACCTTAAACAAACACAAAGTACATAACAGTAAGATATGCCCCCCCAAGTTCTTGCTTTATAGGAAACTAGGGATTCTATGAGCCAGAGGAAAGAAAGGAGAGCATTTCAGGTATGAAATGTCATCATTAAACTCAAAATATATTTTTAAGTGGGTTTGGGGGATTAGTGATGCTTTTTGGTAAAAATAGAAATGGGTTGATTCAGATCCAATTGCAAAAAATGCCTTCAAAGAACAACTCCTGGAGTAAGCATCATTTCTTTCATTGTACCACAAAAATTCAGTGATGAACCTTGGTTATTGAATAGCTCTTTGTCTTCCCAACTTTGGCTTTTTTGTTAATACATTGTGCTATTTCCCTTATCCTTCTAGTCCAATGTAATATTAGTCATTTTCCACTTTCTCTCAGGATTTTGAACCTATCATAGATTAACAAGTGCATTTGTTACATCAGCAACTATTGATTTCTTTTCACTTTGTGAGTGCTCTCAATTTAAAAAAAGTCTCCAGAGAAATCAATGGGCCTATGGCATATCTTTCATGTCTAAGTCCTATGCCTGAATTTAGAATTCTCTTCACTAAGACAATGAAATTGACCTCTTCCCCTGAGCCTTAAAGGGGTAAGGATACTTGATCAAGTTTACTGGATGTGATAATACTGAGAGTAAAATGGAAATTTAATCCATTCTCTGCTCTTTCCTCTACCTCCCTAAGTCTTGTGGATTTTTTTCCACCAGACCTCTGGTATATGTTCCCTTCCCTTCACTCATAAGGTTACCACCCTAGCTCAGGTTCTCATTACTAGTCACACAGACTATTCCAATAACCTCCTAATTGATCTTCTCTTGCCTCCCCTCTTTCTTCCAGCCTCTGCACAGATGCCAGTAATACCAGTAAAGCATAATTCTGATAATATTACTCAGGAAACTTCAGTGGCTTCTAATTGTCTATAGAATAACAAGACAATGCTTATTTTCTATTTATATCCTGCCATAATTCAGCAACAATCTGTCTTTCTAGACAGATTTCACATTATTTTTTTCTCAAGTAATCTACCTTAAGCCATACTGGATGCTCACTAGAGGCAGTTGGGTGACGCAACAGAGAGGGCCCTATGTCTGGAGTCAGTGTGATCTGTGTTCAAGATCAGCCTCAGACAATGATTAGTTCTGTGGCCCTAGAAAGATACCTTCTGTTTTCCTTAGCTTCCCAAATGGGAAAACAGGAAGAAGAATAAAGTTGGCTTCAAAGTGTTGTTGCGAGATCAAATGAGATAGTGTTTGTAAACATTTAACACAGTGTCTGTGCAAATACTGAAGAAATGATTTTTCCTCCCTCCCTCCTTTTATCCTCTCTTCTCTCTTCCTTCCTCTCTGCCTTCCTTCCTTCCTCCCTTCTTCTTCTTCTTCTTCTTTTCTTCTTCTTCTTCTTCTT
>CM053596.1:26680508-26717832 GCA_028646575.1 Pseudocheirus occidentalis | reverse complement strand
GTCTCTCTCTCTCTCTCTCCCTCCCTCCCTCTCATCCTTTTCCACCCTCATTGGTATTCCAGTTGCACAGTCTGGTTTTGTTCTAAGGTTCACTGCATGAAAAACCTTTAGAAAGAGCAAAATAAGGTCTCCCAACTAGAACATGACCCACTTAGATGACACTTGTACTTCCATTAGCATATAATATATTAAACAGAATTCTCCCTGGGAACTCTGGGTGAATACAGTCTCAATATTGTGTCAGGTTTGCAGTTAAGAATCAGAAAAGTCAAATGGAAATCTAGGCTTTCGAGCTGGTCCATTTCCTGATGGATTCAGTCCCATGGGGAAAGAGACCATCAGTTTTGGGGAGGCCATGCACACATGCACACACATGGGTGAAGAATCATGACATTTCCCATTTTGGGATCCACATGGCTGCCACAGGCTTTGTTTAATGCTTTTATCTGAACGTGAGGGCAAGGGGGTGAAGTGCCTGAAACACAGAGGAAGAATCCATCTCGTCAGTCAGAGCCTCATTCTAGGATAGAAGAAGCAGGTGATTTTGTGAATGTAGTTTACTAAGTCTCACTTTCAAAAGCCTGGATACATGACAGCCTCATTTTTTTGGCCTTCACTAGTCATCTTGGATATCCAGTCCCACAGGTTTATAAGATCAGGCTGATCCTAGCCTCCTCCCTCCCTGTAGTCAATAAGTTTATTTCTCCACATTTCTCATGTCCTCATGTCCTTTCTCTCCAGCCCCATGGCCACTGAGAGGCATTGGCCTCTAAGCCAGAAGCATCACAGGATCCAGGCTCTTGAGTTGGAAAGGCTCTTAGAAAGTCACTGAGCCCACCACTCCATTTTACAGGTGAAGAAAATGAAGCCAGTAAAAATTCAGTGACTTGCCCAGACATAGCTGGAAAGTGTCTGAGGCAGGATTTGAACCTGGTTTCATTCCTGCTTCTGATACATATTGATTGTGGATCCTGAGCAAGGCCCTTAACCTCTATGTACCCCAAGTAAGCCAAGTAATACCCACCTATATGATTAGAGCTTCCATTATCTTGGAGATCCTTATATCAGTGAAATACAAAGTCTAGTCAAGATCCCTATCATACATTCACTATTCTAGTACAGGTCTTTATCACCTTTCTCCTGAACTATTGTATAATATCATAGATTTAGAACTGGGACCCCTCCTATTTTTTAACCAATGAGGAATCCAAGACTGAGAGATGGGGCTTTATCTGCTACTGTGAGAAGCCCATGCATGATTCAATCACTTGTCCCATCATGTGACCATATGTGAGGGATGACATTTGAACCTGTCTTTCTCCTGCTTATCCAGCATCAAATTGCTCACACTGCTTCCAGTAATTCCCACTTCCCCCTAGAACCCACTTTCCCTGTGGCTGCCAAGATAATCTTCCTAAGCACAAAGCTTACCCTGTTGAATAACCTAGCATTCCAGGCCCCCACTCTGGCTCCAATTTGTCTTTAGCCTCTGTTTCCATATCCGTCCCCTCCCTGCCTTCAGCATTCTAGGAAAACTCAACATCTAGCTAGTCACAGAACTTGACACTCTATTTTTCACCTCTGTGTAATTGTCCAAGTCAGGCACCGTAACTGAAATGCACTCCCTCTTCCTCTCTCCTGGCCGACTGCTTCCTCTCCCTTCACACTGGAGTGCAGGCTCTCAAGGGTGCTGGAGCCAGCTTCAACCCTCTCACTGAGTCTTAAATTCTCAGTGGGATTATTTACCTTGGAAATTGGCAAATGGCACAAATTAGAGCCGGGTTTATTGTTCTGTTCACTCTCTAAGCTAAAGAGAGTGATGGAGAAAATGTTAATAATGAAGAATAAATTTTAAAATGTGTTGGGAATATTTTGTTCCCAAAAAGCTGATTGTTGTACACCCCTGACACCTCCCTTCTAGGATGCTTCCAGTCTTCAGGCTTGGCTTTCTGCTTCACATTCTTTCTGTTTTATCCTTATGTAAGTAACCAACATATGCCCCTAGTAGAACTTCAGAGCAAGAAGAATTTTGCACATAGTAGGGGCTTAATGATTGTTCCTTGGATTGAATTGTTAGAATTTGGGAGAGATGTACACATAGAAAGGATAGATTTGCTTTTGTGCAAACGCAGAACTGGGAAGCATGTTATAGGCCATTGAGTCTCTCATTGTGACAGCTGAGAAAAACAAGTTTCAGAGAAATTAATTGGCTTTATCAAAGCTACACAAAGGCAGTTAGTCCACCCTCTGATAGATTCTGCCACTATCTGTGTAGCCCTAAGCAAATCACTTAACCCCTGTCTGCCTCAGTTTCCTCATCTGTAAAATTGGGATAATAATAGAACCTACCTCCCAAGGTCATTGTGAGAATCAAATGAGATGCTGGCAAACTACTTAGGAAACCTTAAAGCTCCATATTAATTGTTATTATTATTGTTATTAGAGAGAGCTGGAGCTTGAACCATGGGCTTCTCATTCCAAATTCAGTGCTTTTTCACAAGTGAATTGTTCCTCTGAATGAAACCTGAGCATAATGAACTTTATCTAGGAGCATAGCACCTAAAATATAGCACCTAAAATATAGCACCCTATATTTTAGAGCTAGAAAGAAAGGTCCTAAGAAATAACCTATTACAACTTCTTCACTTGAGGGATCGTAGGGAAAGCAATGGGACGTTTCACATCAGATTTCCTGGAAATATCTCAAAATCAACATGAGTACAAATGAACTCCTTATGTTTTCCCCTATGCCTTCCCCTCTCCCAGACTTTCCTGTCTTTGTCTTAGGCACCACCACTCTCCCAGGTTTGTAATTGAGGCACTGTTCAGGGTTCCTCACTCTCCCTCCCCTATCTATTCAACGAGGTGTTACATCTTGCTGCTTCTACCAATATACCTTTTTTTTCATCCAACACCTTCTCTTTACTCACACAATTTTAGGCTCATTTTCAGTCCTCCTCATTTCTTGCCTAGCTTTATTGCAACAACCTCCTAACTGGTCTCTTTGCCTCATGTCTCTCTCCACTGTAGATCATCCTACACACAACTACCAAAATTATTTTTCTTAAGCACAAATCCGACCATGTGACTCTCCTACTCGACCATTTCCAGTTCTTTTTTTTATCTTCTCAAAGACAAAATATAAACTTCCCTGTTTAGTTATTTAAGTCCTGGACCAACCTCAGTGGACATTATTCCCCTTCCTAGACTTCAGAATCTAGCACATTGATCTTCTCTTATTTCCTCATACATGGCATGCCTGGAACGCAGTCCCTCCTTACTTGTATCTCATAAGCTCTCTCTGTCTCTGTCTCTGTCTTTGTCTCTGTCTCTCTCTCTTTCTCGTTCTCTTTCTCCTGCTCCCCCATCTCTCTATCTCTCTGTGTTTGTACCTGTCTCTCTCTCTCTGTCTCTCTCTCTCTGTCTCTGTCTCTATCTCTGTCTCTGTTTCTCTCTCTCTCTCTCTCTCTCTCTCTCTCTCTCTCTCTTTCTCTCTCTCTTCTGCTCCCCCATCACTTTATCTCTCTGTCTTTGTACCTCTCTCTATCTCTGTCTTTCTTTCTCTCTGTCTCTGTCTCTCTCTCTCTGTCTCTCTCTTGATTTAGCTCAATTAGCTTAACCCTGTTTGCCTCAATTTCCTCATCTGTAAAATGAACTAGAGAAGAAAAATGGCAAGGCACTCCAGTATCCTTACCAAGAAAGCCCCAAATGGGGTCACCAAGAGTTGAACACGACTAAAAATAACTGAACAGCAACAAAGGACAACTGACTATCTTCTGTGGGAAGCAGTGCCTGATCATAACTGCTAGCGTCTTTCCACCCAAATTTCCTTGTATTTAACTATTTTATGTGTATTTGATTTATTCACTTTATTTTTATGCTGTATATTTTCTATATATTTGTTTCCCTCATGAGACTCTAAGTTTATTTTGAATGAAGATTGCTTCATTCTGTGTACTTTTAGCCCACTATGTCTAGCAAATAGTAGGTGCTCAATAAATGCTTCTTCTTGTTGATTGATCAACCAAGATCACCCAGCTAATAAGTCAAAAAGCCAGAGCCCCACCCAAGGGACACTATACAAGATGACTTACTGGAGAGAACACACCATTATCACACATTTTAGAAGTTTACCTTGAAAAATAATAAATAGATTCATTAACAAATAGTCTGGATATGCATTTTAAAGGAGGTTCCCCGAGGACTTTTCAAAAAAGGACTTTGTTATCCTGGTTTATAGGATAAGATAATTCACATTTTGTACATAGTGCCTTGTGGTTACAAAATATTTTATATACATTAAATAACTTGATCTTTAGAACAATCCTGTGAAATAACATAAGTACAATTAATCCTATTTTACAGATGAAAAACAGATTCTGAGAGATGAAATAGTTCCCTAATTTCATATAACTAACGAGTACCTGAACCAAGCAGAAACCAAGTCTAGGGTCCCTTATATTACTCTTTATAATGCAGTATTATTTTTGTTAAATTTTTGTAGGTATTTTGAAATAAGTAAATCATATTCTAAATGTATTTTTCATCATATGTGTAATGGTATGTATGCCTAATTTAGGGCAGCTAGGTGGCACTAGGTAAAATACTGAGCCTGAAGTCAGGATGACTCATCTTCCTGAATTCAAATCTGGCCTCAAACACTTACTATAGGTGACCTTGGGCAAGTCACTTGACTCTGTTTCCCTCAATTTCCTCCTCTGTAAAATGAGCAAGAGAAGGAAATGGCAAACCACTCTAGTATCTTTGACAAGAAAGCCCAAAGCAGTATCATAAAAAGTTGGACATGACTGAAAGCAACTGAACAACAGCAAAATACAACATTCAAAGACTTTGCTCAGTTGTGTAAGTTTCTCTCATACTCTTCAACTACAATGAACTGGTGATCCAGGTCAACAGGGATGTTAGGGATTCATGGGATTTGGAACCAGAAGACAAGAGTTTCTTTTTTTTTCTTTTTCTTTCTTTTTAATTTTATTCTTTTCAATTTATTAACTTTTAGTTTACAACATTCAGTTCCACAAGTTCTTGAGTTACAAATTTTCTCCCCCTCCTCTCTCCTCCCCCCACCCCATGGAGTTACACAATCTGATATCAGTTCTATACATATATACATATGTATACATACATATCTATACATATCTATACATACATATATATATATATATATCTTCACATTAAACAGTATTCAAGGTGTAAAGAAGAATTATAACCAATGGTATCAACAATGAGAAAGAAGAAACAAAATGAAACAAAAAAGAGAGAGAGTAAGTAGTTTGCTTCAGTCTTCATTCAGACTCCGTAATTCTTTCTCTGGACATGGATAGCCTTTTCTATTATGAGTCTTTGGAAGTTGGAAGATATGAGTTTTAGCCTCAGCTCCACCACTTATGACTTTGTGACCTTGGGAAGGTCCAATGGCATTTCTGAAGATCAGGTTCCTCATCTGTAAAATGAAGGGCTTGGTTTAGATTGCCTTTAAGCAATTATTTCTGATATATACTCGTTGTTTGACCTTGGACAAGTCATTGAACTTCCATGGCCTCAGTTTTCTCATCTGTAAAATAAGGGAGTTGAACCAAATGGACTCAAGTTCCTTTCTTACTGATGTCTAACCCTCTTATGATCCTACTTTGGTTGCTGCTTTCAGAAGCCATGACTCAAT
Organism: Pseudocheirus occidentalis; assembly: GCA_028646575.1. Classification (NCBI taxonomy): domain Eukaryota; kingdom Metazoa; phylum Chordata; class Mammalia; order Diprotodontia; family Pseudocheiridae; genus Pseudocheirus; species Pseudocheirus occidentalis. The sequence continues at coordinate 26,712,149 of CM053596.1, read as the reverse complement.
CAGTACCAAGAAAGGCAGCTCCTTTGGGGTACTCAACTCTCTTCTGTTCATTATTCCTTAATTCTAACCTTGTGTTACCTCTTGTTCTCCATTGAAGTATGGAAGAAGTGTAAGGCCCAAAGAAGTATTAAGGCAGAATGGTGAATTCTAGCATTTGGTGCCTATGTGACATTGGATAAGTTACTTAATGTCCCTGGGATTTGGTCAGCTCATCAGTAACATGAGACAGTTAGACTAGACTGTTCCTGAGCTCCTTCCCAGCCATAGGTCTCTGAAACTATGATGTCATGACAATATATACGGAAAACCAAAAATTGGAGGGAGACCATGTGATTAGAATGGAGGACATTGTAACAAATCCCAAGGGGATAGAAGATAGAGGGAGAAAAAATAGAGAAAGGGGCAGACAGGAATTCAACAGCCCACTACAGGCATGCCCCACAGCTCTCACTTGATAAATGGGCCACATTCACAGTGACAGAGACAAAAAATTTTCCATTGTTCACTTGGCAGAGTTGGGAGGAAAGGAAAAAAAGCTATAATTCACTCAAAACTGGATGAAACCAACTCCAAAAGCCCCAGCTCTGAAAGCCTCTAAATTTGCCATTAAGAAAGCAGTAAGGGAGCCACACCAGAAGAATCGTTCTGGATACAATCTGACTGATTCTCTATGGGAGGGTTGAGGCTTTCATGTTAGCAGTTCATTTTTTGCATTTCACACAAAGTGATCAGAACAAGCTCTAGGAATGGAGAAAAGCCTAAGTCCCAGTTACTTTTCTTCTCAACAGGGGTCTTATCAATTGGGAAATGACTCATATTCTTACAGATTAGACAAAATTCTTTATATATTTGAGATGTGACACCTTTATCTGAGATCTATCTATAATTTCCCCCCAATTTTCTGCTTTTTTCTGATCTTGGCTATTTTGCTTTTTTACAAAACATTTTTAATTTAATATAATTGAAATTATCCATTTTACACTTCACACTGCTCTATATCTCTTATTTATTCATAAATTGTTTGCCTATCCATAAGTCTGATAAGTAATACATTCCATGTTCTTCATTTTTTTTTATAATATCTCTGTTCGTATCTTGGTCATGTATCCACATTAATCTTATCTTGGTAAATGGTGTAAGATACGGGTTTCAGCCCAATTTCTGCCAGACTGCTTTCTAATTTTCCCAACAATTTTTTACCAAATAATGAATTCTTATCCCAAAAACTTGTCAACGGATATAAACAGGCAATTTTCCAGTGAAGAAATCAAGACAATTTATAGTCACATCAAAATGCTCTAAATCTTTATTGATTAGAGAGATGCAAATTAAAACAACCTTGAGGTATCATTTTGCTCCTCTCAGATTGGCTAAAATGATTGAATGGGAAAGCAACAAATGTTGGAGGGGATAAGGAAAAATTGGGACACTAATTTACTATTGGAGGAACTGTGAACTAATCCAACCATTTTGGAGAGCAATATGGAATTATGTCAAGAGTTATTCAATTGCCTATACCCTTTGACCCAGTAATACCACGACTCAGTTCATTTCTAAGATGATTAAGGGGAAAGGAAAAGGAAAAGAACCTATGTGTTCTAACATATTGATAGCAGCTCTCTCTGTGGTGGCACCAAACAGGAAACTGAGAGAATGTCCACATTGGGGAATGGCTGAACAAGTTGTGGCATAAGATTGTGATGGAGAACTATTATGCTTTAAGAAACTATGAGCTCAATGATCTTAGAAAAACATGAATAGACTTACACAAAATAATGAAGAGTGAAATGAGCAGAATCACTTGCACATAGTACAAATGTCATATATAGTAACAGCAACATTGCTTTAAGTACAACTGTGAGTGAATAAGTCATTTTGCCTATTACAAATCCCCAAATTAAGTACAAAAGACAGATTAAAGAAGACACTAACCTGCATCCAGAGAAAGAACTGATGAATAGAAATTTGTATAGAGTGGTCTAACATATATATGTGCATATATGCATAAATATACACGTGTGTGTGTGTATGTATGCTTAATGATAGCCAATCTAGGGGAGAGAAGAAAGAATGAGAAAGCAAAAAAAGTTGTATGATTATTTTATCATATATTTAAAAGAAATAGTACATAATAGATTTGCAGCTTTATGTTTAATTATCTTTTTTCTCTTTTACTATGTTATGGAAATGCTTGTGTTTTTCTTCAGTTCAGAATAATTTTTTAAAAATAGGAGCATTACCAGGTATTGGTTTAAATGCATTCTAAGCATAATTATCAGTTATATTTCAACTCTCTTTTGTTAATGGAACCCTGTAACAGTGAGGAATGATGGCTGGAGTGAGGGGAAAGAGGAATATGGTTGTGTTTTCAGAAAACAGCTTTGCCATAAGTTCTATCTGTTAAGTTTTGAATGGAGCACCTACATAAATACTTTGATTAATACCCAATCTCATCTGTGTGAATATTCCCTTTATTGATACAGGTTGACTTAGAGTCATGGGAAAAGCATTAGTTTGGAAATGAGAGGGGCAGCGTTTCAATCCTACTTCTGTCACTTTCTATTTCATGACATTGATCTCTGACCTTTAGTCTGCTGGGGCCTCAGTTTCTTCATCTGAAAAATAAGTGGGTTCACCTATAACTTCTAAGATGCTTCCAGCTCTAAATCAATGACTTTGTGAATGCGATTCACACTTTCTCATTCTATGGAATTCTTGTTCATATTTTTCTGCAAATCCTCACTTGAGTATCATCTCATGAGTTCTCCCTCTGGATGCTCCTGAAAACTATCTCCAGGTTCCAGAGAGGATTTTAATCAGCTCAAAACTGTAGATCATGGACTGCCATCAGGGGTTCTTTTACTAGAAAAAAAAACCAATAATAATTAAAAGTCATTTGTTAAACACTTTTGAAAAATAAAGTATGAGGAAACTCTTCCCCAAATTTCAAAACTACCAGCTATAGAGAGAACATATATAACCAAGGAACATGTTGGGAATGGACACAAAAAGGGAATGTATGTGGCTAGCAAAAGTTTTGAGGAAGAGGCATACATGTAGGGGACATTCAGAACATCCCCTAAGGGCTGGGTCCATCCCAAATCTTACCTTCATCTACTTCCAAAAGTGTCAATTTCTATCCCTCTGCAGAGCTATTGGTGTCAATTGATAGTTAACTGATGTCATTTGGGTGGAGGGTGCCATGTTAAAGACTGGGATATGCTTCTGGACTAATCTCACCTCTCTGTATCCATCTGCTTTCTTCTGGTTGGGCTATTCTCTTTTCTCTTCTTTTTTTTCTTTTTTGGAGGGGGGAAGGTAGGGGAATTGGGGTTAAGTGACTCACCCAAGGTCACATGGCTAGTTTTTGTGTTAAGTGTCTGAGGCCGGATTTGAACTCAGGTCCTCCTGACTCCAGGGTCAGTGCTCTATTTACTGCACCATTTAGCCACCTCAGGGTTCTTCTCTTTAGGTTACTTGCTATTTTCTGCTGATTTTTGCATCTTACATTTCTGTGAGGTCTTTTCCTCCTAGAAGCAGAGAGCTATTGGTTCTTTAATCAAAGGCACAGTAGATAGAACCCTGCACCTAGAAACAGGAAGACCTGTGTGGCAAGCCAGTCTTACTAGACGTGTGAACCTGGACAAGTTACTTAACCCCTGCCTGCCTCAGTTTCCTTATTTATAAAATAGGATAAAAGTACCTCTTTACCAGGGTTGCTGTGAGCATAAAGTGATTCAATCTTAGTAAAAGCATTTTGCAAATCTTAAATCTCTATATAAATGCACCTATTATTAATAGCTTATAGCCTCAGAAGATATGTAAGAACTTTATGATTTCTACCCAGACCATAGCTATCTAGGAAAGACCTGCCTGGTCTGATTCTCCTATTTAATTTGGTTTTAGAAGATTCCATTAAATTGCTTTTAATTTCCATCATGCCAATCATTGTCCATGAAAGGACCATCCAGAGGGCATGACAAAAAAAGGTCTAAATAGAACTAGTTACCTTTGTCCTTCTTCCCTTTTGATTTTTTAAAAAAGTTATTACTTTCTGTATGTATTGTATATACTTCCTCAGAAGGAATGGAAATAGGTTTGGGCAATTCCAGCAGTGAGTAAAGATATATTCTGTGACTCCACGAAACTACAAGTCCATTTCCCTACCACCACCACCAATCCTCCTCTCATGGATCATTTTTTTTCCTAAAGGGTTGCTGTTTGTTCATTTTTCAGTCATTTCTGACTCTTCATGGCCCCATTTGGGGTTTTCTTGGCAAAGATACTGGAGTGGTTTCCTTCTCCATTTCCTTCTCCAGCTCATTTTACAGATGAGGAAACTGAGGCAAACAGGGTGAAGTGACTTACCCTTGTTCCTAAAGGGAGACCATGTTTAAAACCAAAAAAAGGTTTGAATGGGAAGAGGGTGTATTCTTTCTGTTCATTTTTTACAGTGCCCAGAACTCATCCATTGTACATGGGAGATGGCCAAACATTGCTGTTGTTGTTGAGTCATATGAATGCTTTGTGAAGTTGTGGACCATACTGTCCATGGTATTTTCTTGGCAAAGATATTGGAGTGCTTTGGCGTTCCCTTCTCCAGTGGATTAAGGCAAACAGATGTTAAGTGACTTTCCCAGGGACACACAGCTAGTACATGTGTAAGGCCAGATTTGAAATCAGGTCTTCCTGACACCAGGTCTAGTGTTTTATCCACTGAGAAGCTTAACTGCCTTACTAAATATTATCTCACCTGTTTGAAGATGGTGATGATAATGATGAGATAAAAGTTGTCAAATGATTGCCACTCAGTGAGCCGACTTTGAAACATTGTAAAAAAGAAATAATCATCAGAAGTCATGAATATGAAAACTAATCAAAGGAAGAATAATAGAATGTTAGGTTTGGAAGGGACTTAAGACATCCTGGTGTCAATCAACCAAGAATTTGTTGAATGCTTAATGTGCATAAAGGCACTTAGTGCTAATCACTAAAAACTCAAAAGCAAATGTGAAAAGGTTCCAGCCTTCAAGGGGCTTACTCTCTAATGGAGGAGACAATATGTACACATATAAATGTGTATAGACCAAATATAAAATGAATAGAAGGCAGTGTGGGGAGTGGATGCCCCATTAACAGGGGACAGGGAAAGGTTTAATGAAGAAAATGACATTGAAGCTGCATCTTAAAGGCAGCCACAGGGTCCAAGAAGAGGGGATGAGGAAAGAATGCATTACAAACACAGCACACAGCCATTTTTGAAGAGAACAATGAAACCACAGAATGAAGTCTTATCTCACATATGACTTAGATTTAAGTGAGGCAGATTTGCACAAAATCAGCAGCCTCATTTTCTCATCCACAGTCATCCAAGTCCAGTGCCAAGACAAAACTTGGGCAATGACTGGCAATGGCCCAGAATGTGGTGGATGGCCTTGAGGTGTTCCATGCCTAAGTTTTTGGGGTATTCAGTGTTCTATTGTTCCTGTCTGAAAGACAGCTGAGGCTAGGGACCTGAAAGATTTTAGTGCTACCAAGATGATCTGATCTCATGCAAAATCTGCTAACCTTCACCCTTATTTGAGATCTGCAAGTAGCTGATCCAAGTTTAGGTCTGAGAAACAGTAGAATATTGCTGGACACATGTTTGTGTTTAAGTTCTAAGCATTCCATAACATCTGCTTTAGTCACCTTCACGGACTTTGGAACAAATTGTTCTTGTCTGCCCATTCTTCCAGGGCAAGTCTTCCCATGATTGGCATAGACAACTCTCTAACTCACTGATGCATTTGAAACCCATTAGTTACTCTCAGCCTAGTTTTGCCCATCTGTTGAGACAGTTTTACTGATGTAGGCCTACTGCACATTTGTAGCCAGAGGTGCTAATGTTCCTTGAACACCCCATACGCCCCTATGACAAAGATAGAAAGACAGAAGATGGAGTAGCATGTGTGAATAACAGAGGGAAGGCTAGTGTGGCAGGACCACAGAGTGAAAAGAGGATGGTTATACATATGAAGACTGAAAAGGTAGGAAGGGTTCAGGTTGTAAGGAGTTTTAAATAGCAATTTGTAAAAGGTGAGCCAGATTGTAGAGTCCAAGGAAAAGTATAGAAAACTCCCCTCAAAAAACAAGTTCTCCAAAGAAATTCAGAAAATATTACAGAGAGAATCTTGAGAAAATCCAAGAAAAAAACAGGCTAAAACAGCATAAGGAGATAGAGAGATCTGGGGACAGGGTGCAGCTATGAGCACAGAGGTGAAAATTCTTATGCGCAAAGAGTGTTCTTAAGGGCAAGAGTAGGTCCCGTACCCATATCAATGTGGCAGGATTTTGTGCAGGGTGGAGGTACAGGTGGTAAATAACAACATAGTCATCCACTACCTAGTTGTGTGTGGTAAATCTAGTGTGAACGAAGGAAAGGATCTCCACTGAGGGGAGTGGTCCAATGTAAGCAGTGGTTATAGGCCCTAGATTTTGTTCCAAGCTGTTATGGGAATCTGAAGATCTTACCTGCCCCTAGGCCCTTTGATAGGCTTAAGTGACTCTGAGAACCTTCCCTGATTTGAAAGTATATTCTGCCCCTAATAGGCTGAATGTGGTCACATGGAGCCTGTGGCAGGAGGCTTGTTCTTCAGGAATGCCCACAACTTGTTGCTTGTGATTGGGCAGTGGGGTGAGATGATTGTGACATTCTCTGACCCAGGAGAAGGCTACATATACCACGATGTGAGTTTTTGCTTTGGGGCTCACTTTGGAAAGAGTTGTATGATTTGGCCAGACGAGACTCTAGGAAGCCATTGAGTGCCTTTGATAACCCAGATGTTGGTGCTTCCCACTCTGGTAACTGACTAGGTATGAATGTAATGGTCAGACGGCTGGAAGCCTGTCAGCTGATCCATTTCTTTGTCTGCTTGTAACTTGTGTTTGTATTCTCTGAAGTCCAGGGTGCTGACTTTTCCCCCTGAACTAGGTAAATGACATATGTTTGATTGATTAAAGTAAGACTGTTAACTCATTTTGAGTTGCTTTCCTTTATTTGATTGATTAAAGTAAGACTGTTAACTCATTTTGAGTTGCTTTCCTTTAGAAAAGCAGATCTAAGAACCTGTGCTAGCAGCCATCCTGGATATGCTAGGGTGCTTGCTGATACACAAGCAATAAAGAAATTCAGAAACAAGAAGGGACATTGCGCTCAGACCTCAAGAGCAGAGTATGGTTTCAATTCTATTTTCTAACACAATACTAGACCTCTGGGGAAGTAGTCAAAACAAGAACGACAAACCAAAGGGAAGCTTGCAATTCTGTTGCTCTGTACAACATTTCAGTTAACTGAGCAATACTTTACTGTTTCTCAGAAAATAAGGGTAATAACCATGATCTCAGACAAAGCAAAAGCAAAAATACATCTAAAGAAAAGATAAACTCAAGGAAATTACATCTTGCTAAAAGGATACCATGGACAATGATGTAATATCAACACTTATGATATAATCATTAAAGGGTATAGCATCCATATTTTTTAAGGAAAAGTTTGATAAGTTACAGGAGGAGGAAAACTATACTGTTGGGAAACCTCAACTTTCCCCTCTTAGAATTAGATAAATATAATCAAAAAAATAAATAAGAAAGAAGTTAAGGAGGTGAAAAGAATGTTAGAAAAATTAGATGTGGTAGACCTCTGGAAAAAAATTGAATGGTAAGAGAAAGGAATATGTGTTTTTCTCAGCAGTATGTGGCACATACACAGAATTGACCATGTATCAGTAGACAAAAATCTCATGACCAAATTTGGAAAAGGAGAAAAATTAAATGCATCCTTTCTGAATCACAATGCAATAAAATTAAACTACATATATAACTGTGAAAACATATTGAAAATTATTTGGAAATTAAGCAATCTAATCCTAAGGAATGAGTGAGACAAAGAAGAAATCACAGAAATAATCAACAATTTTATGAAAGAAAATCACAACAATGAGCCAACATATCAAAATTTGTGGGATGCAGCCAAAGCAATGCTGAGGGGGAAATTTATATCTCTAAATTCTTGCTTAGTAAAACAAAAGAGTGGATTGATGAATTAGGAATACAACTAAAAATAAACAAACTTAAAATATCCAGTAAAATACCAAAATGGAAATTCTGAAAGTCAAAGAAATTAATAAAATTGAAAGTAAGAAAACCATTGCACTAATGAATAAAACTAAGAGTTGGTTTTATTGAAAAGGCAATAAAAGAGATAAACTATTGGTTAATTTGATTGTTTTAAAGAAAGAAGAAAACCAAGTTGCCAACATCAAAAATGAAAAAAGTGAATTCAACACCAATGAAGAGGAAATTAAAGCAATCATTAAGTACTATTTTGCTCAATGATATATCAATAAATCTGATTATCTAAGTGAAATGGATGAATATTTACCAAAATATAAATAGCCTGGATAAAAAGAAGAAATAGAATACTTGTGTAACCCCATCTTAGAAAATGAAATTAAACAAGCCATCAGTGAGCTCCCTGAGGAAAAAAAAATCTCCAGGAACAGACGGATTTACAACTGATTTCTACCAAACATTTAAAGAACAATTAATTTCAATACTATATAAACTATTTAGAAAAATAGGAAAAGGAGGCCTATTAAATTCCTTTTATGACATAAATATGGTCCTGATCCTTAGACCAGGAAGAGTGAAAACAGAGAAAGAAAGCTATAGACCAATTTCCTTAATGAATACTGATGCAAATTTTAAAAATTATACTTGCAAGGAGATTATAGCAATATAATCACAAACATCACACATTATACCAGGAATTCAGGGCTAGTTCAATATTAAGCACACTAACGACATAATTGACTATACTAATGACAAAAGCAACCCCAAACCATATGATTATCTTAATAGATGAAGAAAAAAAAGCATTTGACAAAAAATACAACACTCATTCCTATGAAAACACATAGGAATTAATAAAAGCTTTCCTTAAAATGATACGTAGGAAACAAAGCTATCACTATGATGATATATTCAGAAATTCCTAAAAAAAAACATTTAAAAACTAGTGGAAATAATTAAACACTTTAGTAAAGTTGCTGGATATAAAATAATCTCATATAATACATCAACATTTCTATGTATTGCCAACAAAGTCCATCAGCAAGAGATAGAAAGAATTTCCATTTAAGTAAAGACAATATAAAATACTTAGGATACTCCCTGCCAAGACAAACTTAGAATGATTTGAGCACAACTACAAAACACTTTTCACACAAATAAATTCAGATCTGAACAATTAGAAAAATATTGATTGCTCACGGGTGAGTTCAAATCTGATCTTAGACATTTACTAGTTGTGTGACCTTGGGCAAGTCACTTAATCCTGTTTAGCTCAGTTTCTTTATCTAGACAAACCATTCCAATATCTTTGCTAAGAAAACTCCAAATGGAATCACAAAGAGTCAGACACCACTAAAAACAACAGAACAATAACAACAAAAAAGCTCAGCTAATACAATAAAAATGACAATTCTGCCTAAATTAACTTACTTATTCAGTGCTATACCAATCAAACTACCAAAAAGATTTTATAGACTTAGAAAAAATAATAACAAAATTCATCTGCAAGAAAAAAAAGATTCAAGAATATCAAAAGAATTCATGAAAAAAAATGTGAAGTAAGGCAGTCTACCTATACCAGATTTCAAACTGTATTGCAAAGTGGCAATCATCAAAACAATTTGGAATTAGCTAAGAAATAGAGTGGTGGATCAGTGGAATAGATGAGGTAAACAGTACACAGTAGTTAATGAATATAGTAATCCAGTGCTCAACAAATGCAAACATTCCAGCTTTGGGGAAAAGAACTGATTATTTGACAATAACTGCAGGGAAAACTGAAAAGCAGTTTGGCAGAAACTAGGTATAAATTAACATCTCATAGTGTTTACAGAGACATTGTCAAAATCAATACGTAATTTACTATTAAGGGTGATACAGTAAGAAAATATAGAATAGTTCTCCTGTCACGTCTGTGGATAAGAGAAGAATTTATGACCAAATGAGACAGAGAGTCTTACAGTAAGGATGTAACATGGATAATATTGATTATATTAAATTATAAAGGGTTTGCACAAACAAAATCAATGCAACTAAAATTAGGAGGAAAGCAGAAAAATGAGAGGAAATTTTCAGCAAGTTTTTCTAATAAAGGTCTCATTTCTCAAATATATGAAGAACTGAATCAAATTTATAAGAGTGTGAGCCATTTTCCAATTGATAAATGGCCAAAGGATATGATGGGCAGTTTTCAATCTAAGCAATCAAAGCTATCTATAGTCATATGAAAAAAATGCTCTAAATCATTCGTTAGATAAAAGCAAGCTAAACCAACTGTGAGGTGTCACCTCACACCTATCAGATTGACTAATCTGAGAAAAAAGGAAAATAAAAATTGTTGGAGAGAATGTGGGAAAACTGGGAGATTAATGTATTGTTGATGGAGTTGTGAACTATTCCAAACATTCTGAAGAGCAACTTGGAATTATGGTCAAAGGATTAAAAAATCATGTGTAACATTTGACCTAGCAATAGCACTACTAGGTCTATATCCTGATGAGATTTTTTAAAAAGAGGGAAAGAACCTATATATGCAAAAATATTTATAATAGCTCTTTTTTGTCGTGGCAAAGAATTAGGAATTGAGAGGATGCCTATCAATAGAAAAATGGCTGAACAAGTTGTGGTATATGATTGTGAGGAAATACTATTGTGCTATAAAAAATGATGAGCAGGATTTTTTCAGGGAAAAAAATAGAATGACTTAGATCAACTGGAGCAAAACGAAGTGAGAAGAACCAGGAAAACAATGTACACAGTAAATACCAATATTGTATGATGATCAATTATGAATGACTTAACTATTCTCAACAATACAAAATTCCAAGACAATTCTGTAGGACTTATGATTAAAAAGGTTAACCACCTCCAGAAAAAGAACTGATGGAGTCTGGATCAAAATGCATTATTTTTCAATTTCTTTATTTTTTCATATTTTTGATCTGTGTTTTCTTTCATACCATGACTATATGTTTTGCATGATTTCACAGGTATAACCTATATCAAATTGATTGCCTTCTCAATGAGGGATGAGGGGAGAGACGGAAGTAGAGAATTTAGAATTCAGATTTAAAAAAAACAATGTTAGATAATTTTATGTGTAACTGGAAAAAATAAGATATTTTTTAACAAAGAAAAATAATATTACTGAACTACCTAAGAGTCATGACCAAAAAAAACCATAGACATCATCTTTCAAGAAATGTTAAAACTACCCAGATCTTTTAAAATCAGAGGGCACAGTAGAAAAAGACTCTATCACCTCTTAAAAAAAGAATAGAATATTGTCAGGAATGTTGCAACCTAATTAAGAGTTTCTTAACCAAAGGAAAAAATACTTCAAATATCCAGAAAGAAAGAATTAAAATACCAAGGAACTACACAAAATCATACACAATTCAGCAGCCACCGTGGTAAATTAGTCAAGAGACTAGACTATGATATTCCAGAAGGCAAAGTGGAATAGGCATATAGTGAAGAATAACTTACCCACTGAAACTAAGCATAATTCTACAGGGATAAAATGGACCTTTACTGAAATACAGAACTTCCAAGCATTTCTAATGGAAATACCAGAGTTGTTTAAAAACTTTAAAGTTCAAACACAGGAGTTAGAGAAACATAAAGAGGTAAATAGGAGTAAACAAACATGATGTACTAAACAAGTATAAACCATATGTATATGTGCCCCCTCTGAATTCTATCATCATCAAAGGTAATAAAGTGAGTGTACTTAGACAGAAGGCCAAGAAATGGTTCTGTTATGTCTTGATTTTCTTAAAAGAATGGAAAGGAAGAGGAATACACTGTGGGGGAAGGGAAAGAAGAATGGGGAGAAATTGTTTCATATTTTCAGTATGCACAAGCAGACACCTATACAAACAAAAAGGGATAGGTGAAACAGGAGATTCTTGAACATCACTCTTATGTGAATTAAGCAAAATGGAATATATACACATGAATTTGAGTACAGAAATATATTTCATTCAATAAGAAAATACAAGGGCAAGGGCAGAAGGGAGGAGGGGGAATGAGGACAGTAAATTAAAGTTGGAATTAGTTCTAATCAAAACAAACCAGTTATTGATATTTATAGTTCAATTGGAGGTGTCAAGGATTGGAAATTTGAGGGGGTAGCCATAAATTAGTGAATGACTGAACAAACCACAGTATATAAATAAGATATAATACTATTTTGCTGTAAGAAATGATGAAGTCACCTACCCAGCAAAATTTAGTATAATGTTCCTGGGGAAAATATGGTAATTAAGTGAGGTGGAGGACTTTCAGACGTTCTTGCTGAAAAAAACAGCACTGAAAAGAAAATCTGACACTCAAATACAAGAAGCATGAGAAGGTAAACATGGAAAAGAAATAATAAGGAACATGTCAAAGTTGAACTATTTACATGCCAACATGGAAAAACAATAATTGTAACTTATGAAACTTTTCTCAGTATGAGGATAGGTGAAGGGAATACAAATGCATACACACACACATGTCTATATATAAGGGCTTATATATGCATACAAACACATATCTGAGCATGTGCATATATGTGTACATAGAGGGCACAGGATCAATTGAATAGGAAGGAATGATACTTTAAAAGGTGAAATTCTGAGGTGGGAGAGGATTAGAATGAGAGAACTAATAAAAAAAATTTTAAATTACAAAAAATAAAAGAAATGATGAAGGAGAGGATTGTAGAGAAACCTGAGAAGATTTAAGTTAACTGATGAAAAGTGGAGTGAATAGAACCAGGAGAAGAACTTATCTAGAGACAATTATATCATAAAGGCAAGCAACTTTGAAAGATTTAGGAACTCTGATGAGCATGAGGACCAACAACAATTATAGAGTTTTGAAGATGAAACATGTTATCCATGTCCTGATATTAAGGTAAAAGATTTAGACTGCCAAATATGTACATAAATGTATAGGGCCAACCGGGTTGCCTGGAGTCAGAAAAATCTGAATTCAAATGTGGCCTCAGACATTTACTAGCTGTGTGACTGTAATGGCAATGGGGATTTGAAGATCCTCTCTGCCCCCTTAATAAGCCTAAGGGAATTTGAAGACCTCTCCTGATGTGAAGATTTTCCCTACCTCCTAATAGGCTGAATGTAATCACATGGGGACTGTGGTAGGAGGAGTTTAATGAAAGGTGGAGCAGAGCCCAGAGGAAACTGGGAGCCACAGCAGATAAATGGTGGGAGGGAGAGGAAGCTCCCAGGGAGACAACTAGGCTTTTGAGTGGTTGCCCTCTGCTGTGACAGCTAGACTTGTGAGTGTTGGTTTGTGGTAAGTCTAAAGGATGGTGTGGCTCTCTGCTGTGTTATGATGTATGTTGCTATGATGGATTTGGTTTCCTGGTGTTGGTATTTGGTTTTCCGAATGTTTTGCATCTGCCTTCTATATGAAGAGTCTCTTATATTTTGTTATTGAGAACTATGCCAACATATTTACAGTCATTGTCAGTGCTGTGAATATTGTGCGGATGCTACAGTGACCCTGAGCAAGTCACCTAATCCCAATTGCCTCTTCCTCCACCAAAAAATTCTTGCACATATGTATTTTCATATATACATATAGATTGGTATTTAAAATGTTCTACATATGTATATAGAGAATATATGTATATATAAATACAGATATGCATCTGTGTATATACACTAAAATAAATATGTATACATATATATGTGGAGACATCATGATGATGATGATGATGATGATGATGATGATGATGATGATGATGATAACTGGATATGACCCACATGACCAATAAGGAAAACTGAGATTTTAAAAATTATTATGCTCCTTTGTAACAAGATTTTTGTTTTTGTTTCATTCTCAATTGAGGAAGTAGGTAGAAGGAAGAGAAGGAAGAATTTTGTTGACTGAAAAAATTGATTTTTAAATCCTTCCTCAAAATATTAATCTGTGTTTAAATTCTATCTATAATGTAACCAGCAAATGGTCATTGAGCTATAGCCAGACCTCTTAGGGGGAGCCCACTACTTCCTGAAGGCAGCCCATTCCATTATTTTGAAGCATTGTTAGGAAGCTTTTCTTCACATAAAAATAAAATCTGTATCTTTAAAACTTTTACTCATTCATCCCAGTTCTGCCCTCTGAAGCCAAGGAAAATTAATGTAATTCCTCTTCTACTTGACAGGTCTTCAAATACTTGGAGGCAGTAATATGATAACTCTACATAGTCTTCTTTTCTCTGGGCATCTCCCACTCTTTCCAGAAACCTTTATACAGTAAGAAATAGATATAAATGTAGATGGTTACCTCAGAAAGAAAAAAAATATATAAATTTTATGGACTACATAAAATGATACTTTCACATAGTAACACTGTTCACACAGATTCACATTTATTTATAAGTCATTTATGTCAAGTTTTATGGAGACGGGCAGATGTAGAGTGTTATTTATCCTTCTGCTAAGTCAATAGTTAACTCCTTTCTATTCATGAGTGAAATACAGGGATGAGACTTAGTAGAAGAAAGACCATAGAAACGTCTGTATGTGTTAGAGGGAGAAGTTCATTCAGTGCATATCAGCCAACTATTCCAATTCCAGTGGCAGCATGGAGGGTAGTATTTTACAAGGTTATGGACTTGCTCATTACACATTCCTGATTCAAGGCCATTACTAAATCTAGGAAGTCAAGTTCATTGGCTCTTCTTGATGTTCAGTTGTTTTAATTTTGTCTAAATATTTGTGACCCCATTTGGGATTTTCTTGGCAGAGACACTGAAGATGTTTGCCACTTACTTCTCCAGCCCATTTTACAGATGAGTAAATTGTGGCAAACACAATTAACTGACTTGCCAGAGCTCTCTGAAGTCCCTGATTCAGTAGGATAAAGACAAGTGGAAAATGGAAACACATTTAAACTTCAATTTTGGATAAAAATTTGCTATCAGACTATCTAGTATATTGAAATTTGAGCTCCTAAGGTAAGTGATAGAGGGGCCTTTTTAGAGATTTGAATACATAGTCTTCTAGTATAGTTTTTCCTTACATAAAAGTTTCTTCATTATAAGATAGGGATGAGTAGGAGAAATGGAAAAGCAAAACTTTTAAAAAGTTTTGGAAATGGAAAAGCAGTAAAACTAAAACATTATTTTATCTTTTTGCTTTTTGGGGGGAGGGGGGAAGACAGGGCAATTAGGGATAAGTGATTTGCCCAAGATCACATGTCTAGTAAGTGTTAAGTATCTGAGGTTATATTTGAACTCAGGTCTTTCTGACTCCAAGGCTGGTGCTCTATTCACAGTGCCACCTAGCTTCCCCTAAAACATTCAATGAAGTACAAAATGTTTTATTACATGGAGAGGGGGGAGGACCATAAGAAAATCAGCCTTCCAGTGATTTAGCAGAAAACAAAAAATCACAAGGGGTTTCCTGGGTTCCATAAATATAGAACCCAATTTCCCAGACCCTCTACAAAACAACTCAAAGTGAGAATTGATGAGCAAAAAGAATGGTATTATATGACCCTCAGGCAGCAAAAATATAGTCATGTTTAGTAGACTTTACACACCAAGGCTAGATAGATGATGAATAATTTTAGAAAGATTTTCTACAAGGGTTAAACTAAAAAGAAATACTATTTCTTCTTAATTTAGAGTTAAAAAGAATATTTAATTCACCAGAAACTCTCATTCTTCTGCTATTCTGGATAATCAAGATTTTACTGAAATGTCTTATGTTGGTAAAATTTAATCTTGTCCTTTCAAATGTGGGTAGAAAATGCACAAAACGTAAGTTTCTTTATAATCCTGAGTTCTTGACCTTTGCTGTAGGCAAATTTTCAAAGCCATCCTTCCAAATACATGGATCATTTAGCAGTAAGGCACTGTTTGCCTTTCTCCCCAATACTTAGGACAGTATTTAGCATACATACGGGATTTAATAAATATTTTTGACTGACTAAGCAATTGAAGTAGTTATTGAATCCATCAGGCAAAGGCAAATCATTGTGTGGATGGAGATGACCCAGGCACAGTCCTGAGAAAGTCTTTTAAAAGTTCATGTGGACAACATTGGAGCTAGAGCAAGGATAAATGCAGAGAGCTGCCATCATGTGTCCTCTTATTTATTCCCTTCAATAAGAATGCTCTATCTCTTTACCATGGGATTAGGGGGTAACAACATAGGATAGAAATAAGCTACATGTATGTCTGAATCTGTGTGAGTCAATGTGAGTATGGGGAAGCAAAAGTTGATTGGTTGTTTTCCTTCATTCTCTAAGGGGACCAAAATGGCATCACCATGCTAGAATCAAGTTTTAGTGTGTCCAACTGCAACTGATCAGGCCAATGCAAGCTCAGAATGATCTACCACAGGTAGGGAACAAATAGTCTCTGTGAACATTTGGGCTGGATTCTCTAAATTTGCTCAACCTACATTTCCTTTGAGCGATTTCAATTCTGCTTTGCTCACAAAGCACAGCACCTTCTCTGACATGGACATGCCATGCAGAGAAGTCCTCTACCACTGTCTCCGATGTCACAAATCAATTCTGAAGTTCTTAGAATATTAAGAGTGTCCTTGTATCGCTTCTTCTGATCATCATATGAATGTTTGTCCTGTGTGAGTTCTCCAAAAGAGTATTTCTGCCCAGGATACATTTTGCATTTGAACAAAATAGCCATTGGAGTTGCGCTCTCTGAAGCAGAGTTTGAATGCTTGGCAGTTTAGTTCAAGAAAGGACCTCAGTGTCTGGTACCTTATTCTGTTGGGTGATCTTCAGAATCTTTCTAAGAAAATTCAAATGGAAGTTTGCTAGCATGGTACTGGTAGACTGCCCAGGTTTCACGGGCATACACCAATGAGGTCAGCACAATGGCTCTGTAGACCTTCAGTTTGATAGGCAGATTATCAGGTGGAAAGGGGACTGATTTGGAGTCAAGGAAATTCATCCAAATACTGGCTGTGACACTTGCCACTAATACGACTATGGTCAACTTATTTGGGCTCACTTTTAAAAATCTATAATCAACAATAAAATTTATACCACCAATATCACAGGATTCTTATTGGGAAAGTTTTTTTTTCTCAAAAACTTAAAGTGCTATAAAAATGTGAAATATTCAGCATTATTATCATCAATACCTTGTACTGAGTTAGGTAGTCAGGTGGCAGGCAAAGGGAATAGAACATTGGACTTGGAGTCAGGAAAATCTGAATTCAAATCATGCTTTAGATATCTACTAGCTGTGTGACCCTAGACAAGTCACTTAATCTCCATCTTCCTCAGTTTCCTCATCTAAAAATGTTGAGAATAATAACACCTTTTTATGGTTGTTATAAGTATATAATAAGATAACATTGTGAAGTGTTTTAGAAACCATAAATCACTATATAAATGCTATAATTAATATTGTTATTAACAATAATGAACCAACAATAATAATAATACAAATGTCTTGCAAAAGGTAATGTTGACAGATTGGCAGATTCCAACTTCTGGAAGTTTCCATCAAATTAAAAAGTCTTCATGAATAAGCTGGGTGATAGGTATCTGCTGTTCATGTACCAGTCTAGATAAATTTGAAGAAGATTCACACAAGATTGGCTTTAGGATGATTACTTTTTGACCACAGTAAACTCTTAAAGACCATTTAAGTGATAGGGAGGTTACAATATGCATCAGTGGAGAGAGAAGTCACACTGGGGAAATTACATAACATTTAAGTGTTGAAGAAATGGTAGCCGCAGCAGCAGTAACAGGTGCTGTTGATATTGTTGTTGTGTTGTTATTGCTATTGTTGTTGTAACTGCCTATCTACAAGAGTATCCACTGATATATTTCTTCATGTTCAACATGCTAGTTATCACTGCAAGGATGATATTAAAGAAGGGAGATGTAAGCAAAGACAGCTCTAGGGTGGTGTAAATCAAGATAATTGTCTGGGCCTCTGAACTCAGTAGGGGAATGAGGTGAGGCAAGAACTGGACATTTATTTATATATACTAGGCAGGGGAAGGAGAGGTTAGGATCAAAGATTCCCTGTCTATTTCTACACCCAATCTTTTAGTTCTTTATTGCTGATTCTTTTCAAAATTCCCTTAAATGAATGTTGAAAACTTTCACTGAATCTTAGTGTTGGAAGAATCTCTGCTAAAACATCCATGAGAAGTAGTCACCCAGTCTTTGTATGCTTACCTCTTGTGAAGAAGAACCCATGGGAAAATGAGGCAATCCATTCCACTTTAGAATAGCTCAAGTATCAGCACAGTGATTTCCACCTTATAACAGAAATGAGTCTTTTCGAAATATTCATCCATTGTTCTTGGGTTTGTGCTCTGGGAACAAACCCAATTACTTTTTCCCATGACAAACCTTTAAGTACTTGATAACTGCTATCATATCCCTCTTAAGTTTTCTTTTTGAACCAAACACCACAAAGCTCCTTCTCTCTCTCTCTCTCTCTCTCTCTCTCTCTCTCTCTCTCTCTCTCTCTCTCTTTCTCTCTCTATCCATCTATCTCTCCATTCTTTCAATGCAATCCAAGATCAACACAACCAATACTGAGCATGATACATGACCAAGAAGTGTTGTGTTAGTAAATCTCTATCAAAAGGAACTGAATTAAGATCACATTCATTTTTAGGCTTCCATAATACAAATGATATGAAACTGAGTTTACCTAAAACCTTCAAGTTTGTCTCAGATGAATTGCTGTCTTGATTCATCACTCCATTTTGTGCTAGTGGAGTTGACTTTATAGTCCAACTATAAGACTTTACATTTGTCTTTATTAAGTTTATTAAATCTACTACATTTAAATCACTGTGCTGCATGTTGGGAATGTGAAAACCTCAGATTCCATCCATAAAAATGATTCTAAAGAACTGAGGAGTAAATGTGACAGAGACAATGTGATCTGTCCTTCACAATCTAGAATTGGCCTAAAGATAACTGTAAGCCACTGTAACCCTTCTCTCAGCCCCTTCCTGTAAAGGATGGACCCTGGATAAAAGTAAATAGTTGCCATGACATACAGACTAGTAAATATACCAGAAGGAGAAAATCATTTACTAGAAAAGCAGTCTGGAACCTCACATCACCCTTTCAATCAATAGCTGATTATCTTAGCTTGCAAATTCAATTTATCCCCATGAAATAAGCTTTTCCTGACCATCCTTGACAGGTGCTGTTATTTTGGCAGATTCCAATGAAGTGGGAGATGAATTTGGCTCCAGTCAATTCCCTTGTTGTGGAAAAGAGCATGGTCTGATATTCAATCCAGGAAACTCCACATTGCCATTAATGTGAACTGACCAAATAGTCCCCTTGGTTGTTGTTTTTACACCCAAGGGATTCCCATTTCAGAAAACATGAAATAATTTGTGGCAGCTTAGGAGTCATGGAATAAGTTTCATCTAAACTTAAGCTTCAGAACCAACAATGTGGACAGCAGCAGGGAGAAGCTGATATAGCTGGCAGCACTAAGTGCTAAGAAGGACTTTTGTTCATTTGGGTTAAATTGTTGGTTCCATGAATGACAGGATGAAGTTTCTGCTCCACATTTGTGTCAATGGGCTTAGGGTACTAGTGTTCAGATGGCCAATATAGTTAATATCAGCTAAAATAAACATGATCAATTCTCACCCTAATTTTTAAAAAAGCATGTGTGTATAGTATATGTATATGTACAGATACAGATGTATATGCCTATATATTACCAGTATATATTATATTATATATACATATATGTACATACACACACACACACACATATATATTTGTTCTAGAGGACAAATCACATTGTTTATGACCCAGTTCTCCCCTCACTCCGTTAGTGTTGCTTTTATGATAAAATTTTGAATTCCTAACATAGAGTACAGTGACTTGAATGTAGTTGAGACTTAAATTGAATAGGGATAAAGTAAAGTCATATATATATACAATATTTACATTTATACTACATATATTATAGATATGTGTTCATATATAAATAAATATGTACACAAATATATAACTATATGCATACATATACACATACACATGTGTGTATGTATATGTATGTATAATCCTGGGCAAGTCACTTAATCCCTATTTACCTCAGTTCCTCATTGTAAAAGAAGGAAATGGTAAGCCAGTCCTCCAGTATCTTTGCCAAGAAAACTCCAGTCAAAGTCCATCAGGCCACATAGGGTTGGATTTAATGAACAACAAGAAGACAGTTCCTACAGTATGCAGAGCCTTGTGCGATTCTGGAAGAGATAAATAGAGGAGAAAAGACATTGTCTCTCATCTCAAGAAGTTTACATTCTAGTAGCTTATAGGCTCATGGGACCTCAGAGAACATTTTATTTGATATGTTATTTATTAATATATGAAATATATAATTTTATATAGAAGAGAAAATTAAGATTAAGTAGCAGAATTTTAATTTAGACATGAAGAAGTGCAGCACTAAAAGACACTAAAAACCAAAAGATATCCAGCCCTCATGTATAGGAGATGCTTTGCAAATTTGCAGGGGATTCTTATAAATCAAGTCAGGTCAACAAGTAAATAGTCATTTATTATAATTGATGGCATGGAATTATCAGAATGCTACTGACAGGCAGTCTCAGAAAATGTTGTTTTCTTATGGACTGACCATATCAAGTGAACTTAAGATGGATCTGGGGTAATTCTACCAGTCAACATCTCAAATTAATAATTGGTGAGAAGGCAGAATATCAGGAGACACTTAATAAATGCTTTGTTCATTCATTATTTGTGAAAGCCACCTGTATATCTTGGATATTAGACCCTTTTCAAAGATGGTTGAAACTTTTCCCCAAAAAAATCAATAGCTTCTTTTCTTATACAAGTTGCATTGATTTTGCTCATTCTCAAATTCTTTTCAGTTTCGTGGAATCAAAATTATCTATTCAATCTTTTATGATATCCTCTATCCCTTGTTTGGTTAAGAAATCCCTCCCTAGTCATAGCCATGAAGGATAACTGAATTGATACAACCTCCCCTCACTTAAATGATGAGGGAACTAAGGCCCAAACAAGTGAAAAGAGTTAGAATCAACAGATATAGTAGATAAATCTAGAATTCAAACCTGACTCTCTAGATTCCAAATCCAACACTTTTTTCTGTGGCAACCCAGCTTAAGGGACACTAAAGAGCCTGCTGACCTTGGGTCAATCAGAAAGCTCAAGTCGATCAGGAGTGAGTATAAACTGCTATGGAAACACAGCGACAGTGTCATGATCTGTTTTCAGAAATCCAGTTTAGCTATTCTAAAACAAACATTAATTATACATGCATGCTTATATACATATGTGTATTATACTTGCCTATACATATGTTTTATGCAATCCTATATGTTTATCTGTACATGTGTGTATACCCAACTATTTAAAGCCATCACATCATTCCTATTTACAGACATATATCTTTTCTTTTTTGCTATAACCCTGAAGTCAGCTCCATGACATCCAAAGCCCAAGTGAAGGGGTCCAGTTCCCAGAAAAACCCCTCTGCTTCGCCCTGGGTTCCCTTTACCCTTACCTTGCAAGTCTGTGGGGACAGTAGATTTCACATGGTGAATGTCAAATGGTTACTATAGCAACCTTCCCAGCTTCGCTACTGAGGCAGCCTTCTTGGTGTTAATAAACAGTCTCATTATTTTGCAGAAAGCATTCTGGACAATTGGCAGGGGTGCAGAATCAGCCTATGCCAAATTAATGAGGGAAGATTGTGGAGCTTTTTTTCTTATCTTTTTTTATTATTGACCACAAAAGGGGGGGGGGTGCTTTCCATTAGGGAGAGTTATGGCTCATTTGTTCACTTTTGCTGTATTTATGTTTTATGTATTAGAAAGTGATTCCCACCATCATTAAACATTGCAAATTCTCTTGTTACATTAAAGACATGGGGCAGAAATCTTTTTTGTCTGTCAAACTACCAAATAAATTATGGTAAAACTTATTAGGAAGGAGAAGTGCTTAATAATCAGACAAGCTTGTTTCCCCATTAGCAAAGTGATGGGTATCGTCCAAATGTTGCTGACGGCAGAAGTTTTTGCACAGCTGGGCTACAAGCTTGGAAGCCAGTTATGGGAACAGCATGGGCTATATAAAAAGGTGGAATCATTAAATTTGAATATTGAAGAGGAACACAGTCACTCCCTAGTCCAACTCTTATCCTTCTCCCAAGTACTCCTCCCCTCTACAGCACACCCAGTGAGAACTGGCTCAGGTAAGTTTTCTGGACCTGTTTCCTTATATGGAAAATGAAGGAATTTTATTAGATGGCTTCTGAAGACTGTTCTAGTTCTGAACCTAAGATCCTCACATGAGACAAGCTTTGGCCTTAACTGAATTCAACAAATATTTATTAAATGCCTATTATGTGGCAGATATTGTACTAGGTATTTGAGAGTCAAAGACAAAACTGAAACAGTCCCTGCCCTTAAGGAGTCTATGCTCTAGTATGAGAAAATAAGATGTGCTGAGAAGAATAAATTATATGTATGAATCTATCTATCTGTCTGTCTATCTATCTATCTCTCCTTCTATCTATCATTTATGTATCTTCTATCATCTATCTATCCATCTATCTGTCCTTCTATTTATCATCTATCATCTATCATCTATCTATCTATCTGTCTATCTATCTCTGTCTCTTTATCTATCTTTTAATCTATCTATAATCTACCTATCTATCTCTTTACCTATCTTTTAATCTATCTATCTACCTATCTACACCCATATTTGTGTGTGCATATATATGTAGATATATATGTGTGTATATCTATAAATAGATATATAAATAGATATATTTGTGTATGTGTGCGTGAAATAATTACCAGATAATTGAATGGAGGCAGCAAAGTGCTTATAAGAGGGAGGGAGGGAGCAGATCAAAGTCTTTCACAGATTGTGACCCATACTAATCTGTGACAAAAGCCCAATAAAGAAACACTGAGATTGGAGATTGGAGCAGAGATTCACAGACTATCAAAAGTGGAAGAAACAATACTAAGAAATTTTAAAATATGAATATTACTTTACTTTGTAAAGGGCTTTATTTTTACTCATCTGTGTATATTTTCCATCCACAGGAGGATGTAAACTTCCTGAAGGCAGGATATCTTGTTTTTACTTATTTTGGGGGGGGGGTTGCTTTGTGTCTCATTGTGTGGAGTTTTTTAAAATCAGATCTATAGTTTCATTGGTTTTAAGGAACTCTTGATAGTTAACTTGTTCTAAAGATTAATTTTATCGATTTCTTTGAAACTTAAAGTCATAGTAATTACCTAGACCTCAGAAAGCGCTTGCCAAAATTCATGCAGACAGTATGTATCAGCATAGGCAGGACTTGAAAGCCTACCTTTTCTACTCCAAGTCCAAATCTCTAAACATTTCACTATACTAGAACTAGTATAAATAACTGATTATTAAAATGTTGATAAATTCCCATTTGAAATAGCTATGACATTTCAACTTTGCTCATACATCTGCCTGTTTCCAGCCACCTCTCTCCTATTCTCTCATTCAATCATTCATTCAATGAACATTTGTGTTACAAATGAACAAAGGTATTTGAAATGAACAAACTTGGCTTATGACTTCAGGTGCAATCTCTAAATCTTCTCCGGTTGTCTGGGGAAAGGAAAATGAAAATGAAATATCTATCCTATGTAGTATTCCAGATGTGGACATAGCAGGGTGCAGTACACAGCAGATAGAATGTTTTCTATCTTGTCATTTTTATATAACCAGAGTGACATATGGTATTCATGAACAAAACAACAAAAAAAGAAAATTTGTTATTCTATCATTTCAGTGGTGTCCAACTTCTTGTGATCCCATTAGGAGTTTTCTGGGCGGAGTTCTGGAGTTGTTTGCCATTTCCTTCTCCAGCTCATTTTATAGATGAAGAAATTGAGGCAGAGTTCAGTGACTTGCTCAGGGTCACACAGTTAGTAAGTGTCTGAGGATGAATTTAAACTCAGGAAGATGAGTCTTCATGGATGAAGACTTGTGGAAGTCAAATGAATTAAATTCAAGAATCAGATGACCAAAACAAAAACAAAAACTTTTATGCCCTCTCAGCAGGATCTTTGAAAGGAACCCAAAAAGAACTCAGTGTTACCCAAACCTCAATTATGTCCCTATTTGGTCATTCTTGCCTGACCTCTGCTGCTAAATAGAGATATTGGGTTCCATAAGAGGAGGAATCTCGGTGTGAAGCAACTCCTACCTCTTTGTATGATCTAGGCTCTCAGGGTTCTAAGGGACCAGAAATATACATCAAGTCCTGCTCATACTTGAAGAGTGATACTCTTTACCACTTTTTCAACAGGTATCCCTCAAATCCAATAAACTTATTTGAAAACCTCCATGGTAAGAAATTCATTGTTTCCTTTTACACTTTGGGACAGTTATAATTGCAAAATTTAAGTATATATTTCCTTCAGTTACAATCAAAATCTGCCTCTCGTCAAGTACAAAGAAATTGGCCTAGCTGCTCCTTGATTCACTTCTTGAAGACACCTATTCACTGAATGCAAGTCACCTCACTCTAAGGGAGTACATGAAAAGACCTCAGCCTAAAAGAGTCAGGGTCTCACATAGCATCCTGAGTCATCCAGTTATCCTGATGAATATCTGGTTACTGGACCCAGATGACTCTGGGAGGAGAAAGTGAGGCTGGTGACCTTGCACAGATTCTTCTCAACTGCAAGTCATGGCATCATTTCTCTGATGCCATGGTCCTCTTCTAAAATGAAGGACAAAGACACCACAAACAAAAACAACAATGTGTATGTGATGAATATAAATTGAAATATTGGTAAATTACTTAGAAAAGAAGTAACAATGGTCAAATCAATTCCCTTCTCTCACTTCAGTTCTTTGATCTGTAAAAGGAAAGGATTGGACTAGGTAATGACTAAAGAAAACTTTTCCTCTATTAACTTTCTATGAGTCCAACAAAAAGTGGACTATAATCCTTTACCCATCCATCTATCAAGAATTGACAATTACCCATATGGTCGTTGAATGTAGACCAACATGAGGGTAGCCCCTTGGTGATTATGGAATTTTCATCCTGAATCTTAATAAATAAGTCATAACATGTCAAATGTTTCCAAACTGCCTCTAATTCATTCATTCCCTCCTTTGAAATTTCCAAGGAGGCACAATATAAAATGAAATGACAGAGATCAACTTTTGTCTTTTAAATAATATAAGAATTTCATATGGAAGTAAGAATGAATGAGAATCTGAATCTGGGTTTTCTAAAGCCAGTATTCTCATCAGTATGCCAAGGCTGCATGCCAATATTTATACTAGACACCTAGGTGCTATTCCTTATTACAGCTTATATATTTTCTCCAAAATTTCTGGGATTTTCACTTCCCCAGTTAGAAGAGCCTCAGTCATCAGCTTCCTAACACCATCAGCAGAATTATTGATGCTGGAACCTCTGACCTTAAACAAAATATAAAAAGTAGCTAAAATGAAGGGGGAAATGATAAGAGATGAAATAGCTAAAAGTTGACAGGCGAAAAAAAGAAGAAAGAATCAGTAATAAAACCTATAGCCTTGACTGTCTATACACAAATGCCTAAAGTTTAAATAATAAATTAAAAACTAGAGGTCCTGACTCAAGGAGAAGTGCACATGCAATCTTTTAGATAACATTGAAGTTTGGTGGGATTAAAGTCATGACTAGACCATGAGGTTGGGTGGCTATACCTTTCTCAAAAGAAATGGGATAAGTAAAAGAAGGGAAAAGAGAGTGAGATAGTATCACACGTTAAATTTCCATGTGAGGAAATCCAGGACTAGAGGCGGGTAGTGAAACACAGCTGAGAATATTTGGGTGGAGGGAAAAGGGGAGGGGAACATTTTATTATTGGAACATACTAAATACCTCCTAGAAAGTAAAAGGAAATAGATGTAGAGCAGAGGAACCAGATCACAATGCTAGAATAGAAACATGACATGGTAGTGATAGGGTATACCAATTAGGCATCTGCTGGAGCTTTCTCTATGCCAGATCAGAATGAATAATTTCTTGACTTGATGTAGTGATATACCCATCCTTCAAAAGGTGGAGGAATCAACAAGGTGAAATTCTCATGTTGTTCTTTGGATTAGCCAACAATACAATCAGAAGGATTCAGTAGTGTTTGGATGGCAAGACTCAAAGAGCAGTTGTTAATGGCTCAATGTGAACAGCAGGAAGTTTCAAGTGGAGCTCCAAAGATCTTTTCTTGGTTGTATGCTGTTTACACTTTGTATCAAAGATTTAAAGAAAGGAATAGATGGCATGTTCATTACATTCACAGATAAAACAAAGTTGGGAAGGAGAGGTAACACTTATGACAGAGTCAGGATTTAAAGTAATCTTGACAAGATCAAGCATTGGAATGAATCTAATTAGATCAAATTCTGTAGAGATGATTGCAAAATCTTGCCTTTGCAAACAATTTCACATGTATAAGATGGGAAGGTGTGAAGAGATAGAGATTGTTTTGAACAAAGAACTAATAGTTTTATTGGACTGCAAGTTCAATGAATCAGCAGTATGGTGCAGCAGCCAAAAAAAATAAAAAATAAGTAGTCTTGGGCTAGATTAAGAACATTGCTTCCAAGAATGGGAAGGAGAACATTATCCTCACTAGACCTCATATGGAGAATTGTGTTTAGTTCTGGGTACCAGATATTTTAACCAGAGGAAAACAATCAAGATAGTGAAGGAGTTTGAATCCATTTGATAAAATTAATTGAAAGAATAGGTATGTTAACCCAGAGAAAAGAAAAACTCAGGTGACACATCAAAGTTGTCCTGAAGTTTTTGAAGAAAGAAAAGCATAGATGTGGACAATAGATTAGATTATTCTGTTTGGCACAAAAAGGTTAGAACCAGGAGCAGTAGATAATAGTGGCAACCATGTGGAAGTCAGATTGGAGATAGAACAGGTTAGAGGCTAAGATGCAAATCACAAAGTTATCAATATGGCTTGAGCAAGAGGTAATAAAGATTTCAACTTGGAAACTAAGTGGTGAAGTGGATAGAGCACTGGATGGGGAGTGAAGAAGATCTGAATTCAAATCCATCCTCAGACCCTTCCTAGCTGTGTGACCTCAGTCTACCCATTTAGCCTGTCTGCCTCGGTTTCCTCATCTATAAATGAGGATAATAATAGAATCTACATCTTTGGGCTGGTATGAAAATAAAATGAGGTAATATTTGTAAAGCACTTTGAAAACCTTAAAATGCTATATAAATGCTTATTTTATTTTCATTATTATTATTATCTTATAGTGACTGAGTGGAGAAGGTTGTGAAACTGGATGACTGGAAAGATAGTGGTGACCTCAAAAGAGCTGCTTGGAAGCCTTTCTGGCTTGGAAAGCAGCTAGGAGTAACTAGTAACTAGCTTGGAAAGTAGCTAAGAGCTACTCTACCTTGGATCTACTGGCATAGCCTTTAAGAATTCAGTCACTGTCTCAGAATTTCTGGCTGTGTTGTAGTGGTTATTGCTTCTCTATATGTTTTAGAAGGGATAGCCACTAAAGTCTCTTCCAACTCTGGAATTAGGTGATTAGACAATAAGTGCCAGGCAGTTGAGCATGTAAGTCTATGGGCACTCATATGATTTCTAGTTCTTTGCTCATTGAGTGACTAAGATTAGGTAAAAATGAGGCAAAGAATGACCTCTTTAACCTAGTCAAGAAAAAATTCAAATTGGCCTGTTAAAGACCTTAGCTTTAAAAGTCCAAGATCTTACACTACAGCCAGGGCCATCTCCAGTCATCTTGAGGTGTATCTGGCCACTGGACTCACATGGCTTCAGGGGAGAAAGTGAGACTTGTGACTTGGCACAGTCATCCCTCACTTAAATCCAATTCACTTGTGTGCCATGGCATTGCCTCACTGATGTCATGGTCCTCTTTGAGAATAAAGGACAAAAAACAAGAACAACAGATCTTTGCTACTACTAAGAATGTTGCTATCAATATTTAAGTCTCAGGGTTGTACTGGAGCCACTTAGAATGCACAACTGAGAGACAATTGTGAAATTTTCAATGTGAGAACATATACCTTGGAAATTGGCAAATGCTATAAATCAAGTCTTGATTCATCATATTGTTGATTGTTTAGACTTAATAAAGTGATGCAGAAAATGTTAACGGTGCAGATTGAACTCAAAAGTGTGTTGTATACAGTCATTAAGCTTTTTCCAACACGTTTGTGTCTATGAGGGACCTTTGTTTCTTTCTATTTCCTAGGAGTATATGCCTAGTGGTCTCATTTCTGGCTTTTAAGATTATGGGCAGGTTAGTAACTTTTCTTGCATAATGTCAAGATGAGAGTCAAAAGAGGTGGACTGCTTTACCACTTCTCTAACACTACCTCAGTGAATCTATCTTCCTATGGTATCTGATGTAGACTTTTCCCATACTTTTTCATCTTTGCCACCTTGCATAGTAGGAGGAGAAACCTCAGAATAAACTTAATTTGCATTTTTCTTTCTATTTGTGATTTGGAACACATTTTCATGTGGCCATATATTGTTTAAAATATTTTTTAAACCATTCAGATCCTTTGCCTTTTTATGAAATGGGAAACAA
Organism: Pseudocheirus occidentalis; assembly: GCA_028646575.1. Taxonomy (NCBI): domain Eukaryota; kingdom Metazoa; phylum Chordata; class Mammalia; order Diprotodontia; family Pseudocheiridae; genus Pseudocheirus; species Pseudocheirus occidentalis. The sequence goes on along the minus strand of CM053596.1, from coordinate 26,683,412 downwards.
TGTTTGCTATTATATAAGTGATTCAACTCCCTATATATGTTGGATATCCTACTATTATCAATGATAGACTTTGAATAAAAAAGGAAATATTGCTATAAGGAATGCAGTACTCTGATATAGGGGTTGGGAGAGGAGCTGTCACCTCATTTTCTGCCATCTATGGCCCTGGAACAGAGTTAAAGTGAGGAAGTTCCCACATAGGAGGTCACAGGAGTTAGAGCTAAATAAGACCTTGGCCATAAGCCATAGGACCATAGAGATTGAAGTGGGAAAAGAATTTAGGGAACTCTAAGTCTATTCTTCCTTTACAAATGAGGAAACTGAGGTCAGCAGAAAAGTGACTTCTCAAAAGTCACATTGGTAGCAAGTATCAGATGGAAGATTCAAATTAAATTCCATTTTGATTCTAAGCACAATGTTCCTTCTACTCTACCACTGGGATCTGGCAAGACTCATTCAGGAGCACAATATTTTTCGAACATGGAGCAACCAAACTCTTAGGGGTTGCTTGCCCTCAAGGAATTTATATTCTGTAGATAGGGGAGCAACAAACACACAGATAAATAATGGTAAAATGGACACAAAGTGATTACAAGGTAATCTGGGACAAGGAATGCACTAGTAGCTGAAGTGGAGGGGCAGAGAGACTAGGGTGAACTGCAATAAGAGGTGGCATTTGAGCTGAACCTTAAGGGAAACTTGGGTTTCCAAGCATCAGATACACAAAAAAAATGGAGGGGAGATGGTATGTCCTGTGTAGGAAATACTTAGTAAATCAAGTTGTTTAAAATACAGAGTACAAGGAGGGAATTTGGGGAAAATGTGGCTAGAAAGAAAGGTTGAATCCAGGACTTGAAAAGCTAAGCAGAATGAGATCATAGACTTCAGACCTGAAAGTATTCATAAAAGTCATCTAACACAACCCTCTTACTGTCAAGTTGGAGAAATCAAATCCCAAAGATATGAAGTTACTTACCCAAGGTTATATTGGCAGAGGGTTACAAAGTTAGGGTTTTAACCTAGACCCTCTGACCCAAGTTATGGGGCTTTTTCCATTGTGTATTTCAAGTCTGAGATGACCTAAAGAACAATGCTTTCTCATGGTCTATAAGTTATAAATATCCTAATGCCTTCTACCCATTAAAAAGCTAGATTGCATGATGTAACAAATAATGTTCAAAAGGGTTTCCACTTCAGTTATACAATGTGAGCACCCTAGATCTAAAAGCTAATTTATCTGAAGAGATTTAGTATATTTGGCTGATGCCACATTAAACCAAAAACCCAAAGTGACAAAGGATAAGCAAAGTCACTGAAATTCATGAGTGGGCTCTGAAAGAAGAATAAACTAGGTAAAAAATAATATCCCCCTTGAGAAATAATTCTGACTGCATGAAGAGAGGAGCTTGGGGAAAAAAAGAAAACTGCATGGAAGGACAGTGACATTGCTCCAAACTCTAATGATCAAAGTGGGATTTGAAGGTGGGAACAGCTCCCCAGACATAAAGAGTAAGCCAGCCTCATTAATAACCATATGCCCTGGGCCAACACTGACCTATAAAGAGTGAGGACTGCAGAATGCTGATTCCATTCATTTCCCTATCCATGTGGGGGTGGGGAAGGGGACAGAATCAGAAAAAAAATGTTCCATGGGCTTGTCAGTACTCTCCTGAAAGAATCAGCAATACTGAAATAGTGATGACTCAGTCTCGTTCTCTTAGGTCATATCTAGAGTACTGGGTTCACTCTCTACTCCTGAAAATTATATCAATGTCAGGGAAATACATTCTAGGAAGGAAACTGAGAGGCTGGAGAAGATCCCAAGTTATTGTTTTTGTTCATCCTTTGTTTCTGAAAAGGACCAATGACATCATGAGTGTGATGTCTTGACCTGTGCATGAAATGGACAAGGCAACTCTGCTCTGCTGCACAAGGCAACAAAAGCATGAAGAATCTCAAGTTCATACCATATCAGGATCACTTAAAGGAACCAGATGCTTAGATTGGTGAAGAAAAGCTAAGAGATGAGAGAAGAGGTATGTGGTTGATGTCTTTAAGTATTTAAAGGTCTATATCTCAGCTTCCTGATAACATGGCCATCCAAATAGAAGGCTAACTACCCAGCTCCCATGTATCTCCATCAGCAAAGGTCTAAAGTTCACAACAGATTGAATAATGGTCAACACATACAGTCAGAAGTCAGAAGGACTTCTCTGCCAGGATGGAACAAAAAAAGTCAGTCAAAAGCCCACAGACAAAAGGAAAGGTGGTCAGGCATTCAATAAGCATTTATTAACTGCCTACTATGTGCAGGGGCAGCTATGTGATGCAGCATATAGAGCACCAGGCCTGGAGTCAGAAAGAGCTGAGTTCTAATCTGACCTCAGATGCTTACTAGTTGTGGGGCTCTGGGCAAGTCACTTAACCCCATTTCCCTCCATTTCCTCATCTGTAAAAGAAGGTAAAGAAGGAAATGGCAAACTGTTCCATTATATTTGCCAAGAAAACCCCAAATGAGGTCATGAAGAGTCAGGCACGACTGAAAAACATGTGACAGGCATGGGGCAAAACATTGGGATGCAAAGAAAGGCAAAGGACAGTCCCTGCCCTCCAAAATCTCAGCCTAATGGGGGAGCCTACATGTAAACAATTATGTACAAACCATGTGCAGGATAACTAGGAAGTTATCAACAGAGAGAAAGCATTAACACTGAGGTATAAGGTCCCTCCAGAAAAGCCATTGTCATTGTAGTTCAGCTTCCTAGCTTGACCAAAAGAAAGTCATGTGAGATCAGATGGGCTCTGTGCCTGGACACAGCAAAAATGGAGGGATCTTCTTAGAAGGTCCCAGGGTGGTCAGCAAGTCCTAGAGTGGGAACCTTGAGATCTCTGGGAGCAGCAGTG
>CM053596.1:26664910-26680008 GCA_028646575.1 Pseudocheirus occidentalis | reverse complement strand
TTTCTAGATAAGGAAGTAGAAAAGGGGAAAAACGTTGGTCCTAATACAATAACTGGTTATTAAATAAAAGAGACAAATATTCATTTCTCACATTCCCAGTACTTAGCATGGTGTCTGGCTTATAGTACGGACTTAATAAATGCTTGTTCACTAATTGCCTGCAATTAGTTCCCAGTGAGAAAGCCCTCTCTTCCAATGAAGATTGGTCCCTTTCTAGCAATTCAGAATCTTGGAGAAGATCTGGGGGGCACTTTAGAAAGCAAATGACTTGCCCAGAGTCACACAGCCAGGATGTGTCACAGATAAGACTTGAACCCAGATCACCCTTACTCCATGGCTGGCATTGACTTTCTGCTTGCTAAACCAAGCTGCCTCCCAGAAACCAGTGGTAAATAAAACATGAAATGCTTCCTGACCTCAAAGAGGAGCCCAGAGAGTACAACATGGATCCAGAGAAGTCAACAGGACCACGTATTCACCTCTGCGAGGTATCTTAAATTAAAATGTAGGAAACAGAGGCCCATGGAGGAAGTGAATTTGATCAAGGTCACACAGACATCAGAAATGATATTTGGAGGCAGATTCTTGGACTCCAGAGATGCTCATTTTTCTACCTTGCCATGATATCACTAAGTCCTTTGACTGTGAATCCATAAATTATCTGCCATATAAATAATAAAGAAACGAATCACAAACCCATAAATTACATACAAAGTAATCACACCTTTGGGTGCTATAGAAATGTGAGATATTATCAGTATTATATTGGTTATTGATAGTTATTGGTTCCTGACTTAGAGTGCGGCCTGTGTTTTCCAACATCAACTTTATCTTTATATTGGTTTAAATCCCCCATTTACCTTTTACTTCCCTATGACTCCTCAGATTGAGACTTCCTGCCAGAACTCAGTGGTCTTTCACTTCAGACCCATCTACTTCCCACCCAGAATTCCTTTCCAGAAATCTTTTAGCATTCCTTGAACTGCAGAATTGGTAAGAGGAGATGAGGCAGAATCAGAGTTGAGGGTTAGAATTAGGCCCTTGACTAAATGGCTATACCTTTGGAGAAGACCAGGACTGTGAATTTGGAGTCAAAGACTCAGGTTCTAACTCTAGCTACTGTTATTCAGTTACTTTTCAGTCATGTCCAGCTCTTCATTACCTCATCTGGGAGTTTCTTGGCAAAGAGATTTGGTTGGTTTTTCATTTCCTTCTCCAACTCATTTTACAGATGAAGAAACTGAGGCAAACAAGGTTAAGTGACTTGTCCACAGTAAATGTCTGAGCCAGATTTGAACTCATGAAAATGAGTTTTCAGTCTTCCTGACTCCAGGTCTGATGATTGCTCCACTGTGACATCTAGGTGCCCCAACAGTATATCCATCTCTCCATCCTTCTACTATTTTCATCTGTAAGATGAAGACATTGGATATCTCTTCTGCTTTTCAAATTCTATAGTTCTCTTCTGAAATAACAATCCTTGCTGAGATGATACATATGAAAGTGCTCTAGAAGAGGGTAAAAAATATGTAAATGCAAGGTGATATTCATATTAATGTAGGGAGCCCTTCTTTGCCAATCTGTGTGAGGAGTGAGGTGGACTTTTTACGTACCTCAGTACTCTAGGGAGCTAGAATTTGGTCATGATTGTACTCCTTATACCAATGAGGGTTACAATTCATTTTATTAAGCAAGCATTTTTAAAATTCCTGCTATATGACAGGCACTGTGAAGCTTACTTCTATATGTATGTGCATGTATACATACACATATACAAATACAAATGTATGTGTATATAAATATATACATATATAACACATATACATATATAGATGTGTGTATATGTAATATACACATATATGTGTAATATATACATGTGCCTATATGTAGATGATATATGCATAGGTGTATTATATACTTCTTTAGAAATAAACTAATCAAAACAATTCCCTTTGTTGGCTTCATATTGAAATGCTTGTTGATTATTGTCATGTTCACAATATAAAAAAGAAACTTTCATCATGAAACAGTAGGAAAAAAATAAATGAAACAGTCCTAAATTACAGAAGCTTAAACTGTATGGGGCTGGGTAGGATCAAGGGTTGATAATGTGTACCATGTGTACCAAGATAAGTAAACAAGAAAACAAAACAAAAAAAACCATACAAAATAATTTCCAGATGGTGAAAGGAATGGAGGATGACCATGTCAAGTGGATTAGAATTCATGGCATATAAGGACTGTTTGGAGGAAGGAGACATTTTTTTATCCTAGATTAATGTTTAACACAAGAACTATCTTCAGGAATTTGAAAGATGTCCTATGGAAGAGAGTGTTGTTCTACTTGGGCCCTGAGAACAGAGCTAGGAACAATGGGGAATTTTAAGTTTCAGAATAATTAGAACCATTTCAGATAGGAATGGACTTCTTTGGGACACAATACATTCTCAATCATCTGGAGACTTCCAGTGAAGGCTATTGTTGCTGAAATGTTTTTTAGTTGCATCCAGTTCTTTATGACACCATTTTGAATTTTCTTGGCTAAGATACTGGTGTGGTTTGCAATTTCCTTCTGTGGCTCATCTTATAGATGAGGAAACTGAGGCAAACAGGGTGAAGTGACTTGCCCAGGGTCACACAGTTAGGAAGTGTCTGAGACCAGATTTAAACTCAGGAAGATGAATCTTCCTGACTCCAGGCCTGGCGCTCTGGCCACTATGGCTCCAGCTAGCTGTTCCAACCAATTGTTAGGGATGCTATTAAAGGGGATTTCATTTGTTATTGATCGGCCTAAAATGACCTTTCAGTTCCTATCCAGGAATGGGATTCTGTGTGACTCCTCACACTAAAACTTTTATTCAAATAGATCTGGGATCTCATTGGTTCAGGAGTTCCCTCCAACAGTATTATTGGCATCTCATCCAAACCCACCTGTCTAATGCCATTCTTATTAAATTTTATTTATATATTTTAGTTTTCAGCATTCATTTCCACAAGATTTTGTGTTCCAAGTTTTATCCCGATCTCTCCCCTACCGCCCTCACCCAAAGATGGCAAGCATATTGATTACTCCTTCCCCTAGTCTTCTCTCTCTTCTATCCCCCCATGCCCTTTTACCCTCCTTTCCCTTTACTTTCTTGTAGGGCAAGATGAGTTTCTAATGCCATTCTTTATCATGTTCTCCAAAATATTGGATCCAAATGATTCGAGATGATTATGATTGTTTGGGGTTTTATGGCTTAGAATGAGTATAAATAGCAAATGCTTCTCTTCTGGCCAGAAACTCTTAGTGTCTTCCTTTCCCAGATTGATCATTTTATGAAGGCAAACTGGATGATCTTTTTTCCTTAACTCATACCTAGACTTTAACTACTAAATGGGCATTGCCTCAGACAAACTGAGACCTGGGAAAGACCTCAGCTTAAAAAGGCTAAGGGTTTCCTGTACATCTGGGACCATCGCCATTTATCTTGACCTGTTTCCTGCCACTTGACTCCAATGACTGGAAGGAAGAGTCAGGTCCATGACTGCATAGCTCTGCCTCACTTAAATCCAGTTCATTTGCAAGTCAAGAAACCCCCCTCCTGATGTTATTGGTCCTCTGCAACCTATTCAAACCTACCTGTCTAGTGCCATTTTTCATGTTCTCTCAAATATTGGAACCAGATGATTACAGATGCTTATGACATGGAGGACACTAGAAATTACTAGCCAACTAACCAACTGGATGTTGGATGTAGCCAACTAACCAACTGTTCATGTTCTCTCAATACTGGAACCAGATGATTACAGATGCTTATGACATGGAGAACACTAGAAATTACTAGCCAACTAATCAACTGTATGCTGTCATAACCAGCAAGGAACTTGGAAGGAGAAGAGAAAAGAACCTCATCAAGGAATTTTAATGACTGGAAGAAAGGACAGGCTAGTCGTGGGGTAAGATTGAGTGACAAGAAGTAGATATCCAAAGTGTCCCATTGGTGCATTTGTGATATCATGAAAAAAGTGAGAAAGGATTCCGGCATGCTGATTGAATCCCCTGTACTACTCTTATATATATGTGAAAAAATGGGGAAACTCAGAATAGAATTCTTCAACTCCACCTATGAACAAAGTACCTATAGAAGAAGATGGAAGGGTGATGGCTTTCATATAGTTACACCTGCTTGTCCCTGATGATTCAAGTTTCTTTGCTTCCTGAGGAACAAGTGGGTTTGTCCTCAGGAGGTGAAAGGGGAGAAGGCTAATGTGGGGACTATTGGTCAGTTCCCTTACTTGTCTTAGTACCAAGGAAATAGAATTAATGCACTAATGAAACTTCATCCGCGGCTGCCAGGATAGGTATGTATCAGTTTTATATCTTTTTATGGAGCCGAAATTCAATATAGATAGCGGCATTTATAGTTTCCCAGCTTTTATGAAATGCCATAAATCAGTTGACAACTACTGTAGTTTGGACACGATGTTACACCTACATAGAAAAGGTTGGACTTAATCAGATTGTCTGAGTCCAACACAAATGTCTCATCATTATAAATCTCACATTGGGCTCAAAGGCCCTTGGTTGACTCATACTTTCAGTGCAGAAGGTTCCAACTTAGATTCTCCTTGTGAGAGCTGGTGTGCATGGCCTTTCTTTAGTTTACTGGCTTCTGGACTGGAAGAGTTGTGATTCTACAATTCCTCCTTATAGCTCTAGCTTATAAGGTGCTTTATATATGTGGTGTGTTGTATTTTGAGAAATATGATAACTATGTTCCCCCAGCGGGTAAAGAATCAACTCGTGGGGTGGCTGGCTAGGTGGTGCAGTAAATAGAGCACTGGCCCTGGAGTCAGGAGGACCTGAGTTCAAATCCAGATTCAGATGCTTAACACTTACTTGCCATGTGACCTTGGACAAGTCACTTAACCCCAATTGCCTTGCCTTCCCTCCTCCAAAAAAATCAACTTGGTATGTTGTGCTGGTCTTGAGGGTCAGAAAGATTTGAATCTAACCTCTGATACTTAAATATTGCATGACTCTGGATAAGACATTTAAACTTAATGTGCTTCTTATCCATAAACCAGCCATACATAGTTCTCAAGTTATGCTAATTTTCGGGGTGGTTCCCTGCACTGGTATCATAAATGTATTCACATACATAAAAAGTACTCTTCTTGGCAGTGTTCAACTAAATAGGAAACCCTTATTATGTTAAAGGAATACATTCTACCATTCACTGGGGATGAAAAGACTGAAATAAAATATAGTTCTCCCTTCTACATTGCTATGGTTAGGAGTAAGGTGCCCTCATGGTCTTGAAAATCTATGCTAAATTTTTTGACCCTCTGTACCAGAGGAGAAGTCTGAATTTGTTCTTTTTCTTTTCTGTGGTGCTTACAGCACCTTATTGTAAAATTTGGGTTAAGCAGTGATAGGTTCTGTGTTGTCTGCTGGCCCTGTGTCATTTGCAACTTTTGCAGAATTCTCCCAAAATTCCTATTTAATTTCTTATGCCAACCTGCAATATATTAAAATCATGACAGCAAAAGTCATGATGTAGAAGGTATAACTGTAGTCTCTCCCTTCAAGGAACCTTGGAATTCTACTGGAAATAGACAACAAGTACATACTAGATAAGTAAATAGGAGGAAATTTACTTCAGAAGGTCTGGGTTCTAAACACTGCACTGCTCCTAACTGACCTTGTGACTCTGGGAAAGCCATAACAATTCACTTGACTTTGTTCAATTCAACTCTACAAACATTTATCAAACTAAAAAGAACACCCGGGGGAGGTGTCATAGAAAGCCTCATGATGACATGAATTTTGAAGGAAGTTAAGGATCCCATGAGGAAAAAAGAGTGGATTCCAGGGAAAGGGGAATGCAATATGTCAAAACACAAAGGTGGAAGACAGATGGTTGGCTACCTTTGTTGAGCATCTAAGTGACAAGCTTACTGTGTTTTGGCATGCAGGAGGTTTATTGAATCACTGAAAATCTAGAATATTGCATATGCAGAGAACACTAGGTTACAATAAAATTGTAGAGAGCTTTGAATGTCAGAAATAGGAGTTTGAATTTTATGCTAAAGGCAACAGAGAGCCACTGACGGCTGTGGGCAGGGAAGAGACGCGCTTAGCCTTCTGTCTTGGGAAGATGATTTTATCAAGTGTGGGAGGATAGATTAGAGGCAAGACAGAATGGAGGCAGAGAACTAATTGACAGTCTAATTTCCATAGGTCATGGAAGTGATGTTGAAGTCCAGAATGAAAGAGACCAGAAAAGCACCTTGACCACAAGGAGTCTATGACCTAGTAGGGGAGCTAGGCTTCTGTGCCTTTGCCCATACTTTTCGCCTTGCCATCAATGACTTCCCTTTCCCTCTTTCCACTTAATTAAGTGCTACTTTTCCATTAAAGGCCAGGTTAAGTCCTAATTCTTCCATGTAGACTTTTCATACATTTTCCTGCTCAATGACTGATCCTTCCCTCCTCTGAATATCTATAACACTTAATGTGTGAGCCATTGTCAAAATTACAATTGGAAGGGATCTCAAAGACCTTCATTTCTGAACTGTATTAGATCAAAAATCCCCTCTATGACATCTGTGACAATGTAAATTCAAGGACTGTGGCAGAATTTTCCAACATTGTTATTGCTTTTTAATTGTTTCAGTCATTGTAATGGTAATGGGATTTGGAGATGAGGAACTGAGGAGGCATGGCTATGATGCTGGTATTTTGTCTGTCTGTTTTGATGTTGTTTTGCCATATTCCCCTCATGATGAAGGACAGTACTGCTGTTGTAGAGGTCCTGGAACCTGGCTATTTGTTCAGAAGCCCTGAAGGAGGATTTTCTTGTGCTACCTTCCCAGAAATCTTGGAAGGGGGCCTTGCTGATACTTTCAGGGGTTCTGGAACTGTTCTATAGGCAGAGAGTGACTTGATGAGGACACTGGCTATGACTTTGTGGAGCCTTGTCTCCCCAGGAACTGAGATTGCTGGGGGCTTGCCTTGAGTGAAGATGTAAGAAGGGCCTTTCCTAGGGTTTTCAATGCTGAGATATCTTAACCTTGTTATGGCTTAAGGATGGATGGCCTTTTGTGCTCTCCTGCTCCCTTTTGAGAGAGTGCTTGGTGTTAATGAATGGTATTGTAATTACTTTGAGTGCAGGGGTGGGAAACCTTTGGCCTTTTTGTGCTCTGTGATTGACCAAATGAATGTACTTTGTTTATGATTGGAAACTGATCTCCATTTGAGAAGAGACTTTGACGTTCTGTCTTCGGGTAGAGTAGTACCTGGATTGAATTGAGAACTTACTAGCTAAATGAATGAGTTTTACTGTATTTTGACTTTCTCTGTTCTGTGAACCTTTGCTGAATAAATGGGGTTTGCTCTGCTGGTAATCTGAAACTTGGAAGTTGCCTTTGCTTGGTATTACAGTCATGTCTGATTCTTTGTGACCCCATTTGAAGTTTTCTTGGCAGAGACACTAAGGTAGTTCACCATTTCCTTCTCCAGCTCATTTTACAGATGAGGAACTGAGGCAAATGGGGTAAAATGACTTTTCTAGGGCTACACAGCCAGTAAGGGTCAGAGGTCAGATTTGAACTCAGAAAGATGAGCTCAGGGTTTGGGGTCAGAAAGACTTGATCAGCATTAGTACTCCACCTCATCATTGTTTCTCTGATTGGAGAGTGAGGCCATGAACTGAAAACCTCCATTTAAAGAAGGGACTTTAGCTCAGATACCTTCTCATTTCTCAGCAAGCTGCACTACTTTGAGTGTGTTGAGCCAGTGTTAGGTAACACTCCTCATGACCACCCCAGCCATCTGTGTGTTGTCTTCCCTCATTAGACTGTAATCTCTTTGAGGTCAGGGACTGTGTATTTTTTTGGGGGGGGGGAAGGGGATTTGTATCCAGAGTGCTTGAGCACAGTAACAGGCGCATAGTGGATATTTAATAAATGTTTATTAATTGTTGATGATTTAGCTTAAAGAAGAGGAGATGTGGTAGAGATGGGAGCATGAGAGTGATCTTCAAGTATTCAAAGGATTTTTTGGGTGAGAGGGAATTAATATTTCTTTTGTGTGGATCACATCAATGGATGGACTTTGCAGAGGTGCAGATTCCAGTTTATTGTTAACATTAATTAAAAATAAAAAATAAACCAAATAAACAACCACCCAATGCCAGGGTGGGGAACCTTTAGCCTTGAGGCCACATGTGGCCCTTTAGGTCCTCAAGACATGAAACTTCACAGTTTGGATTCAATCCAAGGGCCACACTTGAGGACCTAGAGGGCTCCATGATTCTCTGCCCCTGAGTTAAAGTTATCCCAAAGTGGAATGGGTTGTTTCAGGACGTAATGACCTCTCCTTTGCTGGAGGCCTTAAGTAAAGGCTGGATGACCACCTATTGGGTCTGTTGTAGAAGGGGGTCCTTGGTCCTTTATGTAAGGAATAGACTAGATAAAATCTGGAGTTCCTTCCAATTCTGTCACTCTGTGATTAAGTGATTTAGCAAATAATTAAAAAGTAAAATTGTGCCTAACAGAGTATTCTCTATGGTAGGGATTCAAGAAGTATTTGCTAAATGAAGCATTGCCTTTTGGGGTTTTACAAATCAATGGAATTCATTCCTTAATTTCAGCTTTTGATTTTTAGTTTAACCCAGAAAATGCTCTAGCTAGCTGATGGCATGATGCCAGCAAAGCGTGGCAGAGTTAGACTGTCATACTGATTTGGAGTAGAGTGATTATGGTGATAGTAGAGGTGACTGATGGTAAGAGGGTGGTAATGTTGTCATTGATGGTAGTGGTGTTGGTGGTGGGAAAGCAGGGTTAGTGAGAAGATAGTGATGGTGAGAGGGTGCTGATGGTGGAAGGGTCATGATGGTGATAAAGTTGATAATGGTACTTGTCAAAATGATGATAAAGATAATAAAAATGGTGGTGAAAATGACAATAGGGATGGTGACATTTATCAGTGTGATACCTTTAGGGATAATAATGGTGATGAGGATAAATCACATTTCTTAATCATTTTTAAAAATTTATTTATTTACTTTTAGTTTACAACATTCAGTTCCACTATTTCTTGAGTTTCAAATTTTCTCCCCTCTCTCTCCTTCCCCCCTCCTCTCCCTTGTGACATGTAATCAAACATAGGTTCTATGAATACCTTCGTGTTGAATATTAGTCATGTTGTAAAGAAGGAATATAACCAATGGGGTGAACAATGAGAAAGAAGGGACAAAACAAAACACAAACAAGAGAGAGCAAATGGTTTGCTTCAGTCTGCAGACTGTAATTCTTTCTCTGGATGTGGATAGCCCTTTCCATCATGAATCTTTTGTAATTGTCTTCTAACCTTGTATTCCTGAGAGCAGCCCAGTCAAAGCTAGTTGTCACATATATGATGTGTCTGTAATTGTGTACAAAGTTCTCCTGGTTCTTCTGTCCTCACTCAGCATCAGCTTGTATAAGCCTTTCCAAGATATTATGAAGTCTGTCTGCTCATTTCTTATAGCACAATAGTATTCCATTACATTCATATACCACAACTTGTTTATCCATTCCCCAATTGATTGGCATCCTCTTGAATTCCAATTCTTTTCCACCACAAATAGAGCTGACATAAATATTTTTGTGCATCTGGGTCCTTTTCCCACTTCTGTGATTTCTTTGGGATACAGCCCCTAGAAGTGGTATTACTGGATCAAAGGATACGCACTTTTTTATAGCCCTTTGGGTATAGTTAAAGATTGATCTCCAGAATGGTTGGATCAGTTCACATTTCCACCAACAATGCATGTGTATCCCAATTTTTCCACATCCTACCCAGCATTTATCATTTTCCTGTTTTGTCATCTTAGCCAATCTGACCAGAGAGGTATGGTACCTCAGAGTTGTTTTCATTTGCATTTCTCTAATCAATAGTAATTCAGGGCATTCTTATATGCTTATAAATATCTTTAATTTCTTCCTCTGAAAACTGTCTGTCCATATCCTTTGACCATTCATCAACTGGAGAATGACTTGTATTCTTATAGATTTGTCTCAATTCTCTGTATGTTTTAGAAATGAGGCCTTTATCACTGTAAGCAATCTGGGAGAGCAAAGAATAATTTACCTGTCAGATTCATGGAGATGGGAAGATTTTATGACCAAACAAGAGATAGAGAATATTACAAAATGCAAAATGGATAATTTTGATTACATTAAATTGAAAAGGTTTTGTATAAAAAAAGTCAATGTAACCAAGATTAGGAGTAAAGTGGAAAAATGTGAAAGAATTCTTATGACCAGTGTTTCTGATAAAGGCGCCATTTCTAAATCATTTTAAGGTTTATAAAACACATTCCTTGCAACAATCCAGTTGAGTCAGGAAGTACAAGAACGTTCCTCATTTTGTAGAGAAGAAAACTAAAGCTCAGAGACATTAGTTGAACTGGCTTTTTAGGTAGCACTTATAGGGCAGAATTTGAATTCATGTTTCTTTGCTCTAAGCCCAGTATTTGTGTCACTCTTGAAAAAAATATTTCATTAATGAGTTTTATTTTTATATTGCATTCATCTGTGGACTGCTCCCATTTCAATACAGGCCTCTTATAATCGAGTATAGCAGCAAAATCAAACTGACAACATCAAGTGCTTAGCCTCATCTTTCTTTATTTTTAAATCACCAGAAATCTATTTTCTTTCCTTTCTAAACCTACCTCATTAAAACAAAAATTGTGACAAATAGGCATAAAAATAAATAAAAGTAAATAAAATTACTTCAATGGTGATAACAAATATATATATACACACAATATATATGTATGTATATATAGAAAGATGCACAACCATATATATGTACATATATATTATATATCCAGCATACCCACAAACATTGACTTTGGTATATATGTATGTGTGTTTCTTTCTATTTGCACCCTAAATCCGTCACATCTCTGTAACGGATAGCATTATTTATTATCAGTCCTTTGGAATTATGAATAGTCAGTCATTGCACTCATAACAATTCTTATGGCTTTCAAACTTATTTGTCTTTACAGTGTTGTCATTGTATAAATTGTTTTCTTGGTTCTGTTCATTTTATTCTTCATTGCTTTAGAAAAGTCCTCAAAATTGTTCATTTTTATAATATTGATGTATTTCTTCTGGTTTTGCTTACTTCACTCTGCATCAGTTTGTATAAATCTTTCCATGTCTCTGAAATGATCTATTTCTCCATTTCTTACAGTACACTATTAATCTGTTGCATTCATGTACTACAGTTTGTTCAGTCATTCCTCTGTTGTTGGACATCCTCTTATTTTCATGGTTTTTTTTTGCCACCACAAAAAGAACTCCTGTAAAAACTTTTGTGTACAAAGGACCTTTTCTACTTTATTTGTTCTTTTGGTAGAGTCTAAGGATTGGTAGAACTGGCTATACCCTTTTTAGTACTTGTTTGTGTGTGTATAATTTCACATTGTTTTCTAGGATGGTTGCACCCATTCATGAGTCCACCAACAGCACATCAATGTGCCTGTTTTCCTATAGCTCCTCCAACATTTGTTATTTCCTCTTTTTGCCTTTTTTGTCACACCCATCAGCATATGCCACTTTTAAATGAAAAAGCATATAGTAAGCAATTTATTGTGAGGAAGTGTTTAATAGTAGTGAGAACAATGGTCTGAATGGGAAAAACTAAGATCAAATCTTTACTCCTAATTATACGCCTGAGTACAATTTATATCAACTTCAATGAACTTCTCTTGTTTCATCTGTAAAATGGGAACAATAACATTTGCACTTCTGATCTCACTGAGTTGCTATGAAGTGCATGTTTCACAAAATTTAAGGCTTTAGAAATATTGGTTAGTGCTATTATTCATGACAATTGTAGTGAATTTCAACAAAGATTTATTGAATATCTTCTATTGATGAAGTGCTAAAGGAGAAGCAGAGACAATGCTTTAAGACTGCACCTGTCATTCAGGAACTAAGGTTGCAATCAGAGAGAGTAAGACAAATCTAAGCACAGAGGATAGAGTGCTAGACGAGAAGCTAGGAAAGCTTGAGTTCAAATTCAGACTCAGACACTAGTTCTATAGCCCTGGAAAAGTCTTTTAACTTCTGTGTCTCAGTTTCCTCACCTATAAAATGGAGATAACAATAGCAACATATCTCCCAGGGTTGTTGAGAGAATCAAATGACATAATATTTGTAAAAAAATTTTGCTGACTTAAAGTGCTATATAAATACTGTTTTATTTTATCAAATATCAATTATACAAGGAGAATGTGAAGTGCATAGGACAGATATAAACCTAAACATACAATCCTGATGTTACAAAAGTAGATTTTGGATTGACATGTTTGACTTGCTCTGGAAACCAGTAACTTCTGGGTTCAAATTCTGCCTCTGACACTGAGGCTCTGTGTAACCAAGGGTAAATTACTCAGCCATTCTCAATTCACTTTTCTTATGTGTAAAATTGGGGGCATTATACCTGATGAGAATGACAGTTCACATACTAAAGGCTTTTTAAGGTTTGTAAAGAGCTAGATAGGAAATATATATAAAATAGAATACCACTACTACTACTACTACTACTACTACTACTACTACTACTACTACTACTGCCACTACCACTACTATTACTATGATTACTACTACTACTACTACTACTACTGCCACTACCACTACTACTACTACTATGATTACTATAACTACTACTACTACTACTACAACTACTACCACTGCTTCCCTCAAAGGGTTGTTGTGAAGTTAAAATGTGATTATATTTGCAAAGCACTTTGCTAAGCTTAACATGAAATGTAAATAGCAGAAGTTATTGTTATCCAGATGTAGGAGAAATCACAGAAATTGACATGACAGGAGACAGAGATTGATGGACAGATAGATGGTAGATAGATAGATAATAGATAGTGCAGATACATAGGTAGATAGATGAATATCTGGATAAATAGATTAACCCATTAATAGGTAGACTTTTATAGATAGATACCATAGATAAATGGATAGATAGATGATAGATGGATAGATAATAGATCCGTAGATACGTAGATGGATGAAATGGTGGGTAGATAGAATAATGGATAGGGATATGATAGATAGATGATAAACACTATAGATAGAAAATAGGCAAATTGATAAATAGATGAATTGGTAGGTGGATGATAAATTGATGGATAAATAGATGGATGTTAGATAATGAAAAGGGGAGATAGTACTGTAAATAGAGAGATAGATGAAGAGATAAGTGAATAGATAGATAGATGAATAGATAGATAATAGACACATAGTATGGGCAAACAGGTATGAAAATGAAGGGACATACAAAATGTTCAGTAAGTGGGCATGTAGAAAGGGCACAGTTGTTTAGAATATTTACTAATAAAAATAAACATAAATAAAAAATAAAAGCTGATGCTTATGTAGCACTTAATAATTTGCAAAGTGCTTTAAATATCTCCTTTAGAGATCCGCAATTCTGTGAGTGTGGGACTGTGGGTGTTATTATACTTATGTTTTCTTATTTTTTTAGTCCCTTGGACTTGTGGTTTCTAGGGTGAATACCCTTCCCTCAGTCCCTTTCTCTAGTCCAGTCCATGAGTATACAGCCTTCTGGGCAAACCTGTGTTTAGGATGGTGCCACCTTCTATTTGTGTTTTCTGTCCTTTGGTACGGGGCCTTGTGAGATCTCAAAATGTCAGAAGATCCATCAGAGGCTCAGTGGCTGAGCTTAACTAGCTAAGTTTCTCTGTTGGAAACTAGAGTATGCACCCATAGTTATGGCTTAGCAGACAATTTTTCCAACATCATGCAATAAGTCAACAGGAAACAGTGAAGATTATCTGCATATGATCTGAAGAGGAGTTTTCAGAAAGCAAGCATCCATATAGAGTGAACAGACTGCCTACTTGAGGGACTGGGAATGGTCTAGGACTCCCTTCTCTCTCCACTGGCAGTTCCCCCATTAAATTTGTACAGCTTGTCTCTCTACTTAAAGTATAAGTTCTTTAGGGGAGAGGGGGAATGGATTGCTTTAATTTTATCTTTGGATATCCGACACCAACAGTTCTAGATATGTTAGATATTTGATCAATTCTTGTTGATTGATTGACACCCTTAAGTTCCACATAGGGATTTATTTATCCCTTTTTATAAATGGGGCATTGGAAAATTTGAGAATTGAATAGAGAGGAGAACTGGAACCCAGGTCTTATGAATCTGAGAGGGGAAGGCTCTTACCCTTGACTTGGAATCAGATGGACAGTTGACATTTCTTGAATGATACACAGAATCTTGGTCATAAGAATGTTCCTCATCTATGTGGGGAGGTCTCCTATGTGGGATACTATGGGCTATACATCACCAAGGATGTGTCTGCTTCTGATATAAAGCACACCTCCTGTGTGGAGCTCTGTCACACTCATGATGGATCTCTTCATAGAAACATATCGGCACCAAGATATCTTTTTGTGAATTTATGTTGGATATTTCTAACACAGTGTAGCTCAGCATGATATATTGGCTAGACCCCTATAGTCTGGAATGCAGACAGCCTCTTGTCTTCACAGATACATATATTTTTAAAGGATATTGCTTTATAAAGCAATCTTTTCTCTTTTTTCATTTTAGGGTCACCTCTCCCTGAGAAGTAATGCAGTACAGTGAAAAAAAATGTTGGATTTGAAAGTAGAGGATCTGGGTTCAAATGTCAGCTCTATTTCTTACTATCTGTGACACTTTGGGCAAGTCATTTCACCTCTTGTCTCAGTTTCCCCATCTGTAAAATTGATAGTATCAGACTAGGTGACTCCAGTTTTTTATCTAGTTCTAAATTCATGATCCTGTGAATTTATATGGATCTCAAAACCTTTTCCAATTCATCTAATATTTCTTATATGCCTATATAATATATAGCAAGCTAGATGGTGCAGTGGATAGAGTGCAGGACCTGAAGTCAGGGAGACTCAGCTTTCTGAGTTCAAATATGGCCTCAGATACTTACTAGCTGTGTGACCCTGGGCAAGTCACTTAAACTGTTTGCCTCAGTTTCCTCATTTGTAAAATGAGTTGGAGAAGGAAAT
>CM053596.1:26634351-26657917 GCA_028646575.1 Pseudocheirus occidentalis | reverse complement strand
TATCTCTATCTTTATCTCTATCTATCTCTATCTTCCTCTGATAAAGGGCTAATTTCCAAGATATATAAATAAGTGATTCAAATTTATAAGAATAAGAGCTATTTCTCAAATGATAAATGAGACAGTTCTAAAAGGCAGAATTATAATTGTGGTTTTTTTAAAGTGCTCTAAATTACTACTAATTAAAGAAATACAAATTAAAATCATTCTGAGATTGCACCTCAACTCCCATCAGATTGAGAAATATGACAAAAAAGGAAGATAATAAACATCAGAGGAGCTATGGGAAAACAGTCCCATTGATACTACTATTGGTGGAAATGTGACTAGGTACAGCCATTTTGGAAAGCAATTTGGAATTGTTCCAAAAAAGGTTACTAAATTGTAGGTGCTCTTTGACCTAATTATACCGTTGCTAGGCCTATATACCAAAGTGATCAAAGGAATAGGAAAAGATCTTGTATGTACAAAAATAATTATAGGAACTTATTTGTGGTAGCTGTGCAATTTAAAACAGTTGGATATACACAAGTTAACATATGTAAGTATATATATATATATATAGACACACATACCTGTATATAGACATTTATGAATATACACATCCACATACAATACACAGTACTATGCATATATGTGCATGTGCACATGTGAGACCATGCATGTGTAAATGCAGCCCATGTATATGCAAATGAATATTTGTTTATACATGCAATACATATGCATTTGTGTATGTGTGTATAGATACACATACTATACACCTACACCAGAGTTCAAATCCTACCTTGGGCACTCATTAGCTATGTAACATTGGGCCAACCACTCTATGCCTCATGTGCAAACCGTGTATGAGAATGGCGGCCACCCCCATAGGACCAGGGTAATGGTCAAATGAATAACATACTTAAATATTTTATGAACCTTAAAGCGTTATATAAATGCTAGTTGCTGTTATTGTGGTTACTACTGGTACTGTTATTATTATCTTTTGTTTTACTATCACTCATATGACCTGATCCTTTGCTAGGTAGTGCCCCTACTCATGGGATAAACTTCCTTCTGCTACCCATTAAAGGAAAAGAAAAGACTTAACCAGCAACATTTATACCTTATTCCATAAACTCTTTTCCCTTGAAGTGAGATTTTTCCCTATGTGTCTATATAACTCCACCTTAAGAGATGCGGCAAACAGGCCAGTTTAGCGCCAACTGCCTAATCCATTCTCAGGGCTTTGGCACTGCTCACCAGATGAATTTAATTAGTGTGTTTTAATCATTTATTCTAGAATGGATGGATATTTCCTACTAAAATCCAAACATTCACACAGTTTATAAATTACTCAGCCCTAATTTGGAAGACAGATGGGCTTTGATATAAATCAGCCAGGGGACAAATGGCTTATTTACTTGAGACTTGGATGTGGCTAGCCAGTGATAGTCACCATGTGTTGGAATAGCGCTTAGATGACTGACTTTGAATTTACCAGGAAAGCTCAAGGTCAGTGCCAGGTGATATCAGCTTCATTCATCTTGATTCAATTGAACAATTAATTATGAAGTACACTCCAGGTTCCAGGTTCTGTTCTATCTTCTGGGATACACAGACAAAAATGAATATTCCTGTACCCTCTGAGGAATTTATATTCTCTTGAAGGAAACAGCCAAAAATCAATCAATATGCATTTATTTATTTATTTGCAGGCAGGAAAGCAATTGGGGTTAAGTGACTTGCCCAAGGTCATACAGCTAGCAAGTGTGTCAAGTGACTGAGGCTGAATTTGAGCTCAGGTCCTCCTGACTCCATGGCCTGTGCTCTATTTACTGTGCCACCTCGCTGCACCTATCAACACGCATTTATTAAACATGAGCCTGTGCTAGGAAGTGGAGATATAAATTCAAAACTGAGGCTGCCTCCTAACTCAAAGACCTCTCATTCTAGTTGGAAGCAACAGGTCCACAGCTCCATATATACAATGAATAAAATGGGTAACTGAGAGGTGGTAAGAGAAGGTCTCATGTAGGAGATGCTACTTGTGCCAAGTCTTGAATGGTGCTGGGGGTGCCAAAAAGGTGAAGGGGGAAGGGTGCCAACTCTTCAGACATGCATAGAGTCCCTTGCTCTGTGCACTCACTGCTTTGGGGAACACAGAGATAAATAAGATCCAGCATCGGCCTTCCAAGATTCCACTGTCTTATTAATAATAAAAATAGCTAGAATTTATACAGCACCTAAAGCCTCAAAGTACTTAACAAATATTATATCATTTTATCTTCAAAGCATCCCCTCTGGGATTAATTCTGTTAGCTTCATTTTATTGATATGGAGACTGGGGCTGGGATATGTTAAGCAACTTTAGTTACTCTGGGTGACCCAGCTATTTAGTGATTGAGAGAGGATTTGAACTCAGGTCTACCTGATTATAGGCCCAGTTTTCTACAGTCTGTCTCACTTAGTTACATAGTACATGTCAGCGGCAATTATTACAACAGTAAAGGCATTACAGAAATAAGGTATACATTTATGTGCAGATGTGTGTCTATGTGCATCTGACCTGTGTGTGTTGAGGGAAAAAAAGGATTGTTTTCAGGATCCAGAGTGGACAAAGATCATTTACAGATGGGAGAAGGGATATCTTCATGGGGAAGGTGATATTCGAGCTGTTCCTTGAAGGACATGTGATTTCAAGGGGCATAGATATAGGAATGGGAACCACATGGGCAAAGATACAGAAGCTGGAAATTGGGGATTTGTTTTCACAGTGACAACATTCTGATTTGACTAGAGCATAGAGTGCTGGGGAGAATATAGGGTGAAATTAAGTGGAGGATGGAAACTGGAACCACATTGGAGAGAACCTTGAATGCTGGATTAAAGTCCTTTTTTCTGAGCCCTAGAATTCTGGGAGCAGGGGGCTCTCTGGTAAATATGATGACTGAAGATGATAGCCCCATGCACTGAGTGAAGGGCAAGGGGCTCCAGTTAATCTGCATTTCTCTTCGGGACAGTGAGCTCATGCTAACTGAGCAAGATTTCTGTTCTCTTGTAAGGGGCATTTCAGTCCTGTGAGTGTCTAATCTATCAAAGCAACACAGCTTGATATGACTGGTGTTCCTGGAGTCTAGGAAACCTACTCGTGGCTGTTGGAGGATCAGAGATCCACAGAGGGGAAAAAGGGTGATAGAAATGATATAATTCAGGGACTCCTGACTTTGGATCCTTGGTCTTTTAAAAATATTTAATCATTGTTATTTAGTCATTTTTTCCAGCCATTTCTGGCTCTTTTCGTCCCCTTTTGGGGAGTTTTCTTGATGAAGATACTGGAACAGTCTACCTTTTCCTTCTCCAGCTCATTTTATAGATGAAGAAACTGAGGTAAACAGAGTTAAGTGACTTACCCAGGGTCACACAGCTAATAAATGCCTAAGGCCAGATTTGAACTCAGGAAGATGAGTTTTCCTGACTCTCAGGCCAGAGCTCTAGCCCCTTCTACATCTAGTTATACTTGTTTCAATATAATTGATTTCTTTTGTAATCTTCTGTATTTTATTTTGTGCATTTAAAAACATTCTGGGAAGGGATCCATGGGTTTCACCAGACTGTCAAAAGATCCCATCACAAAAATAAAAACAAAAACAATTAAGAACTCCAGCTGAAATGCAATCCCATTTTACAGGTGAAGAAACTGAGACCCATAGAGTAGAAAGGGCTTCCCTAAGGTCACAGAACTGGGATCCAAACCCAGATCATCTGACTGTAAACCCAAGTCTTCTAACCCAAGCAGAGTCTATTCACCTTGAGGCCCGGGACTTGTTCATTTGTCTTTGTCTCTGCAGTTCTTAGTCTAGTGTCTGGTGAGAGGAGCTGCTCAGTAAACATTTCGGTGTTCAGCTGAATTTATCCACTTTGTTTTGAAGTGGCACATCACAGCAGATAAGCTTGGCAGCAGAAAGGAATAGAAATTGAGAGCACATTCCCAGAAAGTGAAAAAAAAAAGCTCTCATTCTCAAAAAAAGCATTTTGTCAGATCAGAGGCCAGATAGAGAGAGAGGTTTTCCCTTTCCTCTGCTGATTGGAGAGGGTCTGGGCACCCGGCAGTATTATTGACAGTTGACTCTGGTTAGGCCACTGTGGGACTCCTGAGCCTTGAAGATGCTATCGACCACTTAGAAGTCTCTGGACAGTGTAAGGGGATTCATTTAGGAGGCTGTTGATCTTTTCCTTAAGACGTTGGCAAAACTGCCACTCATATGGGCCTTAGGAAAGAACAACATTATCAAGGAAACTCTTCTGTTACTCCCAACTTGTATGGAGCAAGTCACTGAAATCTTTCAAAAATGTTAAGGTTTACTTTTTCCTTCCTTTTGCATCTGGAAATACAATTGTGGATTCCACAAAATGGATCCTGACATTATTGGTAGACATTGGGGGAGCAGTTGTCATTTGTGTATGGTATTTGAAGAATGAAAGAAACTTTTTTCTTTCTTCAGCTTTGTCTGGGGGCTGACAATGTGGAGGCTACTGTGGTGACAATAGGTAAAGGGTTCAAGGGTGGAAACTTTTTGGGAATTCTTAATTGGATAATTTCTGCTCCTTCCATTTTATTGGTCTATAACACAAAACTATTCCTATTCCTAGTCCTGCTACTGCTGCTGCTACCACTTCTACCACTACTCATAGTAGTTAAAATGTATATAGCTCTTTATCATGGAGCCTTTTTCTTTTTAAATCAAATCACCATGAAGCAGTGTGGATAGAATAGAGACTAGCAGGATTAATTAATTAAAAATTACTGTTTACTATGTGCCAAACAATATTAAGCACTGGGGATACAAATAATAAAGCAAAGAGAGTCTCTGTCTCAAGAGAGCTTATATTCTGATAGGAGGAAGAGACCCACATAGGGCTTTGGTAGCCAAGGAGGGGGGCTTGGGTCTTGAACACTACACAGGGATGGTGAGTGGGGACAAAGGGAGCAGAATGATATACCCCATCCATGACAGAGATGTCTTGACCATGGTGATTCTAAAACTGGACCAGGAATTGCAAGTAGGGGTGGTAGAAGGAAAGTATGCATTACAGAGCCCAGGAGTCAGGAAGGCCTGAGTAGGAGTCTTGTTTCCAGAACATATTATCTGCATGACCCTAGCTAAGTCATTGATTCAGTCAACAAGATTTTATTAAATGCTTACTATATTCCAGGCAAATGTGCTAAGTATTAAATTAAAAAAAAACCCACAGTAACTGCCCTTAAGGAGTTTGCATTTCAATGTTGAGATCACATACAGATTTTTGCTGTGGTTAGGTTGTTTCAATCATGTCTGATTCTTCATGATTCCATTTTCTTGGCAAAGTTAATGTAGTGGCTTGCCCTTTCCTTCTCCAGCTCATTTCACAGATGAGGAAACTGAGCCAAACAGGATAAAGTGACTTGCCCAAGGTCACACAGGTAGTTTCTGAGGCCAGATTTAAATTCAGGAAGAGGAGTCTTTTTGATTCTATTTGCCTGCCTGTCACTCTATCCACTGTGCCACCTAGCAGTCCTCACATGTAAATAGCTTAAATCAGAGGTGATCTCAGAGGGAAGGTACTAGTATGAGTTGGGGGAGGGAAAGGACAGCTAACATCCTCATGTAGAAAGTGGCATTAGAGTTTAATCCTAAAAATAAGTCAGAGGAAGGTATGAGAAGTAATGGAGTCCAGCCAGAGCCCAGAGATGGCTTGTCCTATGCAGCAAAGAAAAAACAAGAAGGTCTATGTCACTGGATTTATGTAAAGAATATTTGGAGTGCAGTAATTTATAAGGAGTCTGGAAATGTAGGAAGAAGCCAGATTATGAAAAGTTTTAAATGCCCAAAGATAGAATTTTATATTTGATCTCAAAGGTAAGGAGCCACTAGAGTTTATTGGATAGAGGGTGGCATAGTTAGAACTAGGTTTGAGGGGTAGAAAACCTGTGGCCCTCTAGGTCCTCAAGGGTGACCCTTTGACTATGCCCAAGTTTTATAGAACAAATCCTTTTATTAAGGGGATTTGTTCTATGAAATTTGGATTCACAAAAGGCCACACCTAAGGACTTAGAAGGCCACATGTAGTCTTCATTTAGCTAAAACTCTTTGTCAAGACAGCAGAGGATAAAAATGGAGAGAAAGGATAATTAACAGTGGCCCCCATTAGAACGGTTTTTGGAGTAATCCAGACAAGAGGGGATGGAGGCCTGCACTAGGGTGATGGCTGTGTGATTAGACCTAGAAGGACATAAAGGAGAGATTGAATATGTGGGGTGAGTTTGAATGAGAAAACTAGTTAAAAAAGGTTGCAAGTCTTAGAGATTATGAGCATGATGGTGGTGCCCTTGGCAATAACAGAAATTGGGGGAAGAGGAAGGTTTTGGAAAGGAAAGATAATGAGTTCCATTTTTGGATATGTTGTATATGCGATGACTTTGTGGAATCCATTTTGGGGAGTACAAAAGACAATTGGAATCATGATATTGACAATCCAGAGAAAAATTAGCACTGGATATATAGATCTGGGAACAATGTGTGTAGAGATGATAATTGAACCTATTGCTCCAGATGAGATCACCAAGTGAGAGAATGTGGAGAGAGAATAAAAGAGGACTTGCTGTATAGCCTTAGGGGATGCCCACCTTTAGTGTTAGCAGGGGATGCCATCCTACTGAGGAGAGAATATTCAGGGAAAGAGGGAGATCAATATTTTCAAAGGCTACCCAGATATCAAGAAGGATGAGGAATGAGAAAAGGTCATTAGATTTGACAATGGAAACTTGTGTGTGTGTGTGTGTGTGTGTGTATCCTTTATATGTGTGTGTATGGGACAACAGATGGTAGATGGATAGATAGGTAAGTAGATGGATTGATAGTTGAATGGATAGATAAATGGATGGTTGGGTAGATAGATAAATAGATGGTAGATGGATAGATTAATAATATGAATCTCAAAGGAGGAGAGTTTGCTGATTTCTAATGCTACAGGAAGAGTCTTGAGGTGGCAATGGTGAGCAAGAAGCATTTGATGCCCATTTAATTAGGGGTATGACTGAAAGTGTAACCAGTGCTGCATAGGGTAACCATTTACGTGGTATCTTCAAAAATAAGTCAGGTCCTAGTGACTGGCAGGTGATAGAAAGAAAAAAAAAAGAAAAAGGTTCAAAACAAAAGGAATTTTGTTAATTATGGAGAAGGAATTCCAGAGAGTGGAGGGGGAACATGAATCTACAATAGAACTTTTAGGAAGAGGTCAGGTTGATGGGTCATGGGAATGAAGGAGTGAGCAGAGAGAGATGAGAAATGGGGTTTCTCTATTGGTAATCAAGAATTCAGAGTTATTAGGATGGAAAGTGTATGAAGTGATGAAAATATATTGACCATTGAGGAATATGTCCCAGTAGAGGATCAGTGGTTGAAGAAAGGTCCATCAAGGAAGTCAGATGGTTATGATTTTCAAGTCCTCCCCTCAAAATGTAACTTCATGGCAGATGGTGATGTGTCCTGAGAGGTCCCTGAGACTGGACCCCCAGCAATGAGGAAAAGGCTCAGGGATTCCATCTGGAGGTGTCAGTTCAAGGTGGGTCTGGTCAAAAATGGTTTCTGTAGTACTACAAAACCCCCAGAACAAAATCCACTACAAAGCCTGAGGTGACTGGTGGTAAGTGGTTGGGATCAAGTCACCTGTTTCAAGGCTGACAATGGACTGACTAGGAAGATTTTACAGGAAAATCACTTTTCCTAAGTATGCCCCAAGCAGCTTAGACTGTAAGTAGCAGAGTAGGGGCTGATTGTTGGAGGTTACTCACAAAGAGCTCTGTATACTTATGAAATCACAGGTCTTGTTGTAAAGAACAAATAACACCCTAGTTCTACCCTCCCTCTTTTGCCTAGGGGTGGGGTGGGGTAGGGTGGGAGAGGAAACTTAAGAACTTTAGAGGTTGAGGGAGAATTTGAAACACAGAAGAGATGACATAAGGCATTGCAGGTACACTGTTCCTTCCCTCCTCTTCCCTCTCCTAAAAAGGGGTAAATAAGAGAAGAAATAATAAGATAAGCAATGGCAACCATAGTAGTTTCTTCCCATGGCTGGCCATTCCTCTTCCATTATCTTCAGCTCTCATAGTCGTGTAGAAGTCATAGGGAATGACCATAGTCCTTACATGGTACCAGTGATGAGCAGCTATATCTTTGGGGCATACTAATAGATTGGTTATCAATGATCAGGAGGTAGGAGAGGCCATCAGCAGCTAGCAATGAAACATTTGTATTTAAATATATTTGGTTATGTTCCTTTTACTTCTATGTGTGTGAATAAAATATGTATACAGTTAAGCCTTATTTGTATCCTAAGCTCAGAGTAGAGTTCGGCACATTGTAAGGGCTTAGTAAATGCCTTTTCATCCATTCATCTGTGGCTCACTCAGTCCTGTCGTGATCACATGATAAGAGTTCAATGATATGTAGGATGTTCAGAGCAGAAGCCAGTTTTTGTGGAGGATGGGGGCTCAAGTCAAAATTGAAATTGTCTAAATCTGCAGTGACCACACCTCTCAGGCTAATGCCACCAGCAGCTGGGACCCATTGTTAAGGCAGAGGAATCCTGTTGGCTACTCTTTGAGAACCTTAAGGAGCTAATTTGGGTGATGTGCACAAATACCCTGGTGAGTACCTGGGGTACCAGAACTTGGGTCCCCATCACTGAAAAGATTTGGGTAACTTAGTGGACTGCCCTATCTCTAAAAATTAAAAATGAATATTTCACTCTATAAGTCTCTCTGCCTGTTTCCATCTCTCTTTTTCTTTTCTTTTTTTTTTTAGGGGTTGGGAGGAAGGCAAAGCAATTGGGATTAAGTGACTTGCTCAGGGTCACACAGCTAGTAAGTGTCAAGTGTCTGAGGCCACATTTGAACTCAGGTTCTCCTGACTCCAGGGCTGGTGCTCTATTCACTGTGCCACCGAACCGCCCCTGTCTCTCTTTTTCTATTTCTATCTCTGTCTCTCTCCATGTCTTTCTCTGCCTCTTTCTGTCTGGTTTTTTTTTTTACCACTTCTATCTTACTCTATCTCTGTTCTTCTTTCTCTCTCTCTCTCTCTCTCTCTCTCTCTCTCTCTCTCTCTCTCTCTCTCTCCCCTTTTCCCTCTCACCTTTTGAATCTGTCTCTCTTTGTCTCTCTCTCTGTCTCTGACTTTCTATCTCTGTCTCTCTTTGCTTTTGTCTCTATCTTTGTTTCTCTCTCTCTCTCTGACCCTCTTCCTCTCTCTCTCTTCATATAGGTTTCTTTATACTCCTATCCCTAATCAGCATTTTCATTTGAATTTTTCTCCCTCAAAATTTCCTTTTGTGTGATATAGATATGTATATATGAGTGTAGTATAGTGAATAGAGCACTGGGCTTGTGGATTTCATATTATTCCCGGCATTGATTAGCTGTGACCATATGTAAGCCTCTTAATCATTGTGAGACTAACTTTCCTTATCTATAAAATGAAGGTAATAATATTATAGTACATACCTTGCAGGGCTCAATGACCTCAACAGAGGTAACACAAGGGAGTTTGCAAACTTGAAAACACTTTGTAAATGGCAATTATTTAATATAAACTCTCTTCCCTCCATGATTAAAATATAAATCCTTTGAAGGCAAGGGCTTTGACATACTGATCTTATATCACCAGAACCTAGAAAACACCAGGTAGGGTCTTGAGCGAAAAATGTCTAAACAGCAACAAAACATTGTGAATATTGTTTTCTTGGATCTGTGAACATCACTTGAATCAGTTCATATGTGTCTTTCTATGCTTTTCTGCATTCATGATCTTTATCACTTCTTACTTAGAGCATCGTAGTATTCCATTACATTGAGACACCACAATTGATTTAGCCCTTTCCCAATGGACTGGAACCTACTTTTTTCTCTGTTCTTTGCTACTACAAAAAAAGATGCTATAAATATTTTGATGTATGTACTTTTGCCCATAACTTTCTGGTGAGATCAATACTTTTCTCCTTCTCAAATTATCATGTATTGTATATACACATCAATGTACATATTATAGCACTTTCCTTTCTGTAGAGTCTAAGTTCCTTGAGGTCAGGAGTAATTTTCCTTTGTCATATTCCCATATCCTAGCATCATAGATAGCATTTAATATATGCTTGATACATTAGATTAGAGGTAGAATCAACAGGATCAGATTTCATATAAAAGGCAAAGGATAAGAAACAGTCAAAGACCATCTTGATGCTGTGAACATGGGATAATGGATGAAAGACAGAATCACCAACAGAAACAGTGGAGTAAGAAGTCAGAGGGACAGTGATAATAAACTCAGATGTGGAGTTGCTGTGTTTGAGGCAATGGTAGGATATTCAGATGGAAATAACCTGTAGTACATAAGCTCTTTGAGGAGAGGTTCAACTTTCTCTCTTTATTTTGTCTTTATATCATGAGCACCTGCCTATCAAAGTGCCTAGAATATGGTAGAGAAATAATAGGACTTAGAGTTGGAAAGGACACTTTGGGATATTTAGCCTATGTCTTTCATTTTACAGATGATGAAACCAGATGAGGACCAGATGTGGTTAAGAGATTTAGTCAGGGTCTCTCACACACAGAAAATGTCAGAGCTGGGAGTTGAACCCATGTTTTCAGGCTCCCAATCCAGCATTCTTTACTATTACATGTACTTGTTGAATGTCGAATGATTGAGATGTCCTGAAGGCAGCTGGAGAGATGAGTCTTGAAAGCTGAAGTGGGAAATGTACATCTCATAAGACCAGTTGGCTTTTGAACTCCCCTAAAGGGTCTTGGGAAAAGGGAGGAGGGATGGCTTCTGAGGCCCAGAGCATTGGTGCTGTTGTCAGTTCAGACAAAGTGAGGATTAATCCTGACAACTTTTGAAAACAGCATCAAATGACAAGAGATGTAATTGCCCTCCGGAATATCTCCATCGATGTCATGGAAAATGTCAAATTATTTTCTCTGGGAACAAAAGAAAGTTATTTTCAAAAGGAAGAAAGCATATAAAAAAACCAAAGGTCTGGGAAATTTTGCAGCCCTGTGTAGCTGGGGGGGTTGTGGTGGCTCATGACTGACCTTATGCAGAGTTGAGGGTACTTTGTCCCATTCAGAAGTGAGAGCTCAGTACATTTTGCTATCATAAGATACAAAACTGAACTCTTGGGGGTGTAAAGGATCCAAGAAATGACCATTTTACCATTTTCCACTTGTTCTTTTAAGCACTGTTTCTTGCTTTGGTGGATGTTTTCTCTTCATGACTGTTCTGTCTGCAAAGATGAAAAATTTTTAGAAGTAGAAAACTTTTTTTTCCTGTGTTTTTCTCAGGAGCCTAAACTTTAGAGGTAGAAGTAGAGACTCAATCAAAAACGTTAAAACACTGATTATCAAAAGAATCCATCAGCAAGCATTTATTAAGCACCATGTGCTAGATCCATTAGAGGCAGCTAGGTGGTGCAGTAGATACAGCCCTGGCTGGAGTCAAGAAGACTGAGTTCAAATCCAGCCTTAGACAAGTACTAGCTGTGTGACCTTGACCAAGTCACTTGACCTTGTTTACCTCAGTGTACTCAGCTGTCAAAGGAGCCGGAGAAGTAAATGGCATACAACTCCATTATCTTTGCAAGAATCATGACCCAAATGCGGTCACTGTAATGGTAATGGGAATTTGAATATCTTGCCTACTTGGAAGATCTTTCCTGTCCCCTAATAGGCCAAATGTAATCACATGGAGCCTGTGGTGGGAGCAGTTTATTGAATGGGTAGAGCAGAGCCCAGAAGAAGCTATGAGTCAGAGCAGTTAGAGCCAGAGGCAGGCAAGCAGACAACTAAGCTTGTGAGTATTTGTTTGTGGGAAAGCTAGAGGGATGGTGTTGCTCTCTGCAGTGATAAGGTATATTAACTTCTTGATTGCTGTGATGCATTTGACTTTCTGGTGTTGGGATTTGGCTCTCTGGTTTTGGCATTCAGCTTTCTGGTGACTGAACAAATGTTTTGCTTCTGTCTTATACATGGAGAATCTGTTATATTTTGCATTCAGAATTATGCCAGCATATTCATAGTCACCATCAGTGCTGTGAATATTGTGTTGGTGCTACAGTCATGAAGAGTCAGACACAACTGAACAATAAAAATGTGCTTGGTTCTGTACTAATAATGGGATACAAATAGTTATTATGTCTTAGCACTCATGTTTCCTCTGTGGTATGCAGCCTTTTGTGGAAAGAAGAAGAACCTTATTCCATCATACTAGTTTCCTGCTGCTAAGGAGAGTGTAGAGGGCACTGTTCCACCCTGTGTTTGGAATTTAAAGCTCTTTATAACCCGGACACCCCACTTCCTCTACTTTTCCAGTCTTCCAACACCTTACATTACTCCCACATACTCTTTGATTCAGTGACTCTAGCCTCCTTGCTAATCCTTGAACTTAGAAGCCTCAGGAGCACTTAAGAAGCACTCACTATGCTGCTGGGCCTATGTTCCAAGTCTTTACATTATGGTAGACTTCCTGGTGAGGGACTGAGTTCTCTTTCTCACTGGGAGTATTCAGGTTCATCTCGGTTGATTCATATGTGGGTGTAAGACTATGCTAAGTAACTTCTAAAATTCTATTCATCTATGAAAGTTTATTCAGTTCTAATTGAATTTTGACAGGGCAGAGGAGGGAGAAGGAGCTGCTAATGTCTACCCTTCCCCCAAATTACACTGTATGTATTTTCATGTGTTTATATTGTTCCCCCAAATGGGTCATTGACTTAGAGTTGGAAGGATCTTCAGAAGTCATGTTGTCCAAATCCTTCAGGTACAGATGAAGAAAATGAAACTCAGGAGGTCAGAGTGATTTACCCAAGACCACCCAGCAGTAAACATCGTGTCTGGGCTTTGTATCCAGGTCATCCATACATCTAGGGTTGGAAGAGTCTTCATCCAGTCTGACTTCTCCCTCCTCCCATTTCCTCTCCTCCTCTCCCCTTTTCTTTTTTCTCCCCTCCCCCCTCTTTCCCCTCTTTCCTCCCCTCCTTTCCCCTCTCCTTAATGTGTGCAGGGCACTGTGGCTAGCACTAAGGATACAAATATAAAATACTTCCTATCCTCAAGAAGTGTATATTCCAATTAAGTTCAGGTTCCATGAATCAACACTTCTATGAAAATGATGTGGGGGGGTGGGGAAGATTAGGAGTGTGGGAAACGATACAGAGGGAATGTCTCAGTGTGAGATTGGTCTAGGCTCCTGAGCAGGTCTACTGCTAACCAGCATGGTTGGTTATGCTTGGCCTGCTGATGGAAAATTGGATTGATCACCAGTGGGAGAGGGTCATCTGCCTGGTATTTATCTCCTTAAGTACCCAGCTATTTCATCACAGATATCTGCAGGTAAATGATGCTCCTCCTATTCCAATCTGGACTCCCCATTTTCTGTATGGTGAGACTTGATGCACTGGATTCAATTCATCAACATCCTAAGCATAGTAACTACATTTAATGAGTAGAAAATGGGTGCTGGCCTATCAAGAGTCTGTGTGGAGGAATGTAAATGGAATTCGAATTTGGGCTCTGATGTTCTTTCTTTTAAGACAGTGGTTCTCAACCAGTGGGTCACAACCTCTTTGGGGATCAAACAACCCTTTCACATGGGTCACAGGGGTCACCTAAGACCATGGGAAAACACATATTTCTGATGGTCTTAGGAACCAAGATATGGCTCCTCTATCTGTCTCCAGGTGGTTCTGCCCACATGCAGATACACCCACATATGAGTATTAAAGGGTCCTGCCATTAGGAAGGTTGAGAACCAGTTTTAAGATCTCAGATTTGACACACCCTGCTCTAAGATCTCTCGCAGCTCCAACATTCTGTGTTCTAAAGGCCCCTCCCAGTTCTGACATTCTGTGTTCTAAGGGCCCTTCCCAGATCTGATATCTTGTGTTCTAAGGGCCCTCCAAGCTCTGAAATTCTGTGTTCTAAAGGCGCCTCCCAGCTCTGAAATCCTGTGTTGTAAGGGCCCTCCCAGCTCTGACATCCTGTGTTGTAAGGGCCCTCCCAGCTCTGACATCCTGTGTTCTATGTCCTCTCCCAGCTGTGACATCCTGTGTTCTACAGCCCCTCCCAGCTGTGACATTCCCTGGTCTGAGGTCCCTCCTGGCTCTGATTTTCTCTGTTCTGAGGTCCCTCTGAGCTCTGCCTACCCCCACCTCTATTACTCTAATTTAGGGAAGTATTCGACACAGGTCTTACTGACTCACCATTGAGCATTTATACCTTGGAAAGCAGCCACTAGTAGGAATCAGGTCTTGATTTATTGTTTTGTTGATTGTCTGGACTTAAGAAAGTGTTGGGGAAAATATTAATAATGCCGATAAGACTTAAAAGTGTATTATACATACATTTTTTTTTCCAGAGAGCCAATTGCTAAACATTTCCCAGCACCTTTCTGCTTATGTCCAAAGATATCTTCTAACTCAGATAGTCTCTGTTCTAATGTCCTTTCCGGAGCTCACATGATAAGGTCCTTCACAGCCCTTATATTCTGAATACTAAGATTCCCTCTAATACTGATGTTCTCTTTCCTAAGGTCTCTTCCAGCTTTAAATCTATGACCTTATGACCCTTCTGTTATAGTTTTATCCATGATTTGGTACCTTCTTTTCTATCAAACTGAAATATTGGGTTAGAAAAGTCTTATTATATGGGAAAGGTCATGTAGAAATGCAGCCTGGGAAGTTACCTGAAATATTTAGACATCTAACTCTTCTTGTCCAAAATATAATCAAATGTTAAATTATGAAAGACCTGTTCTTTCTATCCCAACCACAATTTGAAAAAAATTAATTGGCTTCACTTGTCCATGAAGCAATCACATCAATTGCTGCCAATATCTGAGGCTCTATTAGATGCCTAGTGAGTGACTTCATCCTGAAAGAGAATTGATCAGGGATCCAACTAATTTACCAGAGGCCACAGATAAAATTAGTTACCGTTACCTGCCTTCCTCCCCCATCAGCCCTACAATGATGACATGTTGCCTTTACCATGGCCTTGGAAAGTTAGGACCAGAGAGATGAACTCTTCCTCAAAATATTTCAAGTAGGGGATTTTCTGCTCCACTTGGACTGACTTCAGTCAAGCAGGAAGCTGGGAAATGCCTGGTAATCCTCTGTACAATGTCCAGAACAGGGGAGATGATAGCAGTCTCACTGACCTCTGTCCAAATCCCCATCCTTCAGAATTGATTGAATTTGGTCATCAAATTTTCGCATAGAATCCCTGTCTGTGGCCACCCTGCACCTGTGGTTTGAGGGTCCCAATGAATAGCTACTCTTTTCATTAGTGTTTTAGGAGCTAAGGAACACAGATTTCTAGTGTTATAAGTGCGACCGAGTGTGATTCCCCATTATCAGTTAATCAATGGATGCCATTAGCTTTGTCAAAAAGCTATTGAGGAAAAATAGCAAGATACCTTGATAGGAAATACTCTTTCTCAGATTCTCTCTTTGCCCTTGAACACACAAGGTCTTTGCAAGACTGGGCTTAAGTTTAAAGTACAATGACTTGGAAGCACACATGTAGAGAACATATGTGTTGTGACACATGTTGCAAAGGTTTACCTCCCAGCTCCTGACTCTGGGACTCCTTTTCTGCCATTGCAGACTCCTCATGTAGTTTGCTTCAGGGTATGGTCTTGGTGATGGATGCATCTTTCCCTTGTGCTGTGAGACTATCTTCTTACATTTCTGCTGGATAGGTCATTCATTGCCTCTGGTACTTCATCCCCCCCCCCCCCCCCGCCCATTCTGCTCTATTGCCAACAAAGGGAAAGAAGCCAACTATCATCTGACTACTGCACTGGCTTCTCTCTGGGATTGGCTGCCGCTGGTCAAGGACACTCAGCTGCTTCTGTAGCATCTCTCTAGCTCTTTTAATGCCCACACGGTCATTGCCTACATGGAGGTGCCTCAGGGCTTCTGCTCAGTCATCTAACTCTTGTGGCAATATCCAATCCCAACTCTTGTGGTCATTACTACTAGCTCTGATGGACTCTGCTACTGACTTCAGTCACTGATGAGGTCTCTGATGGGGCCTCTGGAAGTCCTGAGCTCACAAGGTCACTTAGACACTCTTGCAATATTTATTCACCTAAGATAAGGAAAAAACAAAGAAACAGAAGTGACCATGTGCTCCCAACCACCATTTGGGCAGCTGGGAAGATGCCAAGGACCTGCTATTACCTCCCCTTTTTGCCCCTGTCCAGTTCTCAGACAGCCTCAAAGCAATCCTGTTAGTCCCCAGCTCCCTAGGAAAGACACAGAGATGGGCAGTTCAGGCTTCTTTATGTAACCCAGCCCTAGCTCAGCAATTCTTTAGTCATCAGTTCTGACTCCGCAGGCAATTAGAACACTTTTTATCATCACATATTGATTTATTTGTCACCAGAATGGGCTCCCCAAAGTTTACACATGGTTGAGAGTGGAAGCAGGAAGAAAAAAACCCACGTATACTCTGACTGTTTCCTTATTGGCCATTCCTCATACTCCCCAACTTCCGTCACACTTGGAACAATATTAAAAGACTAGAATGTATCCAGAAAAGGGAGACAAAGATAGCACAGGTCCTTGAGATAATGTCATACGAAAATCACTCAAAACAACTAAGCATATTTGTTTTGGAGAAACAGGGACTTGGGAAGGAGGTGGTGGTATAATAGTTGTGGGAAATGTTTCATTACATAAAGTTCAAATATGCTTCCCTAAAACTTCCACTCAGTGCTCTGAGCTATGCTTTCTGGAGACAAGAAGAATGAGAAAGATTCCTCCTGGGATCTCTTGGAATTAGCAGAGAATCAAACAGAATCTTAATGGGATCTCAGAAACCCTTGAATCCAACTTGTGCTTGACTAAGAATCCCCTCTACATTATCCCTGACCCAAGTGGTCACCCAGCTGTCACCAGAGGTTTTCAAGCAAAGGTTAGATGACTACTTGTCAGCTATGATTTTTGGGAGATTCTTGGACAAGTATGGGCTGGATTAGAAATTTTAAAATTTGGTTTCAATCAAAAGACTGCACTTAAGGATCTAGAAGGCCACAGGTTCCCCACTCTTGTTCTGTTCTATCAGAGGAGTTTAATACATATAGCAGGAAGGCACCTGATCATTTAATCATCTGGTGCACTTCTAATTCTCCACACCCAGATTTGGCACTCCCTCTGTAATAGAGACACCCCCCAAAGTCTCATTGAGCTATCTTGCCCCAAATGTCTCTTTACTCACCAGAAATTAATCCTTCTTCCTTCCAGTGCTACTACTAGATGTCACCTACCTCAGGACCAAGTCACCATGAGCTTGGGCAGGCTGGGATTCTGATCAGGAGATGGAGGAGTCTGAGAATCCTTCCCCTCCCCCAGAATTAGCAGCTGGTTTTACCCATCCTCTTTAATGCACCGATGTTAATATAGACTTGAAATGCATAGCCCCGATTGATTTTTGTCTTTATGATTTAGTCTGCAATTGATTTTCTCAGGCAGAAGGCTTGCATTTAATGGACTATGGAATGCTCTTGGCACTGCTCGGGATTACATGCAAGGACAATTACCCTTTGGGTGACAGCTCTCTCTCTCTCTCTCTTTTTAAAATTATAATGTGATGAAAATAACCACAGCTGATGAGAAGAGGAGTGATAGGAGGTAGGTGGTGATAGGAGGTGGGTGGCGTGTCATTTTCCCACCACTAGAGAAAGAGATAGCATTGTTGACAATGTTTTGGGGGGGAGGTTGTTGTAGTGGTTGTTTTTTGGATAATTTTGGAGAAGCATACTGGGTACTGGCTTTAACAAGTGGAACAGGATATTTAATGAATCTGGTGACTATTTAAAACAGGTCTTCCTTCAACTAAGGAAAGAAACAACAAACCACCCTGTAGATTTGATATAATCTCTGGGGTGTGTTGAGAGCTGAAAAATCATTATCTATCAATCTGTTTATCAATCAATCTATCTATCTATCTGTCAGTTTATCTATCTGTGATATATGGTATATATTTGTATATACACATATTTCATTGTTGTTCAACTGTTTAAGGCATAGCCAACTCTTTGTGACCCCATTTGGGGTTTTCTTCGCAAAGACAATGGTTTGTAATTTCCTTCTCCAGTTCATTTTACAGATGAGGAAACCAAGGCAAGCAGGGTGAAATGATCTGCCAAGGGTCACACCGCTAGTAAGTGTCTTAGGGCAGATTTAAACTCAGGTGCACCCTGACTCCAGGCATGATGTTTTTCATATACACATAAACATACACACCCATATACATAAATATATACATGCAATACATACCTAGGCATATATGCATACACATATATGTATACACATATGCATATAAACACTTACACACATAAACAGATACACATAAATGAACACACATGTGTGTATGTTTAAGTGTGTGTGTGTGTGTGTGTGTGTGTGTGTGTGTGTGTATAAAAGACCTAGGTGGGTGCAGTAGAGAAAGCACTGGGCCTAGGCCTGGTGTCAGAGAGACTTGCTTTGAAATCTGGCTTTGGAGATGTACTAACTGCATGACCCTGGGTGAGTCACTTTACTTCTGCCTATTTCGATTTGCTTAACTGCACAATGAAGATAATAATAACACCTACCTCTCAGGACTGTTTTGAGGATTTAATGAGATGATATTTGTAAAGCTTTCAGCATAGTGCTGGGCACATAAGTGCTTAAAGATACTTATTTCTTTCCTTTCTAGAGGCAGGAGGTGCTTATGAAGTCGTTTATCTGGTCATTTTACAGATAAGGAAACTAAGGCCCAGGTAAAGAAAAAGGAAACAGGAGCAGAAAGCATCCGAGGCAGGTTTTCAGCTCATGTCATCAGGTCATAAAGTTAGAGCTGGCAGGGAGCTCCGAATTAGAAGTGTTACTGAGGAATGGCGGTAGGGGGTGCCAGAGAGGACTTGTTTTCCATCCCTTTCCAGGAAAAGTTGAGTATGGGGCAGGAGAGAAAATGCAGCCCTTATGGTCTGAGAGTCAGTTTTATGTGGATATAGTCGGTCCAAGTAAATTCTAGAAGACAGAAGGAGGGAGCAAGGAGGAGGCTAAAGCTGGGAGGATGTTTGTCAATTATGGAGTAGGCATGGTAGCGGCTGAAATGGGGGGAATGATCTGTGGAGGGCCCTTGGTGGGGGTCGGATTGAGGCAAACTGGAATGACAGCCAACAACTGAGGCTGGGGAGGTGAGGGATTTGTTCCCCTCCAGCTGAAGGTTCAGTTGTGTTTTTCCTTCCTTTTGGAAGAGGAGCATGACATCAGGGACATGATGACATAATTTGCAGTTCAGTATCACTGGGATGGAGAGAGTAAAGTAGGGTGAGTGGCAGTAAACTAATGAGTGCAGGCAGAGCATGAGTGGATGAGGAGAAGTCTGAAGAGGAAGGCAGATGTTAGAAGGTTCAAGGTCATCCCTCAACATCTTGACCTTGGTAGAGGTCTTGTCCCTTCACAGAAGACAGAGACAAAAGGCAGGGGGCGGTGTGTCCCAGGGCCCTATCTAGCAATGAACAGGTATATAGTTTGGCAATGGTGTGGTCCTCCTAGTGATATCAGCTGGGATTTATGTAGCACTTCAAACTTTGTAAAAGGCTCTGTGTGTGTGTGTGTGTGAATATATAAATTACATGTACTATATACATTATATATTATGAATATATATAGATATACTTATACACATATGCATGTATGTATATATATTCCTTAAAACAAGCCTATCTTATAGAAACTGTAGATATTATTATCTTCATTTTATAGATGAAGAAATTGATGCCCAGAGAGGTTATTTGCCCATGGTCACACGACTAATAGGTATCCAAGACAAGATGTGAGCCAGGATTGTCCTAACACAAAACCCAGCATACTAACACTTTTTCCATATTGCCTTTAATCCTTTCTTATATGGCGTGGTATCTACTTACCTCAATATTCTGCTTGCTCTTCTCTGGGCATATTCTATCTCATCAATTCCCTTCCTAAAATAAATTCTATGCCTCAATGTGAACTATTATCTTTACTCATTTTCTTTCCTTCCTAAATACCCAGATATGATTTCTCTGGGGGCAGGGGGTGGAGGGGGAGACTAGGGGGACTGATCAAATGAAGATGTGTATCTACAACATTTTGGCCCTCCTTTCCCTCAGATTTCATCAGAAATGCGTAGCCAAATATCCAACAATCTTGTTCTCTAAAACAGATTATACATACATGTACTAGTTAAGAACGGGAGTGTTTTAAAGTGTTGTGCTTCAGAGCAAACAGAACCATGGGAAAAAATAAAGACACTGATTATTTGGAACTGCTTACTTAAAAGTCAAGAGCTCAGTTTCAGTTCATACCTGGCTTAGTTTTGCTAGACGTGATTCACCTTTCTGTAGGGTTGGGCTTTCCCTTTCCTTCTCAGGAATGGAGCTAAATGGCGCTGGGCTGGGAACCAGGAAGACTCCTCTTCATGAGTTCAAATCCTGTCTCAGACACTTTCTAGTTGTGTGGCCCTAGACAAGTCACTTCACCTTATTTGCTTTAAATTCCTTGTACGTAAAATGAGCTAGAGAAAGAAATGGAAAGCCCTTCTGGTATCTTTGTCAAGAAAACCCCAAAGGGGCTCATGAAGAGTCTGGAATAACTTAATAACAAAACAGCAACATACACATATTTTTAAACACATATACTCACGTAAACTCTCATCCTGTTACATATGTAATGCACATATAGATGCATATCCAAATCCTAGTCTCTTGTAAATGATACAATGAGATATTGCCCTCAGAACTCATGTATATAATTACAGTCTTAACAAAAGCCTTCCATTATCATTGCATGGCTTGTCTGGAAGAGAGAAACACCAGAGTGGGAGGGAGGAAGGGAGGGAGTAACATCCTATTGTTTATCATTCCTCTGCTCTGTTTTTTTTCCTCCTAAAAGAAACAGTCCTTGTAGCCACTGCCTGCCATTCAGGCAAATGGCTAAGAGAAGCCCTGCTGCTCTCCAGTTAGACCCATTTGACCTTTCATTGATTATCTGGTCTAAAACCCCCAAGGAGCCTGCCTTACGTCCAGACATGGGATGGATACAGATATCTAAGTATTAGGTCATGGGATTAGAGATTTTGAGCTGGAAAGGACTTTAGAGACCATCTAATCCAACTTCATTTAATGAATGAAGAAAGGAAGATCTTTCAGAAAGGCCTGTGATAACCAACCCCTAAGGTTAAGAGATTGGCCCTGAAACACAAACCCAGTTTGTGATTGTGTGAGGCTGGATTTGGCCTCAGGTCTTCCTGACTCCGTGTTTAACACTCTCTTCATGACTATGCCACTTAACTGCCTCTAGCCTGAGAAGTTCTTTTAATCTTGGGTGAAGATTGGTCCCTGCACCAAATAATCAACCAACATTTATGAAATACCTACAATGTGTCAGGCACTTTATTGGGCAGTGGAAAAATAAATGCAATAGCTAAAACAATGGCTCTCAAGTAGTCTATACCTGGATGGCCCTATGCTAGTCAAGTCTAGGGATTCTTGTGTTCATAGACCCATAATTTTTTTGTGTGTGTGTCTCTGTTGAGGGGAGAGAGGAAAAAAGAGGATGAAAACAAGGAGAGAGGAGAAAGGGGGGAAGGGAAGAGGAAAAGGAGGTCAGAGAGACAGATATATACAGATAGAGACAGAGGCAGAGAGACAAGACAGAGGAAAAAGTGACAGAGAGATGGAGACAGAGAGCAGAGAGAGGGAGAGAGAGACAGAGACAGAGACAAAGACAGAGAGACAGAGAGACAGAGAGAGACAGAGACAGAGAGAGAGACAGAGAGAGAGACAGAGAGACAGAGACACACAGAGAGAGAGACAGAGACAGAGACAGAGAGACAGAGAGAGACAGAGACAGAGAGAGAGGGAGAGGGAGAGGGAGAGAGAGGGAGAGGAGAGAGGGAGAAGACAGAGAAGACAGAGAGAGAGAGATGAGAAAGAGACGTTCTCACTTCTGTTTGCTGAAGTTTCTTAAAGTGAAAACTCCAAGGAGAAAATGGCATGACGAATGTCTGAGTGCTTTCGAGGAGATTACACCAATTGGAACCCTAATTAATGTTTGTTTTATGATGTTCCAGGGAATGATTGCTCAATAAGATAATGCAAATAGAGTTAAAAAACGTATGTTCAATTTAAATACTGAGGGAAAACAAACTCATTGCAAAGTAGTCCATTGAAAGAAGTTATTCCACGAGACTCTATCGCTCGCCATGCATTTGCTATTTGTAATCATTTCATTAATTGTGAAAATAGACTGTTATTGTGTGCATGTTAAATAGTCCTCCTCCATAGGGAGGGCTCTCCAGAGATCAGGTGCTTCCTAAGATACAAGAGCTCAGTCCAGTTTATTTCCTGGAAACGTTTTACATAGGACTATGGAATCATAGCTTTAACTCTGAAAGGGACTTAGGAGACCATCTAATCCACCCCCCCCCCCTTATTTTACAGATGAGAAAACTGAGGCATGAGGTAAGATGCCACCTGTAGTTGTGAAGGGGAGAGGGGTCTTATGGGCTTCTTTCTGTGTCCTGGCTACTAGAATTCCACCAAAGTGCCATTAACTCAGACTTTGGGTTGGAAATTGAAAGAGACCTTGACCTCGTGTCAATGGATCATAACTTTTGAGGTGGAGGGCATCTCAGAGGACACCCGGCCCAACTTCCCATTTGACACTGAGGCAAATAGAGGTTAAGTGACTTGTTCAGGGTTACACTGGCATACTGCACACTGGTAGCAAAAGGAATATACTCGGGATTTGAACTCAGGAGGCCAGGTGTATGTTGGATAGAGCCCTGGGTCTAGAATCATGAAGACTTGAGTTCAAATCTGACCTCAGACACTTAACAAATAGCCTTGTGACCATGAGCAAATCACTTAACCTTTATTTGCCTCAGTATCCTCAACTTGAAAATGGGGGGTAATAACATCACCTAATTTCCAGAGTTATTGTGATCATTAAATGAGATGATATGTTTCAAGCATAGGAGGCTTTAAAATAATGAACTCAAAATGCAGAATGAAACATAGTTTTTGGACATCATGGACAAAAGTGGAGATTCTTTGTCAGCCATGGTAGAACTTTTTCTTTTGGAAGGGTGGAGGGTAGGGGAATTGGGGTTAAGTGACTTGCCCAAGGTCACACTGCTAGTTTTGTGTTAAGTGTCTGAGGCTGGATTTGAACTCAAATCCTCCTGACTCCAGGAAGCTGCCCTGAGACAGGGTGGTATTTTGAGATCATTGAGGTTCCTTCCAACTCTTCCAACAGCTTTTGCATTTCCCAAGGGCTTACCTACCCTTCTCTCTCTGGGCATTCTTGAACACGAATAATACGTACATCTGTGTATGTGTATGTATTATGTTTCTATTTTATTGAACTATAGTTGCATATACAAATGTATATGTTTAGGTGTATATTTCTATGTATGTGTGTATATGTGTGTGTGTATTCATGATGAGAAAACTGAGGT
>CM053596.1:26618496-26633851 GCA_028646575.1 Pseudocheirus occidentalis | reverse complement strand
CCAGTGAAAGTGCCCTGAAGTTAGAGATGTAGTAAAAAGGAATTTCTACTATAACCAATCTGACAAGTGGCTATTCAACCATTCAGATTCATTCATTCATTCATTCATTCAACCTTCCCTTGAAGACCTCCAAAGAGACAGACTCCATTACCTCAGCAGACAGCCCACAGAGCATCAGTGTGCTTGTCTGCCTAGAGTCTAGGTCTGTTTTCCTCTTTGTCTCCTCAAGTTGAATTCATTCATATATTTTCCAGAGTATACCTGGTGATGTGACTGACTTTTCATGAAGTCACTAGCTCTCCTAGTCTTTTCTGTGGTCTAATCTCATCAATTACAGTTAGTCCAAGGTGTCTTCAATGTCTATGTGTGAACTCCCTTAAGTAGAAAAAGGAGGTAGATTCAGCTCCTAGGGTCACAGCTCTGTAGCTAGAACTTATGTCTGGAGCCATCTACCCAAACCTCCTCATTTTACAGATGAAAACCTGAGTTCCAAGGAAATGAAGTGACTTGCCCAAGGTCATTTGGGTGGTAATTATCAGAGGCTCAGTCTCTGACAATTCATTCTCAAGCCTGGATGGAAGGCTGATGCTGAATAGATATTGTCAATTTCTTTCCTCTAATCTCTGGCTTGGTCCAAGTGCCTCCTCACAGATGTTGAGTTTGCTATTTTCATAAAAATCAGTTAATGTGGAAAATTAGCCACTGCTGCCTAAGTTGCTCACAGGGTGGGAGAATGTGACTTGGACATTACAGGGAGAATTAAATGTTCCTGAATACCAAACAAAGGCCCTATCCCCTCCATCTCCTGCCTCCCATTTCCCTCTTCACAGTACTTGATCGGCCAGATGCACACTGGACCAGTTCCAAAGCCCACAGATACCTCTCAACAATGTTCAGCCCTGCTGCTCTGTCCAGGGAGGGGGAGACACCTGCTGTCCCAAGATGGGCTTTACTGAATATCTACACTGGCATTTCAGAACCATTGAAGAAGAGAGAAACTATAAGCCACAATTTTCTGGGCACCCAGGCAGCCATTTGCACCAGCAGGCAGCTTGCCCACTTTGCTGGCTCCCTTCCCTTCCCACTCTTGCTAGACATTCCTCCCACTGGCCTTCAATTCCCATATTCCTTACACGCTTCTGAGTACATAATGATCTGAATG
Source organism: Pseudocheirus occidentalis (assembly GCA_028646575.1). Taxonomy (NCBI): domain Eukaryota; kingdom Metazoa; phylum Chordata; class Mammalia; order Diprotodontia; family Pseudocheiridae; genus Pseudocheirus; species Pseudocheirus occidentalis. The sequence continues at coordinate 26,632,689 of CM053596.1, read as the reverse complement.
AAAACTCCAGGCCCTTCACCCCTTTAACCTCTCAGTACCTCGGAGAGAGCTGGATAATTCAATCTGCACACAGGAGACCCATCAATGTGAAGCCAGGTACACCTGCCCTGCTCTACTCTGCACGATTCTCAAAGTCTTTAACCGATACTAACCCCATTAGAGCTTGGGCAGCTGTGTACAGCTAAACTGGCACCCTCCTAAGGAGAAATAGAATTGTCCTGAATGAAATGTTTGTACTCAGATTTGGACAATATCATAAAACCATATGTTTAGAGCTAGAAGGCATGTTCAAGTCCTTTGAGTAAACCCCCATTTTAAGAGATGATGAGGGGTTAAGTGACTTGTCCAGGGTTATACAGGTAATAAAAGTCCAAAGCAAGGTTTGAACTCAGGTCTTCCTGAAACCAAGACCAGCATTCTATCCACTGCATCACCTACCTGCCAGATGGAGTGATAACATTTCAGGGGTTCTTGATTCTTTGTGCCCTGTACTCCTTGGGCAGTCTGGTGAAACCTATGAACCCTTTCTCAGAACAATGCTTTTCGATACGTAAAACAAAATGATGTATAGGTTACAAAGAAAACCAACTACACTGAAAAAGAAGTTATTTATTTTTAAAGATCAAGATTTAAAGACCTCAGGTCTACCTCAACCCCTTCATCTAGACAGAAGGATCTTCTGCAGAGAATGATCCCAAAAGTATACAAAGTCAAACTTGGCATCCCTTCTTCTGTCTCTCCAAATACTTGCCAAGCACCTTCCTCCAGAGATTATATTCAACTTAGCTGGTAAATATATTACATATAGCTGGTTGTTCACAAGTTGTCTACCCTATTAGAATGTGAACTCCTGGATGAGAGAAACTGGCTTTGTTTTTCTTGGTCTCTCCCAGTACTTAGTACAAACAGCTTGATGATGCAGTAGATAGAGTACTGGATCCAGAGTTAGAAGCTAAGATCAAATCTAACGTCAGATACTAGCTGTTACCTTGGAACTCTTAACCCTTGCCTGCCTAGGTTTCCTCAACAATAACATGGAAATAATAATAATACCCACCTCCTATGGTTATTGTGAGGAACAAATGAAATCACTGTAAAGTGCTTGTAGATCATAGTGTCTTGCATATGGCAAGTGCTTAATAATGGTTGTTTCTTTCCTTGTTTATAATACTTGAATATGAAATATCTGGACCTGTTGACTAGTCCTTCTTCAATGCTAAATGCTCAGCTGCAATAATTTAATTATAAGTTGTATCTTCAGGACAAAATTAGTCAGTAGAGAGTAAGTAACACCCAGCCATGGTATAATCTGAGGTGTGCTGAAAAGGTACTTCTGACCCCAAATCTGTCCCCTAAATTATCTGTCACTATCTGAAATGCCATTGTTAGGGCTTCATTTATTCATTTATTCAGGTATGATACAGAGTTTACAGATATAATCACTGAGTTTACAGTCAGAGTGACCTGGGTTTGAATCCTGCCTCTACTGCTCCATGCCTAGGAGAACTTAAACAAGTCCCTGAACATTTTTGGGTCTCAGTTTCCCAAGCACTAGATGGCTACTGGAGTCCCTATAGCTCCAAATGTATGTTTGATATCCACGTTTTTCTGTTTTAGGAATGCCCTCCTCAAATGCCCTCCTTCGGAAAGAAGTAACACAGGAATCCATTATCAGCTAAGTATTGTGGTAGGAACTGGAGATGGTGGATTTGTAGTTGGGGACCCAGGTTCAAATCCTTCTTCTTGACACTTATTGTGTGACCTGATCAAATCACTTAACCTCTTGGAGGCTGGGTATTACCACATATAAAATGAGGTGATTGGACTAGATGGTCTCTGAAGTCCCTTTGCATTCTAAATCCATGGTCCTATGATCCTTAGGACTATGGAAAGGAAAGTATCATCACCTCCATGCTATAGATAAATAAAACAAAGTCACAGGGTTTAACTAAGGCTATACAATAAAAAAAGTGTAACCAAATCAAAGTAAAATCTTCTCTCCTAAAATCTTATCCTCCTATAGTTTTTCCACTTTTCCACACAGACTAACCTTGCTGTTATTTTTTAGTCATTCAGTCCTGAACTATTTTATGTAACTTCATGACCATAGCGCACCAGGCCCTTCTATCCTCCACTATGTTCCAAAGTCTATCCAAGCTCGTGTTTGTTGCTACCATGACACTACCTATCCATTTCCTCCCCTGGTGTCCCCTTCTCCTTTTTTTGTCTTTAATCTTTCCCAACATCAGAGTCTTTTCCAGTGAATCCTGTCTTCTCATTATGTTGTCAAAGTATTTAAACTTCAGCTCCATTATTTGTCCTTCCAATGAGTAACTTGAATTAATTTATTTAAGTACTGACTGATTTGACCTCCTTCCTATTCAAAAAAGTTCTCAAAAGTCTTCTCCAGCTCCACAATTTGAAAGTATTGATTTTGTCATGTTCAGCTTTCTTTATAGTCCAATTCTCACATCCCATATACCATTGGAAATACCAAAAGGGTGATACAGGTCCTTACCAGCAAGGTAATGTCTCTGCTTTTTAGTATACTGTCCAGTTTTCCCATAGTTTTCCTTCCAAGGAGCAAGCTTCTTTTAATTTCATGGCTGCAGTCACCATCTGCAGGGATCTTTCAGCACAAAAATATAAAATGTGGCATTGATTCTATTTCTTTTCCCTCTATTTGCCAGGAAGTGATGGGACCAGTTGCTATGATCTTAGGGGTTTTTTTAATGTTAAGCTTCAAGACAGTTTTTACTGTTTCCTCTTTCACCCTTATCAAGAGGAATTTTTAATTCTTCTTCAATTTCTGCCATCACAATGGTATTCTCTACATGTATGAGATTGTTGATATTTCTCTGAGCATCCTTAATCCCAGCTTTTGATTCATCCAGCCTGGTATTTCACATAATGTACTCTAAAGTTAAATAAATAAGGTAAAAATATGCAACCTTATCATAATTCTTTTCCAATCTTAAACCAATTAGTTGTTCCATGTTTATTTCCTACTGTTGCTTCTTGACACAGACACAGGCTCCTTGGGAGACAAATAAGATGATCTGGTATCCTCATCTCCTTGAGGACTTGACATACATTGTTGCAATCCACACCATTGCAATGTGTCTCATCGAAAAATGTCCCATCACAAAATCCACACTTTTTCATTTTAGTGTAGTCAATGAAGCAGAAGTAGACGGAGTGTTTCATGGCTTTTCGTTTTGTTTTTTGGGGTTTTTGGTAGAGTGATGTTTCTGAAACTCCCTTAATTTCTCCATAATCCAGCAAACACTGGCAATTTGGTTTCTAGTTCCTTTGCCTCTTCAAAAACCAGTCTTGTTCTTCTGGTAATTTTTGATTCACATATTTCGTACAACCTTGCTAGCATGTGAAATGAGGGTTTGAATGCTTTTCAATTTTTTTAGTAATTTGAATTTTTTTTTAGCATTATCCTTCTTTAGGACTGAGACATAAACTCTTCTTTTCCCAAACATTGGCCATTGTTAAGTTTTCCAAATTTGCTTACATACTGAGTGCAGCACCATCTTTCAGGGTTTTAAATAGCTCAGCTGGAATTCCATCACCTTCACTAGCCTTATTGTTAGCAATGCTTATCAAGGCCTACTTGACTTCATTCTCTAGGATGTATGGCTCTTAGTAACTACAAGATCATGGTTATCACCAATGTTAAGATCTTTCATCTGTATTTCTTCTGTAGATTCTTGTCACCTCTTCTTATCTCTTCTGTTTCTATTAAATCCCTAACATTTTGTCATTTATCATGCCAATTTTTGCATAAAATGTTCCCTTGATATATCTAATTTTCTTGAGTTCTCTCGTTTTTTCCATTCTATTGTTTTCTTCAATTTCTTGGCATTGCTTCTCTCTCCTTGCTATTCTTGGAAATTCTACATTCAATTGGATATATTTTTCCCTTACTCCTTAATTGTTCACTTTCTTTCATTATCAATTTATAAAGCCTCACCAGACAGCCATTTTGCCTTCTTGCTCTTCTTTTTCTTTAGAATATTTTTGTTGCTGCCTGATCTACAATATTGTGAGCCTCTGTCCATAGTTATTCGGGCCCTCTATATTTAATCCCTTAAATTTATTCATAACCTCCATTTTGTATTGATAAGGGGTGTTATTTAAACCATACTTATACAGTCTGATGGTTTCCTCTACTTTTTTCAATTCAAGTCTGAATTTTGAAATAAGAAGCTCATGGTCTGAGTCAGTCAGCTCCGGGTCTTGTCTCAACTGTTTGTCTAGGGCTTCTCTATTGTCAGCTATAAAGTGTAGACTCAATCTGATTTCTATATTGACCATCTGGTGATGTCCATGTATAGAATAACCTTTTGGGTTGTGGGAAAAAAAGTGTTTCCTATGACCAGCAAGTTATCTTGACAAAACTCAATTTGTCTCTAACCTGCTTTATTTTGTACTCCCAGGCCAAATTTGTCTATTATTCCAATTATCTTTTGATTTCCTACCTTAGCATTTCAATCACCTATGATGAATGGGATGTCTTTTTCTTGTGTTATCTCTAGATGATGTCATAGGTCTTTGAAGAATTGAACAACTTTGGCCTCATCAGAATCATGGGGGGAGCATAGATTTATATTGTTGTGAGGTTAAACAGATTTGCTTTGTATTCAAACAGATATCATTCAGTCATTTTTGAGATTACACGCCAGTAGTGCTTTTCTCACCCTTTTATTGACTCTCAGAACTACTCCATTTCTTCACAGGGATTCTTGCCCACATTAATGTATGTGGTCATAACACAAATCAAATTCTCATTCATTTAAGTTCAATGACTCACAAGATATCCATAAGTAAACTTTCCATCTTCTGATTGACCACATCCTGATAACCTTGGTTCATAGATTTTATAACCCAGATTCCTATGCAATATTGATCCTTTCAGTACTGGAATTCCCTTTCATCACCAGATATATCTGTAACTGAGCTTCCTTCAGCTTTGACCCAGCCACATCATTCTTTCTGTAGCTCCTTACAATTGTCCTCTGCTCTACCCCCCACTAACTGGTTGGACATCTTCTGGCCTGAGGGGCTCATCTTTCTTATCTTTTATCATTTCCATAGTTTCCATGAGGTCTTATTGGCAAAGATGATGGTTGATCATTTCCTTCTCTGGTGGATCACCTTTTGTCTGAACTTGCCATTCTGACCTGTTCATCTTCAGTAACCCCGTACAGCACAGCTCATAGTTTCATTGAGGTAAACAAGCCCCTCTATCATGACAAAACAATGATGCAGGAAGAAAGGTAGTGATTCAGGAGGATCACTAGGGTAACATAGTTTCTGAAACATAGTAGGATCTTACTAAATCTTTGTGGTTGATTGATTAATTCAATCCTTGTATCTACTTTTGAGGGGAAGAGGAGTGCAGGGGTTACCCTCCAACTGATGCCCTCCCCTTCACCTATCTACCCACTGCTACAGAAGATAAAGGCACAATGCACCTGCCAACTTTGGCTACCAACCCAAGCCTTGCACATCTGTTTGCATTACCATCAAACTTACGTAATGCATCTTCAGATGCCAAAGGGTTTCTCTTTCAGCATAAAACATTCACAACCCCAATGAAAATGAACTCAGGGCAGTTGGCAACAAATAATCTGTCCTCTTACTAGCTCCAAGAGGAGCCCCAGGCTCCTCTGCCAGCTGACTTTTATATCAGTTTACTTGGTGTTATCTATTTTCTGCAGCAAGTTCACTTGGAAAGGGTTACATTTGAGCCATCACCCCAAACTAATGAGAAATATTTTTAGCTTCTCATATTCACTCCTAGATTCTCTCCAGCAAGCACAAAATGTATTCATCAACTTGGCATATTTTCCCAACATGTTGATGGGAATTGGTGTTGAATTCATTTTAACACCAGTATTTTGTGAACCACAGACCCCCACCATTTTTGAAGCATCAACATTGCAGGTGAATTCAAAAACAATGGAGAGACATAGGAGTGAAGAGAAGTTTCTGAATCTTACTAATGAGGGCTTACACAAAAGAAGGGTAAAAGGAGACAACATTAAGGGTATGTGTGGTCAGATTAGGATATGGATCAATTGTGTAATGAGAGTTAGGGATAACAAATGGGTAATTTTTGTTCTGCTACGGAATCCCCAAATACAATGAAATTCAAAAAGCATTTATCAAGATTAACGTGCATGTGCCAAATACTATACTAAGCACTGGGAATACAAATATCAAGAGAAAATGACCCCTGCTTCTAAGTGACTTACATTCTAGTAGGAACTACATAATATTATGATAATCAATTAATGTTCATTGGTTGGACACTATGGAGCTTTTAGGGAAAGATAGGGCCAAGAAATGCACAAAATAAGAAGAAATAGTAGGAATTCCCACCATGAGTGTACATATTAATGAGTCCGCAAGTCCATTAAAACATTTAAGCAAATTTATGGGAAAGAATAAGATTCCTGTAATTAGCCATTTTCTGATCAGAAATGTTTGCTTTGTAATAAATTGATAATTTGCATTAGTGCCAGATAGGACTCAGGAAGAAAGAAAATAAGCATTTATTAAGTGCCTACTATGCGCCAGATATTGGCACATACCTCACAGGGACACTGTGAGAATATCTGTAAAGTGCTTAGCACAGTGACTGGCACAAAGGAGACATTTAATAAATGTTTCTTCCTTTCCCCTTATAAATATTTTCTCATTGGAAGCGGGTGCTATAATGATTACAATTTGCTCTATGACTTTAGGCATCTTGTCAACAGTTGACGCAACTGAGGCAGACAGAGGTAAAGTGACTTGCCCAACTTATACCTATCTGAGGTTAAATTTGAACTCAGATCTTTCTGACTCTAGGCCCGGTGCTCTCTCCTCTTTGCCACCTAGCTGCTCAGGGTGAAAGAAAAAGCTTATGACTTTCTATGACTTTCTCTGGACAGCACTAAAGACACTCTTTTAAAGAATTATTCTGAGACGTCCTCTCTAAATTGCCTAACTCAATCCCAAAGAAGCAGACTTCTTTGGATACTTCATTAAGGTTAAAAGGATATCCGTGGCATAGAATTTCAGATTAGCAAGTGAGTAGTAGATGTGTTGCTGTGCTGTTTCCCTCACATTCCTGGGAAAAGAGTAAAAAGCTTCCTTGGTACCCTATAATAACATTTCATTGTGGCTACTCATATTACTCATCCACAACTTTCTGCAGCTACTACAATTTGAGAGCAAAGTTCTCCACTCACTTCCAGGCTCCCTCTTTAGCCTCCGTTCAAAATTTGTTAAAGAAAATGCAATCCTCAGGCAAGTTCAGAACCTTAAACAAAAAGATGCTTTAGACAACTTTGACCACCCCGACCCAAAGCTCACAGATTCACTACAGAAGAGAGTGTGATAGATTAGAAAGAGGGTTGGATTTGATAAAGGTTCCCAGGATAATATAAGCATCAAGGATTTGAACTGTTATCCTCAGATTATAGGGCAGTCAGGTGGCACAGTGGATAGAATGTGGGATCTGGAGTCAGGAAGACTCATATTTGTGCGTTCAAATCTGGCATCAGGTACTTACTAACTGTATGACGCTGAGCAAGTCACTTCACCCTGTTTTCCTCAGTTTCCTCATTTGTAAAATGAGCTGGAGAAGAAAATGGTAGATCATTCCAGTAGAAGAGGCAGCTAGGTGACACAATAGATAGAATGTTGGCCCTGGAGTCAGGAGAACCTGAGTTCAAATACAGCCTCAAACACTTCCTAACTTCATGACCGTGGGCACATCACTTAATCCTATTTGCCTCAGTTTCCTCATCTATAAAATAATCTGGAAAAGGAAATTACAAAGAACTCCAGGATCTTTGTCAAGAAAACCCCAAATGAAGTCATGAAGAGCCACATGTCATCAACTGACTAAGCAAAAACAACTTCTAATACACATCCAACATTCCTATATTTCAATGCCCAAAGGCATGCAAGGGTTGAGTAGCCCTTGGCCAAATGTCCAATGTCAGAGGAGAAATTGGAACCGAAAGTTTCTTTTAAAAAACGAAAACAGAATGAAATAAACAATGAGGAAAAGGTCTCCAGGCACATAGAGGCACACTCAGGCATACATTCCCAGTTCACTGGGAGGAGAAGAAATTCACAGAAGAAACACATGTAGCCAAATAAATAAATGGGAGACACAGAGTGTTGGGGAAAGTGGTCTTCTTACTTGAAGGCAAGTCTCCATTCACAATACAAAGCTGCCTTTTATAAACTTCAAAATCTGTCAAAAAAAACCAAATAAACCCCTTACAAAAGAAAGGATAAAATAATCATCCAACCCTTTAGCCTTTAATAAAATAGGACCAAATGAATTAAAAAGACAACAAACAAAAAGAAATGCTTTTGTTCTAGGTTCCCTTTCAGGCCTTCTGTAGTTCTACAGGCATTTGACTGATTGATTTCTTCCTTTCCTTTTCTTTTTTTTCCAAATGAGGCATTTTTAAAAATGCCAGTGTCACCTATTACCCAGAAGGCTTTCTTCTATGACATGGGGTTAAACAGGCAAAATTTGGTACTGGAGTCAATCAATGAACATTAAGCATAGACTATAAGCCAGGTCCTGTACTAAGTTCTGGGGATACAAAAAAAAAAGACAAAATCATTATTTCACGAGAGCTCATAGTTGGAGGATACAAGATGGAAATAACTGGGATCAAACATACTATTGACAGAATAAATTAGAGATGATCAAAAGAGGGAAAGTAGCGACATTAAGGCTTCTTATGGGACCTTAGGTGTGCCTTGAAGGAAACCAGAGTGGGCAGGAGAAGGAAATGCAGAGGGAGAGAATTACAGACACTGGGAACAGTAAATTAAAATGCCCAGTTTCAGGAGATGGAGTATCTTTTGAGAATAATAGCAAGAGCACCAGTGTTGGAGGCACAGGGGGCAAGAGAGGGAATGGAGAGAAGGAAGGGAAGAGTGAAGTGTAAGAATACTGTGGAGGTCAGTGGGGGCCAGGTTGTGAAGGACTTTGAGTACCAAACAGAGGTGATCAAGAGCCACTGAAGTTTATAGAATGGAGAGAGTAAGTGGTATGGTCAGATCTTCATTTGGGGAAAATCCATTTGACTGCTGAGTAGAGAGAGACTTGAGTCAGGAAAACCAACCTATTATCCTTGAACCTTGAACTATTATTGCAATAGTTCAAGTAGGAGGTAATAAGGACATAAATAAGGGTGATGACAATGACAAAGGAGAGAAGGAAGTATATTTGAGAGCTGTTACAAAAAGAAAAATTGATATGCATTGGCAACAGATTGTATATAGAGATAGGGGAGTAAGAGAGTAAAGTGTCAAGGATGCCAGCTAAATTTCAAGCCTGGGTGACTGGGAAAATGATGGTGTTATTGATAGTAATAAGAAAATTAGGAAGAGAGGAAGACTTAGGGGGAAAGATGAGTTCAGCTTTGCATATGTTGATTTTAAGATATCCAGCTCAAGATGTCCAATGGGCATCTCCAATGGAGATGTAAGATTAGAGGTCAGGATGGAGATTAGGGCTGAATAAGCAGGTTTGAGAATCATCACCATAGAAATAATGATTAACTAGTAAAATCACCAAGTGAAATAACATAGGAGAAAAAAGCCCAGGGCAGAACTTGGGGGTACATAAATTGTTAGTGGAAATCTAGGAGACCAGAGAGTAGTAAGACAGTTAAGAGGAGAACCAGGATAGAGTCATGTCACCAAAACAGAGAGAAGAGAGTATCCAGGAAAAGAGAGTGAGCCACAATATCACAGGCTGCAGAGGTGAAGAAGCTAAAGAATTCAAAAAAGCCATTAGATTCGCCAATTAAGAGATCATTGGTAAATGAGGACAGAACAGTTTCAGTTGGATGATGAAGTTGGAAGGCACACTGCAGGGAGTTAAGAGGAGGTGGATAGAGAAGGAAATGGAGATACCTATTGTAAATACCCTTCTCAAGGAATTTAGCTACTGAAGGGAGGTGAGATGTGGGAAATAATTAGTGGGAATGGATGGATCAAGTAAGGATTTTTTTAAAGATGGAAGAGAAATAGGCATGTTTTGGGGTAGTAGGGAAGAAGAAAGTAGATAAGGAGAATTTGAAGATTAGTGAGAGTAGGGATGATGAAGACTTGTCAGTCTTCTGGAGAAGGAAGATTCTCAAATGGGATTACCTGTAGATAATCTAGCTTTGTCAAGGAGAAGGATAATTTCTTTTTTGGTTTTTTTGGTTTTTTGCTCTTTTGGAGGGCAGTTAGGATTAAGTGACTTGCCCAAAGTCACATGACTAGTAAGTGTCAACTGTCTGAGGCCACATTTGAACTCAGGTCCTCCTGATTCCAGGGCCGGTGCTCTACTCGCTGCACCACCTAGGTGCCCCAGAAGGATAGCTTCTTAAGGTGAAACAGACTGAAGGAGGAGATGGTGGCAGAAGGCATCTGGGTAATAGGAAATGATGAAAGAAGGAGGTTTGATGGACAATGAATGAAAAAATACATTGGTGAATGGGACTGTGACTCAATTAGAGATGTATAAAATGACTGTCTAAAGAGAGATGAGTCTTTTCTCACATTCTCTGTCTTGCTCTATAGGTAGATAATTGGTGCAGTGTCTAAAGTGCTGGTCTACAAGTCAGGAAAGCTGGAGTTCAAATCCAGCCTCAGGTATTTTTTTGCTGTGGAACCCTGGGCAAGTTACCCCCACCCAGACATAGTCCAGTCTCTAATAAACAACTATAATTTCCCATCTTTCCAGTTCTTACTTTCTGTCAAAGATAGCATAGACAAAGAACCCAATCCAGTGAGCATTTACAAAGCACCTACTATGTGCTTTGTAAAGGCTGAACATGGATAAAGTACAGGACTGGGAGTCAGTTAAATGAGTTCAAATTCTGCCTCAGAAACTCACTAACTAACTGCATGATGACCCTGGGAAGGTCACTTAGCATCTGTCTCACTTTCCTTACCAGTAAAATGTTATAATAGTACCTCACAGAATTGCTGTGAGGGACACATGAATTAACAGATTTCAAGTGCTTTGTAAATCTTAAAGTGCTATATAAATGTGAGTTATCATCATGATCATTACAAGGCATTGAGAATGTAAGGGAAAAAATGGAAAACATGAATCATCTTTTTTGAGTAAGTTCCTTTCTAAGTGTGTACAGAAATACACTCAAGCTGTGGAAAGAGAGACTAACCCCACACCTGTTTTCAAGGGGAAGTCTTGCTTCATCAGATGTAGACAGTCTGATAAATTCTTGTGTCCTAAAATTCAGTAGCTGAGCCCAGAGATACTGGGCTTCAAAGTCCAAGTTTAATTGCAATGCTAATGTTGAAAGCTTCCCTCCCCCAAGATGCAATGTGCATTGTAAATGTGATGTTCTCCTCTCTTCACAAGCAAATCTGGGAGTCTACAACACAACACCCATGCATATTAATACTTTTCAGCCTTTTTATATTTCTAACATTCTTTTCCTTTTAAATTTTTAAAAATTGTTTTTAATTCTTTTTAAATTTTGAGACCCAAATTCTCTTCCTTTCTCCCACTCCTCCCCCACCACCCACCAAGAAGGTAAACAATATATCAATTACATATTTGAAATCATGCAAAACTTACTTCCATATTAGCCATATTGGTTAAAAATAAGCAAAAAAGTGAGAAAATGACACTTCAATTTCTGTTAGTTCATCAATTCTCTCTCTGAAGGTAGATAGCATTTTTTTTATCATAAGGATTTTGTAAATGCCTTGGATCATTGGACTGATCAGAGTAGCCAAGTCTTTCACAGTTGATGATACTTATGATATTGCTGTTACTGTGTACAATGTCCTCCTAGTTCTTCTCACTTCACTTTGCTTCAGTTTATATAGGTCTTGCCACAATTTTTTGGTCTTTAACCACCACCCCTTGTCATTTCTTATAGAACAATAGTACTCCACCACAACCACAAACCATAGATTGTTCAGTCATTCCCCAACTCATGAACATCTCCTCAATTTCCAATTCTTCGCCACCTCACAAAGAGTGCTATAAATATGTTTGTACATATAGGTCCTTTTTCCTTTTTGTTTGATTTCTCTAGGATACAGACCTTGCAACAAGTATTGCTGGATCGAAGTTTTAAACTTTGGGGCATAGTTCTAGTCTGTTCTACAGAATGATTGAACCAGTTCACTAGTCCACAAATAGTTCATTAATGTATCTATTTTCCTACATCTCCTCCAGCATTTGTCATTTCTGATAGGTGTGACATGGCACTTCAGAATTGTTTTAATTTGCCTTTCTTTAATCAAGAGTGATTTAGAACATTTTTATATAACTATAAATAGCTTCGATGTCTTCTTCTGAAAATTGATTTTTTTCTATCCTTCAACCATTTATCAGTTAGGTAATGTCCCTATTTTTATGAATTTGACTCAGTTCTATGCTAAGCATATTTTTTGAGAAATGAGGTCTTTATCAGTTAAGTTGGCATAAAATTTTTTATGTTACTTCATTGTTGAGGGTATCTTTTACAAAATGTAGTTTCCCTAATTGTCTCTTCCAATTAGGTCTATTTTTGTTTTTACTTTGTCATATCATGATTGTCACTCTCAGCCTCTTCACTTCAGTCAAGCATAATGGTCCTTTATTTCATCTCTGTGTGTCTTTCTGTCCCAAATGTGTCCCTCTGACAAAACATATTGTTGGATTCTGGTTTCCAATCCATTCTGCTATCAACTTCTGTTCTATGGGTTAGCTCATCCCATTTACATTCACAGTTATGAGCACTACCTGTACATTTCTCTTCAGTCAATTTTCCTCTATTTATCCTCTCTTCTTATCCTTTCCCTTCTCAAAATTCTGTCTTGTTTCTGACCACTGTCTCCCCAACCTTCCCTCTTCCTTATCATCCCTGTCACATATCTCTTATCCCCTTCCCCTTACTATTTCCCTATTGGGTAAAATAGATTTCTATAGCCTAATAATGAGTGTGTGTATTGTGTGTGTATGTGTTTGTCTGTGTGCATTCTTCCTTTTTTGAACCAATTCCAATGAGAGTGAGATTCAAGCATTGTCCACCACTCTCCCATTTTCATTTTTACTACAAAAGCTATTCCTTGCACGTTTTCTTCCTAATAATCCCCATTTTACCTCTCCCTTTCCCATTCTCTCAGTGCATCACTCTTTCTCACCCATACATGCTTTTTTATGGAGATTATCTCAATAAAATCAACTCACATCCATTTTGTCTGTTTATGTAGACTCTCTCTTTATCCTACTAATGATAAAGATTTTAGAAGTTATATATATATATAATCTTTTCATATAGAAATGTAAACAATTTAACTCCAATGAGTCCATCATGATAACTCTATCATATTTACTTTTTTATGTTTCTCTTGAGTCTTCTGTTTAAAGGCTGAATTTTGTATGCAGCTCTGGTCTTTTCATCAGGAATGATTAAAAGTCCTCTATTTCATCAAATGTCCACTTCACTCCTGAGGAACTATACTCAATTTTGCTGGGTAAGTTATTCTTGGCTTCCTCCTTTGCCTTTTGGAAGACCATATTCTAAGTGTTCTGCTCCTTTAACATGAAAGGTGCTAAATCTCATGCGATCTTAATTACAGCTCCATGATATTTTAATTATTTATTTCTCGGTGCTTGCAATATTTTCTCCTTGACCTGGGAGCTTTGGAATTTGGCTATAATATCCCTGGGAGTTTTCATTTTTGAATCTCAGGAGGTGATTGGTGGATTCTTTCAATTTCTTTTTCAATTTTCAATTTCCTGTGGATTTAACATATTAAGGTAGTTTTCCTTCATAATTTCTTAAAAGATGACATCTAAGCTTTTTTTTATTATGGTTTTCAGTTAGTCCAATAATTCTTAAATTTTCTCTTCTCAATTTGTTTTCCTTTTCAATTGTTTTTTTAATGAGATATTTTTTTCTTTTTTTTCATTCATGCTTTATTTTTTTTTCATTCTTTGGACTTCATTTTATTACTTCTTGAACTTCCTTGGTGTCATTAACTTCCAGGTACCCAATTCTAATTTTTAAAGATTCATTTCTTTCTTTTTAAAAAAAATTTTAATATAAATTTTTGTTTATTTTCTTGTTTATATAATTCATTTACATGAGATTTTTGAGTTACAAATTTTCTCCACATCTTTCCCATACCCCAATCCCAAAA
>CM053596.1:26591974-26617996 GCA_028646575.1 Pseudocheirus occidentalis | reverse complement strand
ATGAACCCCTCCTGCCTTTCAGTGAGAGATGTGTTTTCTGTATTTTTGTGGGTTTTGGAGCCCTAAAATTTGTTTACAGTCATATTTGATGGGTATTTAAGGTGGCTGTGTGGGAGCTGCAAAACTTTGCTGCTTCTATGTTGCTATCTTGGCTCTGCCCCTCCCCCCCTCACTCCTCTGGATCTCTTGAACTCACAAGGATGCCTCCAAGCCTAGGCTCAGATGTTTCAAGATCAATATTTGCTCACCTATGTTCAGGGAAATTAGACAAAGTAGAAGAGACAGCCTGGGGCAGCTGGGTGGTGCAGTAGATATATCATTGGACCTAGAGTCAGTAAGACTCATCTTCCTGAGCTTGAATCTGGTCTCAGACACATATTAACTGTTTGACCCTGGTCAAGTAACTTCACCCTGTTTGCCTCGGTTTTCTCATCTGTAAAACGAACTGGAGAAGAGAATGACCAATTACTCCATTATCTTTGCCAAGAAAACTCTAAATGGGGATGTGAAGAGTTGGACTTGACTGAAAAACAACTTAGTAACAAAAGTAGAGGCAGCCAGAATCCCAGACAGAAGCTTGCCCATTTGAGGTCTTTTGTTCAGGTGAGAGTCACCAATGCATTATTGGGTAAGGGGAATGGTGTCACCTCTCTTGACCCCTCTAAGGAGAACTACTTTGCACACAATCTGAAGAATTGAAGGAAAGATAGAGAGTTTGAAGTTCTCGTTAAAAAAAAAAGTGATGCAGTCCCTTCCTTGCTATTGTCATGGGACTAAGGGACCAATGAGGGGATTGCTTGCTCTATCTCAGAGCACCTGAACTCTTCAGTGTTGTCTGGAAGCAGTCTGGGAAATTCTGAACCTGCTGCCCCAGCCTTATTACATAAGAAAACACTTCCTAGCAATCAGAGCTGTCCAGCAATTCTCCTTCCCTGAAAATCTTTAAGCAAAAACTGGGTGACCACTTGCCAGGCATATTTTGAGGGGACTCATGCATGGGGGTGTAGTAGTCAGTCATTGATGCCCCTTCAAATTCTGAGATTCTATGCCTCTGTGATAGGATTTAATGGATTCTTGATGGATCACTGGAAATTCTGGAGTTCATAGTCACTCTCCAAGATGTCTTTCTCTGTTCAAATAATTGCTGTTTAGGAATCACTGGATCTGGATTTGCCAGCCACGACAAAATAATGGAAATGGGTTTATTCAGTGACTGTAAATCATTTGGCAGAGTTGAGTTAGTAAATAAATGCTAATTAATGATAACAGGACATATTCCCTTCTCACTGCTGCTTTTCTAGCTCAGAGCTCCTGTATTACATTACAGACACTTACACAGTCACATCTTCTCACAGTCTAAGGCCAAAGCAATTTTCAAAAAGGAATGAGCATCTCAGAACTGAAAGTCAGTATAGGCAATGACCCTTGTTTAATTAATCCAAGAATGGCTGTGCCCTTCCAAGAAT
The DNA here is from genome assembly GCA_028646575.1 of Pseudocheirus occidentalis. Taxonomy (NCBI): domain Eukaryota; kingdom Metazoa; phylum Chordata; class Mammalia; order Diprotodontia; family Pseudocheiridae; genus Pseudocheirus; species Pseudocheirus occidentalis. The sequence goes on along the minus strand of CM053596.1, from coordinate 26,616,530 downwards.
TTGTACCCTTCACTGGCTAAGCAAAGTAAGACTAGATAGAGATAAGACCAAAGGATTTATAGATTTACTTCAGTTCAAAAACATTTATTAGGCACCTACTATGTGCTAAGAGGCAGCTAGGTGGTGCAATGGATAGAACACTAGATTTGCAGTTAGGAAGACCTAAGTTCAAATCCCCACCTCAGACTCTTATTGTCTCTGTGACCACTTAACCTCTCTCATACCTTAGTTTCATCATCTGGAAAATGAGTCAAAGTTTGTAAAGTGCTTAATGTTAGCTATTATTGTTATTTGTCCAGATTTCAAAAAATACTTTCCACTGTACTATACTGTCTAATTCAATATGTGATTTAATCCTAGAATGGGTACAAAACCTGACATTATTGTTCTTATCTTTTAAAGACTGCTTGCAAGCCTTAAGAAAATCATTTTATAATTTTTCCCTCTCACCTATTTTAAAAAATCTCTTACTGCCATCATTCTAATATTTAAAGATCTAGAGATGTGATGTTTCTTTGCAAAACATGCCACTATTTCCCCCAAATGCCTTTTATCTACAGATCTTCTGTCTGTCTGTCTCTCTCACATAATCTCTTTTGTGTCAGCTGATCTCTGTTCATGTTCCTCTCACCTCATCTTCTTCGCTGGACTGTTTTTTCCCACAATGAAGAAGAAAAATGCCTCAGCCTGCACTTGTGAGGGATGCCAGGCTTTGGTACTTAGACACAAATCAGTTGGATTCAGGGCACCTTGCTCCTTTCTGTACGTGTGAGTGTGTGTATTTTAAACTGCAGTCCATTCACATCATTAATGCCCCCTCTGTGGCCCATCAGCTCAGTGTTTTGGCTGCATCTTAACTCTCTCCCAGTTTACCTGAGAGATTCAATTATGGCAGGGACTCTAGCTGGAGCAGATTTATGGCACTTCACTAGAGGACTCCAACTCTGAACATGGGCAGCATGAGGAAACAAAAGCAAAGCAGGTCCTTGGCAGAGAGCCAGGCCAAGAATGACAAGCATGGAGGGCAGATTCTCCCTCTGTTTTTTCTTCCAGCCCCTATCACCTACCCCCACCCTGTCTTAATAGTAAGATTTTTAAAAATTATTTAACAAGAAAGCTGACATTGGCATAGTGATTTCATTCTGCAGACATTTAATAAGCACCTACTGTGTGCCTGGCCCTCAGAGGCAGTATGGTATAATGGATTCAGAGTCAGTTCCAGAGTCAGGAAGACCTAGATTCAAATCCTGCCTCTGACTGGGTGATTTTAGGCAAATAATTTAATCTTGTAGTATCCCATACAACTCAAAGACTTTTTCTAAACTGTAAAAAGACATTGATCTCCATTGGTACGGGAGTTTCATGCACTAATGAAATCCCAAGACTGGACAAAATGGGCAAGATATGCTAAGTACTAGGGATACAACTACCATATAAGAAAAAAATTAAAAAGTCCCTGTCCTCAAGGAACTTTCATTTTATTGGGGTTGGGGCATATATAAGTACCAAGAAAATTAAATGCAAAATATATACAAAGTCAAAGCAAAGTAATTTCTAAGAGGTGGGCACTAGGGACTGGGGGAATCAGGATAAGTTTCGTGGTTCTGTTTTACTGCACTGCATCAGTTCATGTAAGTCTTTCCAAGTTTCTCTGTATTTATCATAGTCATCCTTTTTGGTAGCATGGTAAAATTCCACTAGATTCATCTGTCTTTCAAAGTGGGTTGGCCACCCCAAACAGATTTTGATGGGACTCTATGAGGTTACACTGAACTAATTCACTAGAAGGAGGCTTATCTGGTCAGAAGATTCCAGGATACTAAATTGTCTCTGGAAATTCCAGAGACCTCCATATCTGGGTAGTGGGCATTTCTGGCTCCTGCCTTGTATGGGAACAAGATAAGGGAATGAGGTCTAGAATTAGAGGACTTGGATTTGCATCCAAGTCCTGCTGATTATTAGCTGCTTGACATTGGGGAAGTAACTTAACTTCTCCAGGCCTCAGTTTCCTCATCTGTATAGTGAAGAGTTTGGACCAGTTGACATCTACAATCCATTGAAGCTCTAGATCTTAAATACTATGACATATCCAAAATCATAGCAATTACTCAGCAAGGTTGAGATAGGAAACCAGGTTCTCTAACTTCTAGCTGAAGGATCTTTCCATTAGATTACCTATGTGAGAATTTCCCCAAAGCCAGTGACATCACTAGTAGTTAATGAAAGCTTAAGTATGGTAAATAAGACCATTTTTTTTTTACAAAGATCCTACAGTATGGGCAGGTGAGATTTATATCAGTAATGTAGGGTTAATTCAATATTAGGAAAACTGTCATCATAATTGACAAAACAATAACCAAAGAACAATAACAATTGTTATTAATTGTTCAATAATCACAATAACAAAAACAAAATATCATATGAGTATCGTGATGCAGAAAAAGCTTTTGATAAAATACAGTTCTTGCTCCTATTAAAAACACTAGAAAAATGGAACATTTATTAAAATGATATGTTTCTAAAAGCAAAAGCAAGCACTATCTGTATTGGGGATAAACTTGAAGTCTTCCCAATAAGATCAGGAATGAAGCAAGGATGTCCACTGTCAGCACCATTATTCAATATTGTACTAGAAAAGCTTGTAAAAGAAGAAAAAAAATAAATCACAAGAATAAAAAGAGGCAAAGAGAAAACAAAACTATCACCCTTTGCAGATGACATGATGGTAGAGGGAATCCTAAAGAATCACCTAAAAAGCTAATTGAAATAATTAACAACTTTAGAAAAGTTCCAGGATATCAAATAAACCCAGATAAATCATTGGCATTTCTATAGATAACCAACAAAAAAGAAAAGAGAAATTTTATTTAAAATAGCTACAGGCAACATAATGTACTTGGGAGTTTGCCTGCCAAGACAAACCCAGGGACTATATGAACACAATTACAAAACACTTTTCACCTGAAGGCAGATCTAAACAATTAGAGAAATGTTAATTGCTCATGGATAGGCCAAACCAGTATGATATAAAATAAAAATTCTACCATGGTTAATTTACTTATTCAGTACCATTCCAATCAAACTACCAAAGACTTATTTGATGGACCTAGAAAAGAAAAAAATAAATTCATCAGGAAGAACAAAAGGTCAAGAATATCAAGTCGTTCAGTGAAAAAAAGATATGAGGGGAGGTAGTCTGGCAGTGCCAGATTTCAAACTACATTGCAAAGCAGTAATTGCTAAACAACCTCATATTGACTAAATAGAAGGGTGGTAGATCAGTGGAATAGATTAGGTGCACAATACAGAGCAGTAAGGGATCATAGTTACCTAGTGTTTGATAAACCCAAAGATCTGAGCTTTTGGGATAAGATCTCACCATTGGACAAAAACTGCTGGGAAAACTTGAAAGTAGTTTGGAAGAAATCAGGCATAGACCAACATCTCACATGGTTTACCAAAATAAGATCAAAATAACTAAATGTGTTTGACATAAATGTTGATATCATAAGTAAGCCAGGGGAGCACAGAAAAATATACCTGTCAGATACATGGATAAGGGAAGAATTTATGACCAAAAAGAGAGAGAGGATTACAGGAAGTAAAAATGGATAATTTTGATTGCAGGATATTAAACTTTTTTATAGAACAAAACTAATGCAGCCAAAGTTAGAAGGAAACATTTTTACAGTAAGCTTCTCTGATGAAGTTTTGTTTCTCAAATATATAAGAAACTGAGACAAATTTATTTAAAAAATATGAGCCATTTTCCAATTAATAAATAGTCAGAGGATATGATAAACAGGCAGTTTTTAGGAGAAGTCAAAGCTTTCAATAATCATATGAAAAATGCTGTAAATCATTGTTGATTAGAGAAATTCAGATAAAAACTCTGAGGTATCACCTCATACCTATCGTATTGACTAACATAATAGAAAAGGAAAATGACAAATACAGAAGGTGACATGGAAAAACTGGGACACTCATGTCCTACTGGTGGAATAGTGAGTGAGCTGGTCCAACCATTCTAGACTACAATTTACTGCTATGCCCAAAGTGTATAAAACCATGCATATCTGTTGACCCAACAATATCACTACTAGATCTGTATCCCAGAGAGATCACAAAAAAATGAAAAGGACCTATTTGTGCCTATCTATCTATCTATCTATCTATCTATCTATCTATCTATCTATCTCTCTCTCTCTCTCTCTCTCTCTCTCTCTCTCTCTCTGTCTGTCTGTCTGTCTATCTATCTATCTATCTGTCTATCTATCTATCTACTCCTTTTTGTGGTAGGAAAGAATTGGAAATTGAGGAATTAGGAATTGGCTGAACAACTTGGGGAATATGATTGAGTTAGAATACTGTTGTGCTACAAAAATGTGTTATAAGGGAAATAGTTTCAGAAAATACCTGGAAAGACTTGTATGAACTGATGCAAAGTGAAGCAAGCAGAACCAGGAGAACTCTGTATATAGTAATAGCAATTTTGTAAGGATGACAAACTCCAAAAGACTTAGCTACTCTGATCAAGATAAAGATTCAAGAGAATTCCAAAAGACTTATGATAAAAAAATACTGTTCAACTCTAGAGAGAACTCTGATGAACTGAGCACAGATTGAAACATAAATATTTTAAAGCTATTTTTTATTTTTATCTATTTTCTTTCACAACATGGCTAATATGGAAATATGTTTTGCATGACTTCACATGTAGAATTGACATAATATTGCTTATGTTCTCAAGGAGTGGGGGAGGGAGAGAATTTGGAGCTCAACATTAAAAAAAAGAATGTTATTTCTATATGTAATTGGGAAACATTTAATGAAATACATAAAATATATTTTTAAATGATACAGCCATTTTGTATGATCAGTCACAGGATTTAGAACTAGAAGGGACTTTAGAGATCCCCTATTTCAATCCCCTAATTTTACTGATGATATACTTATTATTCTGGAGAAGAAACATAGTATAGTTAATAAAAGGAAAACTTTGGAGTCAAGAGGATCTGACTGTATGACCATGATCATACTCTCATTAGCTCAGGAAACTCTGTAAGAGTCAGGAAGTCAACAAGCATTTATTAATCAACTACTATGTGCCAGGCACTGTCTTTCACTGGGGGTACAAAGACAAAAGACAGTTCTCGTCCTCAAGGAGCTTACAGTCTAATGGGAGAGAAAACATGCAAATGGCTACTCACAAATAAAGATAAATTGGAGATAATCCACAGAAGGAAGACATCAGCATTTTGAATTACCTACCAATCACTGGAAGAATTTTCTATACTGGGAGTTTATTCTGTGAATCAATATAACTGGACAGATTGTAATTTCCCTGAGTACGGGACTGTCTTTTGCCTCTTGTTATATACCCAGCACTTAGCACAGTGCTGGGCACATAATAGGTGCTTAATATATATTGACTGATTGGTTGGACTATTCTCAATTTGTTGTTACAATGACTACAATAGCAAGAAAGCCCCAAAGGAAGCAGAATAACATCATGGAGAAATATCTAGACTGGAAGTTAGAAGACCTAGATTCAAGATCTAGAAGACCTAGGTTTGGGCTTGCTTCTTGTGACCTTGAGGAAAACAGTTCTTTCTTGGCCTTAATTTTTCCATCAACTAAAAGTGAGCATTGGACTGTGATCTCTGATATTCTTTCCATCTCTGTCATCTCATGTAGAGATCACATCAGGCTTTCTGCCTGGGCACTAAGTGAAGCCATGCACCCTTCTGTCCCTGGCCTTTGGGGAAAGATACAAGCAATGAAATGGGAAGATGGAGGGTCTGAGTTGGTTCAGAGTAGTGAGCTTCCCACAATACCTTAGATGTTCTCAGTCTATTGTCAACTTCCCTTTGACTGATATGGTCAAAGGACTGGGGAACTAAACAGAGTTATGAACCACTGAAGGGATCTGGGAGGTTCTCCCCTCAGTTCTGTCATTAACTTGTTTGTGTGACTCTGAATAAGCCTTTTCTCCTCTTGGACTCAGTTTCCTCATCTGGAAAATGAAAAGATTGGACCAAATGGTCTCTAATGTTCCTTCCAGCTCCAAGGATCACCTCAGGGCATTGGAGGTCTGGAATAATGTGATAAAAGGATACACACGGAAGGGTTAATCACCCAATGTCAGAGTTGGAAGGGGCCTATGCTGTTTAAGAGATCAACCTCTGCATATTCTTAGGTAGCTTATGCTACCTAAAAGCTTACCTAAGAGAGCTTAGCTCTCTTATGCAACTGATAATAATAGACTTTCTACCCTTAATATCTACCTACAGATGGTTGAATTTGAGACTTCTACCTATCTTTGTGGATAGATCACTGGACCTAGAGTCAGGAGGACCTGAATTAAAATCTGGCTTTAGATACTAACTGCATGACCTTGGCCAAGTCACTTAACTACCTGCCTCAGTTTTCTCAACTGTAAGGGGATAATAATGTCTCTCAAGGTTATTATGGAGATCAAATGAGATATTTGTAGTGCTTTTCCAGTTTTATTGTACTATGTGAATGCTAGCTATAATTATTAACTACTATTTTAAGAGGACTCCTAAAGACCCTAGTGCCTTACTCCAAAAGAATCAACCTGTTCTGGTAGATTTTAAAGGCGCTGGAGGAGGATCTGGTTCAAGAATTACTTGGGAGCATGAAAGAGTAAATTTGGCAGTGTCTCAAAAATCTCAGTCCACAGATAGCTTATAAACCACAAGACCAGCTGCAGAAGGCTAGACTTCTCCCCTCTCTTATGGGTGGTGTGGGCTAAGTTTTCTGAAGGTTATGGCTTTGTAGGTAGGAGGAAACTCTGCAGGGTGCAGATGAAGATCATTGGTCACTTAAATGTCCCATCATCAGAAAAGTTCTTGCAGCCCATGCTTTACCTTCCTCTCTTTAAAAAAAATTGTTGTCCCCTAGACTTCCCCAGAGAACAGGATGTTCCAGAGGGGTTCATATGGTCTCAAGCTGAATGTCTCCAGCTTCCTCTCCACACCTTGGAGAAATAATGTCACTCGGGGTGTATGCTAACATGAGAGATGGGCTTCTTTCTGCTCATTCAAGCAAGAATGGGTTTTGTTGGCATTCATGGTGCCATCTAGTGGGGATCTCTGTCCATGCATGTCTTAATTCAAGATTTCATACTCCGTATCTAGAAATCCCTTCTTCCCAGGACTGCCATGTTGAGCCTGACATTCTCATAGGACAAATAACAAAGCAGGGCACTTGAGTAATCTCACCTATTCTTCGTTTTTAAAAAAGAAAAATTAAAGAAAATCTAGGTGTTACTCAGGGAATCAGTGGCTAACACTTTAACCTCATAAGAATATAGACTTAGGACTGGAAAGAAACTAACAAACAAAACCTTAAAGGCTCTATTGTCCAACTTCCTCATTTTATAGATCACAGAAATTTGGATCTAGAGCAGGAATGGACCTTTTCTAGTCCAATGTCATTATTTTACAGGTGGAGGAACTGAGGCTAGAGAAAGCAATCCCAAGGCTGCAAAAGCATAAATATCAGGGTAGGGATTCAAACCCAGGTCTTCTGACTCCAAATCTATTGCTTCTCCCTTCACCACACTGTCTTGTAACAGGGGAAACAGTTAAGCAAATAAATGTATGCATCAACCATGTCTAAGAGACATTCCAATTCATTCCAAACCCATCGTCCCCTGCCTCTTCATTGAGAAGAGGGAAAGGCAGGTCATCATCAGTCTTCAGGAATCCAGTTTGGTTGTTGCCATCTAATTAAATTAGAGTCTGCTGTAATGCATTTCCATTAAAGTTTTCATAAAATGAAATTGTTTCATGGAGTGTTATATTTATTTCTAAGGTAGATTTAAATTGATTGGGGCAGCTAGGTGGCACAGTTGACAGAGCTTCAGACCTGGAGTCAGGAAGACTCATCTTCCTGAGTTCAAATTTGGTCTCAGACACTTACTAGCTGTGTGACTCTGAGCGAATCACTTCACCCTGCTTGCCTCAGTTTCCTCATCTGTAAAATGAAGTGGAGAAGGAAAAGGGAAACCACTCTACTATCTCTACTAAGAAAATCCCAAGTGAAATCATGAGGAGTTGGACAGGACTGAAAAAAACAACAAATGAATTGATTGGTGTTCATAGGATTATAGGTCTGGAACTGGTTGACTTTAAAGACCAGTTTACCTCCTTACCCCCATACCCCCCTACCCCTCTAGCATTTATAAATGTGGAAACTAAGGGATCAGGGATATTAAGCAGCTTGCTCCAAGTAAGTGCTCGAAATGGGATTTGAACCTAGGTCTCTGACTCCAGACATTTTTGTTAGTATTGGGTGGATTTTTTCTTTTAGGAGAAAAAAATTGCAATCTCTACCCCTCCTATGCTCAAAAACAAACAAATGAAAACAAAATCCTTCAGCAACAATTCTACCTCTCCAGACAAAACCAAACCAACTTAAACAAAACACAGAAAGCCCCAGTCATTTCCTAGGGAGGCAGATGGTTAAGTAGAAGGAACAAGACAGTTGGGTGGTGTAGAAGTTAAAACTCTGGACTTGGAGTCAGGAAGGTCTGAGTTCAAATCCTGCCTCAGACACTTGCTATCTCTTTGACCCTTAGAAAGTAAAGTACCATCTCTCAGCCTCCAGGTTTGCACATTTGTGAACATGGGGATGATGATAACACCTTCACAAGGGTTTTTGTGGGTATCAAACGAAATAGCAAATGTATATTGCTTGGTAAACCTTAAAGCCCTATGTAGATGTTAGCAGTCTCTGGGGTCAGTAGCCCAGGGTTCAAGATTGGCTTTTGGTGCCTAGTACTTTTGTGACCTCACCTAATCTTCTTGGGCCTTGGTTTCCTTATCTGCAAAATGATTAGACTAATTGTCCTCAGGAGTCTCCTTTGATCATTCTCCTCTGCTTGGTTTCCAGAGCTGTCTCTGAGCTTGCTTTTTATGCAGTCATTCTAGTTGGCAGACAGCCAGCCTCCTCCTGGGGCAGAGGTGGAGGAAGCAAGGATCACATGGCATGCCCTCTGCCAGCCTGCCTAGGGGATGGTGGTGGAGGGAGCATGGATACTGCTCTCAGTTCACTCTGCCTGGGACTCTACTTCCTCTTGGATGCAATTCTAAGCCTGTCCTCCAGGAGGCAGCACACAAATACATGGAACACAAAGCTTGTCCCAGATTTCTTTCATTATCAGAAATATCCAGAAGCACATGTGTTATCTAACAACTAGGGAAGAGAAGCATCTGTTGAATTGCTCCTTTTCCTGCTTTATTTTTTCATCTTGCTATTGCTTTTTTGGTTTTTCATTAATATTCCCCTCCCTCAGACACACACACACACTCACAGACACACTCCCACACACTCATATACACACACACAAATACTTACACACACTCACACACACTCACATACCCATACACATACTCACACCTATACACTCACATGCTCATACACACACACACACACACTCACACTCCTTCCTTCTCCAGAAGCTAGGGAAGCTATCTGGAATCTTGAACTTCTTTGCTTTCTTCTTCAAATTCATTCAGCTTGATTCCTATCTAGGGACTGGCACTGGGCTGCCATGGCTTCTCATGTGTGCTCTTTGGCTACACACTGGGGTGGGTCAAACTGATGTGGGTGAAAGTGGGATCCATCTCTAATAGAAGAGTTCATTCTTCCAGCCAGAATACCTCTTCTTCTCTAGGTAGCTATGACCTTCCCAGGATCATTGCTTTAAACTTAAAAGGTCATATAGCCCAATCCCTTTCTTTTACAAATAATGACCTTCAGATCTAGCAAGGTTAAAGAACTTAGCCAAGATTGCATAGTGTGGCAAGTAAAAAAATCAAGAGACAGAGTTTTGGGTAAATTATAATCAATTTTATCCACCACTGTCAGCAAATGGTTAATAAAAAGTGTTTATGGCTCTCTCAATACTCTAAGAGGGATCACAGCCACTTCTTAAGGTATTTCAGTAGGTGACAATAAACTCTGATTGGTTAATAATTAGTGAGAAGTGGACTTGACAAAGAGAGAGCAGTAGAGTGTCCTCAGTCAGAGACTGCGTGCTCATGTTAAGGATGTTGGAAAAGCTGGTCCTAAGTAGTCAATCAGTTTTGAGAAATACTGATAAATTATTGGTATGTTAATAGACATTTTACAGATATAAATTAATATGTAGCATATTCATGATAATGCAAAGTCATTTCTATTGGGAGAGATAAGAATATCTGGGGACAGGAGGATCAGAAAAAGTCTTACGTAGAAGGTGGCACCTTAGCTAGGCTCAGAAGGAAGCTTAGAGTATCTATGAAGTTGAGGGGTTGGGCCCCAAAGGCTTCTGGGAACCCATTTATGAAACACTTACTAATGAACCAGTCATAATATCCTAAGCACTAAAGATTCAAAGAGAGGTCAAAATACTGGCTCTCAAGGAACTCATAGTCTAATGGAGGATGAAGGTAACTTGCAAACAACTCTGTATGTAGAAGATATTGTAAGTGGGGAGGTGACGTCAGAAGGAAGGCACCAGTAGTATGGGAAAAGGCCTGAGAAAGGTCTTCTCCAGAAGGTGGTGTATGACCTAAATCATGAAGGAAGTCAGGGAAAACCAAGCAGTGGAGAAAGAAAAGGAAGAGTCATGAGGAGCAGCCAGTACAAAGACTGCAGTTCAGGTGATGGAAGGCCATGTACAAGGAATTACAAATAGGCCAGGGTAGGTAAATTGTGTGGTGTTGAGATAGGAAAACATTTTAGAAGACTGGAAATGTGGAAAGTGGCCATTCCATAGAGCTGGAATTACTGAGCCTTGTAGAAAGCCAGTTATTTCAAGAGGCAGAGATGAAGAGAGAGAATCTGAGGTAAGGGAAGCAGCAATGGGGCAAAGCAGCAATGTGCAACAGCACAGGGGTGGTAGATGGGCTATTTATACAAGAAACAACAACTAGCATAGTTAGATGAGAGTGATGCAGAGTAATGGGTTACTATCCTAGAATGGTAGTTTCAAATGCCAAACAAAGGATTTTATATTTGATCTTGGAAGTAATTGGGAACCACTAGATTTTACTGAGGGAGGAGGTCATGTAGTCATATTTGTATTTTAGGAAAACAACTTTGGCAGGTGGAAGGAGGATGGGTGAAACTGGGTAACCAATTAGAAGAACCTTGCAAAAGTCCAGGTGATAGGTGATAAGGGCTTTTGCTAGTTTGGTGGCTGTGTAAGTGGAGAGGAGACGGTGTCTGTGAGTGATGGTACAGAGGCTGACATGACAAGATCTGAGGATAGATTGGTTATGTGGGGTGGTGGCTTCTAAGGGACTTTCTTACTTTGTAACTTTGAGATGCCTTGATTTTGTGATTAGGAAAATCAGGAGAAAGCCAGTGCCAGAGATCTAGGGACTAAGCACTAAGTGCTAGAGTCGGGGGAAAGTCAGAAGCCAGAAAGACAAGAATTCAGAGATTGTGCTAATACCTGAGATGGGGGACGCTGCACACTTTAGAAATCGAGCAGGGAGGAAAGAGAGGGACCAGATGTTCACACATATCAAAAGCTAAGTTTAGATGTGAATGGTTGCTTAAAGGTAGGAGCAGATATAGGAAATCAGAGACCTGGCAAACCATGGTACATAGATAAGAGCGTTGGCTCTAGAACAGATTATCTGTATTCAAATCCTGGCCTTGACATTTATTACTTGAGTGACCTTCAGCAGTTACCTTCCCCTTCATGTCCTTCCACTTTCTCATTTCTCAAATGAAAGTGTTGTATGAGGTGTTCTCTGAGGTCCCTCCCACCTCTCATTCCTAGGAGACTGCTTGAATTAGCCAGTCTACAACTACATGTATGTTGAGCATTATGCTAATTCCTGGAGGGTTCGAAGGATGGCAAAAACATAGTCCCTGATATCAAGGAGCTCAATTTTTAATGGAGCAGACAATGGAAAAAGAAATCACTCTATACAGAGTATATGAAGTGTAATTTGAGAGTGTATGTGGCACGGAAGGGAATGAGAAAGCCCTTTGCAGGAAGTGGGACTGAGTCTTGAAGGAAGCCAGGCCTTCTAAGCAGATTTGAGGAGAAAGAATATTCCAGGGATGGGGGACAGTCAGCCAGGGCAAAGACAATTAGAGAAGAGGTAGAGTGCTGTGCATGAGGAATGGCTGGATTGTGCAGCATGTAGCAAATACTGGAAAAGTTGGAAGGGGTCCGGTAGTGAAAGGTTTTAAATACTAGCCAGAGGAGTTTGTATCTGATGCTAGAAGTAATAGGATGCCTCTGGAATGTAGTGAATGGGGGGAGGCAAGGCTGAGAGGAGGACTTGGCAAGCAAGCTCTTTAGGAAGACCACACTGGCAGCTGAGATAAGAGAGCCTCAAGTCAGGAATATCAATTAGGAGGCTATTGTAACATATCTGGCCAAATTCAAAGTGAGGAGGAGGTAGGGTATAGAATAGCTGGGAGAATCAGAAAAGGTCTTTTGATAGAGCTGGAATTACTGAGCCTTGTAGAAAGCCAGTTGTTTCAAGAGGCAGAGATGAAGAGAGAGAATCTGAGGTAAGGGAAGCAGCAATGGGGGGAAGCAGCAATGTGCAACGGCACAGGGGTGGTAGATGGGCTATTTATACAAGAAACAACAACTAGCCTTGTTAGACGAGAGTGATGCAGAGTAATGGGTTACTATCCTAGAATGGTAGGATGAAGCTAGATTGTGAAAAGCTTACATATCGGGGGTTGCTAGGTGGTGCAATGAAGAGAGCACCAGCCCTGGAGTTAGGAGGACCTGAGTTCAAATCCAGCCTCAGATTCTTAACACAAGAAAACTAGTCAAGTGATCTTGGGGAAGTCACTTAATCCCAATTGCCCTGCCTTCCCCCTCCAAAAAGAAAAAAAAGCTTACATATCAAAGAGGAGATTTGGGAAGTGATTGAGTCTTTTTGATTTTCTAGACGGGCTTTATGAATATCAATTTGCGAAAGTATGAATGAAAAGAATGGGGAAAAATAGAAAGATTTTGGTTATGCATGTTTTTCCTCAGGCCCCCTCAGGTTCATCCCCATCAATCATTTAAACACGAATGAAAAGTCATCTCTTCCATGAAATCTTTTCTGATATGAGTTTCCTATCCACCAAACCTTATGTAGCATTTCATCTGTAACCCTCTGAGCCTCAGTTTCTCCATCTGTAAAATGACTAGTTAGTTGGACTAGTTAGCCTTTCAAATATCTTCCAGCTCTATATCTACAAAGCTATGTTTTCTCAAGCATGACTTTATATAGTAGTTATTTGTTTGGGTCATAATCTCTACCAGCAATAAGCTACATGAAAAGAGGGATCATAAATTGAATATCTCCCCAAGCCCCCAGTGCAAAGCTCTTATGGCACAGCAGGTCCCCCTGAAGTCATCTTTGGAGACTGGCAAGGACAGGTAATGGTTAGTGTGTCCCCAGGCCTTTGGGTGAGAATGTCAGGGACTTGGTGCTGATAGAGCAGGGCTCCCTGGGAAACACCACGACTCCTTTCCCACTACCACATAATTCTAAATAACATCAAAGCCACAGCTCCATATGTAGTTGCATTGTTGATGCCAGAATGCAACTGACAGTCCCAGGTGAACCTTCTTCCATGGAAATGTGGTCCTTAGGCAAAGTGGAGTATAAATTATGTAGTGGCCAATCTTCCCATTAGTTAAAAAGAGCAAGTGCTTCCAAAAGGACATAGATGAATGGTCTCATGGCAGAATGTTCCTTCCTCAATAAGTGTAAATATTACAAATAAGCACATTGTGTAATTCATATATCAAGGCCAGTAAATTAACCTCCTCGATGGAGAATTTCCTCATAAAAGCTCTTTGTGCCAGCATTCTTCCTGCCCCCTGTCTCTTTCCCTCCTTCCCTCCCGACTCCCACCTTTCTCCCTCTCTCTGGGCCTGCATAAGAAATGTGGAAACTTTAATGAGTGTTCGAAGTATAAATTTGAAAAAGTGTTATCTTAATGAAGGCAGAAAGGTAAGTTAATGACCCTTACCCCCAAACACAATAATACATCTTTGGCGACAGGAACAAGGAGGACAGTACCATTGTTAGTCCTCTCTGCCACTTATATTTGGATCTCAGGGATACCACTTTTATTAGAAAATGGCTTTGGTTTTACTTTTCTTTCTTTTTTTAAAGGGATGATGATGTATAGCCAAAGACAGCACATGGGAAACCCCAGGGCTGCACTAGTGTGTCTATAAAATATTCAAAGAAGTGAGTGAGGGAGTGGGGCAGAGGGGAGAAAGCTAGGCTTAGAATCATGAAGATCTGCATTTAAGTATTGCCTCTGTCATACACTGATTGTGTGGACTGGGGGAAATCATTTAAGCTCTCAGTGCCCCAGGCAATTAAGAACATGTCTTGATAGCTACCCACATTGCAAGAGGGAATTTCCTCCCAGAAAGTTTCCATTATCAATGAAATCATAAGTCTAGTCTGACATTATTAGTAGTGATGATGATAATGGTGATGGTGAAGAAGAGGATAATGATACAAAGAACCAGGAAAAGGCTTCCAGTACACTGGGCCAGTAATAGTCTATGGAAACTTTGCAGAAAGACTTGGGAAAGGATTGTTCAGGATAGGAGCATGTGGAAGGGATGTGTCCTAGATGGGGCACTAGGGAGACTATGCATGCTTTAAAGTACAGAAGTAAAAAGCTTCAAGAGCATTTCCTTGAATAGTAAGGGAAATGTGGGATGTGGAAAGGTTACCTGAGGTTTTCTAAAGAACGCTGACTTTGGGCATATATTATAGATAAGGGAATTTTACTTCACTTCTTGACCTTTACCAATAAAAAATGATAATACCAAAAATACTTCACAGTGGCATAGCATGGGGCTCTAAAACTCTTAACGGTGACTGACTGAGCTGCTGTTTCCTGTTCTGCTGTTTCCAGGGTTGGAGGCAATGCTGTACCAGTGAAATCCCACCTGTATCTATACCAATCAGTCAGTAAGCTTTCATTAAGCACTTACTATATACCAGAAAAGGTGATACAATGGATAGAGCACTGATCCTGTAGTCAGGAAGCCTTATCTTCCTGAGTTCAAATCTGGCCTCAGATACTTATTAGCTATGTGATCCTGGGCAAGTCACTTAACCCTGCCTGCCTCAGTTTCCTCATCTGTAAAATGTACTGGAGAAGGAAATGCCAAGAAAACCCCAAATGGGGCATGAAGAGTCAGACACAACTCAACAACAACACAACAATAAATGAGATGGATGTTAAGCAGCTGATATAAGCTATGAACCCAAGTGCTCCAAATCCAAATTGAGTGATCTTTCCAATGGACCTCAATGACTCTGATCTTCTAGCTATTAGAAATTAGTTTTTAAAAAATGCCCGCGATTAAGATTGGTTAATTTAATCTTATCAGCTCTGGCAAGTGTCCTGTAACACCCCCAAAGTGTACAAGACAAACTGCAAATGATAATTGGGTTAACATCATAACATTTTATATAGTAATTAATTAGTGCTTATTTAGTAACAGCCTGTAAGAGTGGAAACTACTTGCTCCCTTAATATATGATAAAATATCTCTGTACATATACACACACCCTTGGAAAATATATTAAAAATTAATTACAGTGAAATCGATATGATTAGAAGTCCTTTATGTGAAGGCAGTAAATGCGCTTAAGATCTTAGGGAAGGAGAAAACAGCTTTGTGATTAAAGAGCTAAGGAGTGCTTACCCGAAAACTTTTAATAACCATTTTTCCTCAGGCAATTTTGATGACAGATATTTAGAATGCAATTCACTTCCCCCAATTCAGGAACATGAAAGTGATCCGTGTCATTTTTTTTTCTCCTCATGAGCTTCAGTGACACTGTCTCTCAGTGGTTCTCAACCTTCCTAATGCCACGACCCTTTCATACAGCTCCTCATGTTGTGGTGACCCCCAACCATAAAATTGTTTTCATTGCTACTTCATAACTGTAATTTTGCTACTGATATGAATCGTAATGTAAATATCTGATATGCAGGATGTAGCTAAATTGAACATAACCCACAGGCTGAGAACCGCTGTTCTAGAGCATCATCAGTTTCAATAAGGAGAGCTCTGGGTGTAGAGTCAAGGACCTGGCTTCTAGTCATGGCTTTGTCACTAACTACGTATAATGGGACCTTGCATATACCACTTCATTTCCTTTGATTTCGATTTCATTTTCTGTGAAAGAACAGTGTGGGACCAGATTTGGAGTTCTTCACTTTTTCTATATTCTGGACCACTTGGGCAGCATGGTAAATCCTACTGAACTCTTCTCAGAATCATATTTTTGATACATAAAACAATCTGCTGAGGAGTATGAAGAATTAAATTGAAATGTACTCATCAAAATGTAAAAAAAAGTTTATGAACCCCAAGTTAAGAATCCCTAGACTAGATAACTTCCAGGGTCCATTCCACTTCTAAACCTAGGGTTCTCTGATCTTGGTTCTAGAGAAGGCTGACTTTGCATCATGTGAAACACCTGGAGGGAAACAGGCATGCCACATGAACCCATGACTAGCATTCCCCAAAATAAGAAGAGTCAAGGGATCACCTAACACCATCAAGGCACATAGAGGGGGTAAAATCTCAGACCACTAAAGTTGAGTTATGTCACTGAAAGGTTTGAGATTTCCTATACGTTGACCTGCACCTTTTGCAAAGAACAGGCTGGTCTGACCATGGCCCACCTCTACTAAAGGCATTCCCAAATTGACATAAATACCTACTCTTTCCCCAAACTAGGTGCTGGTGGAACCCCTGAAGTTCATCTTCCACTGGTAGAATCAGCTGGATCCTTTGACCATTACATCATTAAACCAGGAAAGTTAGCCCAACTTCCAGAGGGGAAAATGAAATTGGGATAAACAGGAAGAAAAATTTCCACCTCTGAATTCTAATCACATAACCTCAGGGCAACTTAAAGACTGCTTTTAATCTGGTGAATGTTGGGAGCTGTTCTTGAAAGTTAACCCTACAATAGGTAGAAATGCAATGAAAATGAAGACAACATATAAAGCTGCCCACCTCCTTCCCCCTCCTTTTTAAAAGAATTTGAATTAAATATCCAATGGCTGTTCCCAATCAGAAGCCCAAGGAAGATAAGAGAACATTGCTGGCTAAAGCATCCCCAAAGATAAGAGAGCTTATTTCATTGAATTATTGAGTTGATAAGGCAACAGCATGCAGCCTTCTGTCCTTATTCCATTTGGGATGCTGCGGCACAGGAGGAATAAGCCATAAATATTTGACAAACTAATCACTTGCAGTGGGTTGCTCCTCTTAAAATGGGACATGGCAACAGCTGTGGGATTTATGTCCAGCATTCCCTCTGCCTGCCGCTGGAGTCGTTTCTGCAGTCCAACTGATAGAGAACAGGATACTGGGAGGTAGGTGGTAAAATTTAGAGGTGGAAAAGACCTGAGCAATCCTCCAGCCCAAATCTCTTGTTTTACAGAAGATAGGATCATATATTTTGAGCGAGAAGGAGGATCTGAAGCAATCTGGTCCAAGCTCTTCCTTTGATAGTTGAGAAAATTGTAGCTCTGAGAAGACAACTTGCCCCACATTAATCAGATACTAAATATCAGAGGCAGGATTTGAAACTAGGCCTCTTGGCTACAAATCCAATGGTCTTTCCATGAGGAAAGGAGAAGAATTATCAGCTGCTGCTGTTTATAAAGGACTATGAAATAATTCTCAGACCTGGGATTTCACCTTCGAATGCTAGAAATGTTATTTCTCTTGGCACAGTGTGAGATAATCATCAAAGCTCTGTTCCTGGCCTTAAAAAGAGTCAGGATTCACCTGAAATTGCTCATATGGTGATTAAGACCCATGTGCCTAAGGTTGGCTACATTGGTAGGGAGTATTAAGCAATGCTGACAGTAGACTTTTCTAGATAGGGTCATAGGGGCAGAGATTTGGGCTGTGAGGGACTTTAGAGATGATTTAGTCCTAGGTGACACTGTGGATAGAATGCAGGTCCTGGAGTCAGGAAGACCTGAGTTCAAATTCAGCCTTAAACATTTAATAGCTGTGTGACCCTGGGCAAGTCACTTCACCCTATTTGCCTCAGTTTCCTCATCTGTAAAATGAACTGGAGAAGGAAATGGCAAACCCCTCTAGTATCTTTGCCAAGAAAACCCCAAATGAAGTCACAAAGACTTGGATAGTACTGAAAAAACTAAATAACAAGAACAACAAATTAATTGTTTGGAGTTCATACGATGATAGTCCAGAATTGGTAGAGACTTTAAAGGCCTGTTTCTACCTCTTCCCCTCTCCCCCAGCATTTGTGAATGAGGGAACTAAAGGCCCAGGGACATTAAATGACTTGCTCCAGGTAATAAGCACAAAAGATGGGGCTAGAACCTAGATCTCTTACCTAGAGACACTAGTTGTATGACCCTGGTCAAGTCACTTCACCCTGTTTGCCTCATTTTCCTCATCTGTCAAATGAGTTGGAGAAGGAAATGACAAACCACTCCAATATCTTTGCCAAGAAACTCCAAATGTGGTTTTCACAGAATCAGACATGACCAAAATGAGTGAACAATAAGAACAAATCATGTTGGTGAAGGCTTTTATTTGGCCTCTTCTTGAAATCTAGTCAAAAATCTATGTCTATGATTCATGACAGGGCAAATGCCTGTGCTCCAGCCAATTTGAGGTCTGAAATCTTTGGCTAAAATAAGTTTTCAGGAATAAATAAAAGCAAAATGTATGTGTGTGTGTGTGTGTGTGTGTGTGTGTGTGTGTGTGTGTGAGAGAGAGAGAGAGAGAGAGAGAGAGAGAGAGAGAGAGAGAGAGAGAGACAGAGAGACAGAGACAGAGAGAGACAGAGACAAAGACAGAGACAGAGACAGAGACCAAGACAGACAGAAAGAGAAAGAGCCCCAACTGGCCACAGTTAATCATATTCTTTTGTTGTATTTAGGACTCAAACTAACACTGATTTTCAGGCTTTTAGTTCAATTTAGAATTTGCCTATTATCCTTTATGTTTATATGACTCATAACTTTTACATGACTTTCAAAATGTCTCCAATAGTCTATGCCCAGGGTGTCATCATTGTGGCTTTGCCCATGATTCTGGTTTTCATGTTTTAAATGTGGCTGAAATGAGGAGGAGTCTTGGCTATCTGTTTCTATTAGTATCTGTGACAGGGGCTCTTAACCTGGAATTTCAGAGGTCTGTGAACTTAGATGGGGAAAAAAAATCAATCTTTATTTTCACTAACCTTTTTATTTCCTCCATAATCCTATTCATTTTAGTTAGTAAATTTAAAAACGTTCCTCTGAAAAAGGGACCATAGGCTTTACTAGATTGCTGAAGGGATATATGAAACTTAAAAAAAGTTAAGAATCCTCGGAGGAAATCACAGGTATGGTAAGTAGCACATATGTATATGTAACATACATATACACTTGTATAATATTTTATATAAATATTATATATGTGCATATTTACAGATGTGTGTATATACACACATAAATTTGTGTATATATGTATATATGCATATAATTATTATACAATTTTATTATTTATTATATTTATAAAAGTATTTATTGTACATTTATATAATACATAGTATATAAATAATTATATAATTACCTAAGCAGTCCCTGGTAAAAACTCTTTCATGGGAAGGCCATCTACAATCAATGTCTCCACTTGATTTTTTTCTCACTGTCTTCATAAGTCTCTACAGTCTGGCTTTAACTCAATTCATGCAATTAAAACCGTTCTCTTCAAAGTTATCAGTCATCTTTTAATTGCCAAATGCAATGGCTATTTTCTCAATCGTTATTCTACTTGATCTCCCTACCATCCTTGAAACTGTCCACCTCTCTCTTCTTTTATGCTCTCTTTTCTCTTTTTTCCATGACACTACTCTATCCTGGCTCTTCTCCTACCACTCTGACCATGCTGTTACTGTCTCTTTGTGGAATCATTGTCAAGGTCATGCCCAAGGTCATGCCCACTCATGTTGGGCTTTGTCCTGGGTATTCTTTTCTCTGTAGTATTTCACTTGGTGATTTAGTCAACTCCCATGTATTCAATTATCATCTTTATGCTGATGATTCTTAAAACTATCTAATTCAGCCCTTATTTCTCTTTTGACTTCCAGTATCACATCTACAATTATCTATTATATATTCCAAACTGAATGATATCTTAAGCTTCAAAACTGAGCTCTTTATCTTCTCCCTTAAGATCTTCCCTCTTTCTAATTTTCCAGGTAACTGTGGAGGACAACACCAACTTCCCAATAACCCAGCCTCAAACTGTATGTATCATTTTCACCTCCTCACTCATATCCAATCTATTGCCAAAGATTGCCAATTTTACCTTCATAACAGCTCTTGAATATGTCCCCTTCTCTTCTCTGACACAAATACTAGCCTTGTGCAAGCCCTTGTCTATTCAGTCTCAGACTGTCACAGCAGCCTGCTGCTTGGTCTTCCGCCATAAGTCTCCCCCCACTTCAATCCATCTTCTATTCAGCTTGATCTTCCTAAAGTATAGGTTTGATCTTGTCACCCCTTCATGCACACCTCAGTAAACTCTAATAGCTCCTTAAAACCTCAAGGATCAGATCAGATATAAAATTCTGTTTGGCATTCAAAGTTTCCACTGGCCTCTTTTCCATTCCTTCCAAAAGATTCTCCATTTCTTGACTCTGAGCATTTTCATTGACTGTCCCCCATACCTGGAATTCATTCTTTCCTCATCTTTCCTCCCAGGCTTCCTTGCTTTCTTTCAAGTCCCAGCTAAAATCCCACTTTCTGCAAGGAGTATTTTTCCAGTTCTCTCCAATTTATCACATATATATGATATTTATTTTATTACATATAATGTACCATATATAATATCATACTTTGTATATATCCATAACACATATGCCTTGTAAACACACACATATTATATCATATATGTGTACACAGGGCAGTCTACTGTGTATACAATGCACAAGTGTATCATATGTACACATTTACATATAATGCATGTGTGCAAATATAAAAATATGGGTATTACGTGTGTATATACGTATATATAAACACACAATGTATATATAGTATAAGGTATTATATATATGTCACCACAAACTAATAAATATCATGTTATTTATTAGAATTATATATACATATATATGCTGCTCTTTGTATGTTGCCCTGTCTGCTTCTTGAGAGCAGGGGTTGTTTTTCTTTCTTTCTTTGTATTTCTAGCACTTAGTTCAATGCCTGACACATAGTAGGTACTACATAAATGCTCATTCACTCACTGTCTATGCACAACAGCGCCTACTTGGCAGTCTCTAGTCTTTGACAGTCCCCTGGGACATTGAGAAGTTGAATGACTTGCTCTGGGGTCCCCCAGTCAGTAGAGGTCACAGAAAAGTCTCTGTGAGTCCAAAGTCAGCTCCCTGACCAATATAGTATGCTGCTATATTAGCTAATATCTGCAAACATATTTAGGTTTTCAGAGGGCTTTAGGTACATTACTTCATTTCAGCATCACATCAGTCCTTCAAGGTAAGGCCTACAGGAATTAATTATAATTAAAGATGAGGAAATGGAGACTCAGAGAGGTTATAACACCATGAGGTCACACAGTGAGTAAGGGGCAGGATTTGAACCTAGGTCTTCCTGAGCTCCAGGGCTAGGTCTGCAATTTCTTTTCCTTTGTCACAAGCAGATGACTCACTGGCCCCTTTCTGGGCCTGCAGAGAGACCTAGGACATCCTAGCCAAGCCCTTTGACTCTGTACCTAGTCACAGCGATCACCTAAGAGGAGTTGATAGGTTTCACTCAATGACAGGTAGGTTAAGTCCTAGCTCAGAATATAGTGCGTGAAATGCCAAACAAAGAAAGCACATTTCTCTCTTCTCTTTCAGTCAGGGCAAAGAGCTTAGATAAACTAGCCTTCTGCAGGCCGCAGCTTCGTTCCTGGGAAGGAGTCCCGATAATTTAGTTGGGTAAATAGGTCTGTATTTATTTAAAGAACCAAGGATGAAGACATCAGCCTCTCAGACTGAGCCTGTGAAATGACACCTGCTGAGTGACAGGGATGTGTGGGACGTGGTGCGGTCGGTGGAAGATTGATTACACTCTGAATAATGAAAAACGTGGTTATTAACAGGGAAAAAAAGGGAAATATGGGAAAGGCAAGAAAAGCATTAAAATAGATTGAAGAAGGGAGATGAGAAAACAGGCAGGAATAAATCCTGTGAATATGTTTTTGCCTAGATGAAGGGAATCTTTTTTTTTCTTTTTCTTTTACCTTTTTTTTGGTCTAAATAGCAAGGTCATATTATAATCTCTGGAAGTGGGGGGTTGGATTCTTGCCTCCGATGATTACAACTTATATGACCCTGAAAAATTCACTCAATGTCCTTGGGCCTTAATTTCTTCATCTAGTGCCATACATCGTACTAAGAGAATGGGCTAATTCAATTCAGTTCAGTAAACATTTATTAAAAACTTAACATATGCTGGGCATTGTACTAAGCACTAGAGGGGATGAAGGAAGGCACTGGGGACACTCAGCCCTGGGGCATCTTTTTCCATGAAATTTAGACCAAACAGAGATGCAGATGGGAAGTGAAATACAAGAAAACTATGAAGTCTTTCTAACTCAGATTTATAATTTATAATCCAAGTGGCCTTGAGTAAATCACTTAACTTCTGTTTTGCCTCAGTCTCCTTAATTGTAAAAAAGGGGTAAAAACACCCCTTACTTTGCAACATTGTTATGGGATCAAGTGAGAGAGATTTTTGTAAAGCACTTAGCACAGTGCCTGATGCATTTTGGGCACCCATATTGATATTAAGAAATGTTTCTTCCCTTCCCTTCTGTTCTCCTCCCTCCTACTCATGACCTTCATTTTACAGATAAGGACATGAGGTTTAGGAGAAGTCACACAGAAAGGAAATGCCAGAGGAGGCACTTTAATCTGGATTCTTTGACTTCCAGTCAAGAATTCTCTGTCCTGAGTCACAATTGCCTTTCAGTAAGACATTTGGGTATGAAACAATAACGAGGGGTATTGGGATAAGGGCCAAATGAATGGTACATAGTTAATAAATGCTACAGAAACTGACAGGAAGGAGATTTCCCTTTGACCTTTGGTGGTCAAGAATGGCTTTATGGAGGAAGTGGGATATGAGTTGTGGCTAAGTAAGAATGGGTAAAATCCAGGTAGATATATATGTATTTTTTATTTAGTATTTTATTTCCCCCCAGTTACTTGTAAAAACACTTTTCAGTGTTTGTTTTTAAAACTTTGAATTCCAAATTCTCTCTTCCTCCCTTCCCACCCCCTCATTGAGAAGACAAGCAATTGGATATAGGTTATACATGTGTAGTCATGCAAAACACTTCATAACAGTCATGTTGTGAAAGACTAACTGCATTTCCCTCCATCCTATTCCCCTCTCCTGTTTATTCTATTCTCTCCCTCCTTTCACACTGTCCCTCCTCAAAAGTGTTTTTTAAATTTCTGACTCCCCCTCTCTCAATCTGCCCTCCATTCTATCATCTCCCTTCCCCTCCTCTTATCCCTTTCCTCCCCTACTTTCTTGTAGGGTGAGATAGATTTCTATACCCAATTGAGTATGTATGTTATTTCCTCTTTGAGTCAGTTCTGATGAGAGTAAGGTTCACTTACTTTCCCTTGCCTCTCCCCTCTTCCCCTCCACTGGGAGCAATTTTTTTCTTGTCTCTTTTACATGAGTTAATACCCCCTTTCTCTTTCTTCCAGTACGTTCCTTTCTCACCCCCTAATTTTGTTTTTTAGATATTATCCTTTCATATTCAACTCACATCCATGCTCTCTGCCTATATATACTCCTTCTAACTACCCTAATAATGGGAAAGTTCTTTTAAGTTACAGATATCATCTTTCCATGTAGGAAAATAAACAGTTTAACTTTAAAAAGTTCCTTATGATTTCTCCTTCCTGTTTACCTTTTCATGTTTCTCTTGAGTCTTGTATTTGAAAGTCAACTTTTCTATTTAATTCTGTTCTCTTCTCAAGAATGTCTGAAATTCCTCTGTCTCACTGAATGTCCATTTTTTTTCCCTCTCATGTATTATACTCAGTTTTTCTGGGTAGGTGATGTTTGGTTGTAATCTTAGCTCTTTTGCCCTCTGGAATATCATATTCCAAGCCCATAGGTCCTTTACTGTAGAAGCTGCTAAATCTCACATTATCCTGATTATGGCTTCATGATACTTGAATTGTTTCTTTATGGCTGCTTGCAATTTTTTCTCCTTGACCTGGGAACTTGTATCAATAATGAGATATTCACAACACCCATGATGTTATGAATATGTTGGTGTAGTTTTGGATCACAAAATGTAGCAAACTCTCCACATGGAAGGCAGCACCAAGGTCTTTATTCAGAAACCATAACACTGAGTCCCAAAACCAGAAGGACAAGTCCCAAAACCAGAAAGCCAAAGTCATTATAATGGTCACAAAGTTGATACACATAGTTAATGCAGTGGACACCCACATTC
>CM053596.1:26562664-26591474 GCA_028646575.1 Pseudocheirus occidentalis | reverse complement strand
TAGAGCTGAGTTCCATATCTGTCTGCAGCTGGGTGGTCTTCAGTCCACCATTCACATTCTTTCTTTCTTGATTACCTCCCAAGAGCTCCTTTCTTCATATATCTTTTCTGGAGATTGTCTCCAATCAACTCAGTGAGACTTTTATACAGGTTTTCAGTCTGGTGCTCACCAATCTCTCCACCGGTCAGAAGTGACAGCTCTCTTGCGTGTGCAGATGCATAAAAACCACCCCTGCCTTGGATGAAAGCCAGCTTATATGTACTTGATGTTGACAATAGCTCCATGTAGTGGGTCCTATTATTATGCCCATTTTCCAGATGAGGGAAGTCAGAGAGGTTAAGTGACTTCTATTCAGGGTCACACAGCTAACAGATGACTGAAGGAGGAGTTAAATAGAACCCTTCCCATTTCCTACTTCCACAGTCTTTCCACTACACCATATTGCTTTTCTTGTCAATGTCTTTCCTAAAGCTCGTTTTGTGTAACTATCCCAACGTTCCAAAGGTGATCCAAAGCCTGTAGGTCTCTTTGCTGGCCCTAGAGAGGTTAGTTTTGGAGAGTGGGAAGGAAGGAGGCCTGAAGGGGAAGGGAGCTCAGCTCATAGATAGATTTGTTTGTATCCAGAGCCCATTAGAAACAGATATTTTATGACATTTACATTAACTAGCCAGTTTATGTCTCATAAATTTTAGTGCTAATATTCTGTCAGGATTGTAAACCTTGAATACTGAAGGGAATGAACTTCCAATCAACCGTGTCTCCAAATTACACACACACAGCTGAGACAGCAGCTTCCAAAAGCTATTCAGGGTAGGGGGCTATGAGGTCAGAGGGACCCTCAGCATCCAGTCTGCTAGCTAGGTGGGTCAGTGAGTATAGTACTGGGTCCTGGAAGAAGACTTGGGTTTAAATCCAGTCTCTGACATGTGCTAGCTGAGTGACCCTGGAAAAGGCAACTAACCTCTTTGTGCCTCAATTTCCTTTACTGTATAATGGGTATAATAATTGTACCTCCTTCACAGGGTTATTGGGTGGATCCAATGCCACAGTATTTTTAAAGCACAGTGCCTGTCATACAGAAGGTACTTAAATGCTTATTCCATCTATTCACTTGCTGCCCCTATTCAGAGTGAGCAGGGCGGGAACTAGAGGTGGGTTCAGGGCAGGCTGCTGTTGGTTCTGACAGAATAGCTAAGACACAGACAGTGACTTCTGCTTGATTTCCACAATCACTGCTGGAAATACCCATGCAAAAGGACTTTAAAGAATTATTATTATTATTATTATTATTATTATTATTATTATTATTATTTGTGGGGATGAGATTTCTGTAACTACACAATTCAGTAGATTTTGCAGTGGACCTGGAATCAGGAAGACCTATGTTCAGATTCAGCCTCAGACCCTGACCAACTGTATGATTCTGCACTAGTCAATTAATCTTGGTCAGCCTCAATTTCCTTACCTCCAGCCCCATATGGTTATTGGGAGGATCAAATGAGTTATCATTTGAAAGGTTATTATATGAAGACATTGTGATTATTAATGGTTATTATTACCTCTGGAGAACCAGCCTTCTTTTTATTTTTCTGTCTTTCCCCAGCTATTGCTGCCTTTCGATGGCTTGCTTTTAAAGTCTGTATTTTTAAACTGTGTCTCTACCCTTCCCCAATCTGTAATTCTAGAAACCCTATTACAAATCAAAATGGTGTTAGTCTAACACCATTGAATCTTGATGAATTGATGTTGGCTCTTTGTGATCACTGTTTCCATTTCTAAGTATTCAGCAACCATCCCTTTAATAAGATGTTTTATGATTTTGTCAGGAATTAAAGTCAAGCTTCCTGACCTATAATTTTCCAATCCTATTCTCTTTCTAAAACAATTAATAAAAATAAACACAATCAGACAACAGTAATCTTTTTCCAATCTAAAGTGCCTTTCTGCACTGATAGCCTCAACCACCGTATCTCCTAGTTCTTTCAATACTCAAGAAGGGGCTTCAACTGGCTCAGATGACTAGTTTTTCTTTACCATAATATTTATTCTGTTCTTTCCTGTGCAAGGTGGCTCTCTATGGCAGAGAAAATAGAAACTCGATAAGAAAGAAGAAATTCTTTCTTCTATCATCCCAAATGTGTTGAGTAGCACTTCTGTGCCTTGTTTGATGCTTCCCTTTCTCTCAATTCAGTTAATTTTTTTTAATAAAGTTGTCTTAAGTTTTCTTTGCCAGCCTCAGATCATTTATTCAACAAATATTAATTGCTTCAGATGTGGTAGGCACTATATGAACAGAGATGGATATGGAGTTATGGAGTAAAGATAGGAAGGAGTTTGTCTTCAAAGAGCTTACATTTTATTGGAGAGAAGTAACATGAACACTAACAAGTGTGTATGTCTGTATGATCTTCCTTCCCTGATTTGAAAATATACTCTGGCCCCTAATAGGCTGAATGTGGTCACAAGGAGCCTGTGGCTGGAGGCTTATTTTTCAGGAATGCCCACACCTTGTTACTTGTGATTGGGCAGTGGGGTGAGAGGGTTGTGATATTCTCTGACCCAGGAGAAGGTTAAATGATGTGAGGTTTTGCTCTGGGACTCACTTTGGGAAGAGTTGTGAGATTTAGCCAGATGAGACTATGGGCAGCTATTGAGCCCCCTGGCTTTGAAAACCCAGATGTTGGTGCTTCCCTCTCTGGTAACTAACTAGGTATGAATGTAATGGTCAGACAGCTGGAAGCCCTGTCTGCTGAACTGTTATTTTCTGTCATAACTTCTGTTTGTATTCTCTGAAGTTCAGGGTGCTGACTTTTCCCCTTGAACTAGGTAAATGATATATGTTTGATTAAAGTAAGATCATTAACCCATTTTGAGTTGCTTTCCTTAAGCAGATCTAAGAACATGTGCTAGCAGCCATCCTGGGTATGCTAGGGTGCTTACTGCTAAAATATATATGTAAGAGAGCAAAGAGAAAATCTAAATACAGTCTTATGTGCACACTAATGTTAGGGAGAGCTCTATTCAGAGGGTTTCTATGAAGAATATGTGGGATTCTATGCTGAAAGTCTACAGTAGTAATCAGTGGAGGAGAAAGGATTATCTCTCAAGGATGAAATTTTGAAGACAAAAAGAAATAATTCCAGAGGCTGAAAAAAAAGAGTTGCTCAAAGAGATTAATGAGCCCATAAAGAGAATTCATCAACTTAGTTTTTAAAAGACATATGCAGAATTTTACCTACGTATACATATATACACACATGTGTGTGTGTTAAATAGAAAATAATAATTTCAAGTGGGGGAAAAACAAGAAACTAGGAGGATCAGGATAGAGCTCATGTAGGCAATAGCATTTGAGCTGAGATTTTAAGGAAAATGGGGTTCAATGAGGCAAAAGTTAGGAGAATCTGCATTCTATGGACGAGGAACAATTTGGGTAAAGTCATAGAGGTGGGAAATAAGATGTCTTGTAAAAAGAAAAGCAAATAGATAAGTGCAACTGGAACTTAAAATCAACTAATTAATCAACAAATATGTATTTAGGTGGCAGGAAGGAGATGTTATGCGGTAATA
The DNA here is from genome assembly GCA_028646575.1 of Pseudocheirus occidentalis. Classification (NCBI taxonomy): domain Eukaryota; kingdom Metazoa; phylum Chordata; class Mammalia; order Diprotodontia; family Pseudocheiridae; genus Pseudocheirus; species Pseudocheirus occidentalis. The sequence goes on along the minus strand of CM053596.1, from coordinate 26,587,904 downwards.
CTGAATGATTGTCTGGATCTAAACTCTGAAGGGCTTTAAATGGAAAACAGGAGTTTTCATTTTATCTTAGAAGCAAAGGGAATAGTAGAGCTTTTGAGTAAGATGTGACTTATTGTCACTATACTATCACGGCAATTTGGGAGCTGTGTGGAAAATAAATTTTAGAAGCGAGAGACTGTTGGCAGAAAGACCAGTTAGGAGGTTATTTGAATAATTCAGGCAGAGGTGATTTGGGCCTGAATTAGGGTGGAAGCTGTGGGAGTGGAGAGAAAGAGCAGATGTGAGAAATACTATGGAGGTAGAAAACACCCAGACCACATTTGATCATAAATGAGTGAGAAAGAAAGGATTGAAGAGAATCCAATTTGACTTCAAGGTTATGAACTTGTATGTCTGGAAGGGTGTTCTCCTGCCCCCACCTCTTATGGTAATGTGTTGAGCTTTTGTATTTCTTCCCTCTTCCCAAACCTTTCTTCTGTCTTATTGTTAGATCAGAGGATGAGAAGACCTAGAGCTGGAAAGGACTCCCAGGGTCAGACCCTTTCATTTCACAGGTACAGTAACTGAGGCTTGAGAAAGTAAAATTCTGCATATAAATTTTAAAAACTAAGTTAATTAGTTGATGAATTCTCCATATGGGCTCATTAATGTCTTTAAGCAACTGTCTTTTTTCATCCTCTGGAATTATTTCTTTTTGTCTTCAAAATTTCATCCTTGAGAGATAAGCCTTTCTCCTCCACTGATTATTACTGTAGACTTTTAGCACATAGAATCCCACGTACTCTTCATAGAAACCTTTGGAACAGGGCTCTCCCTAGCATTACTGTGCACATAAGACTAGGTCCGGATTTTCTCTTTGCTCTTACAAACTCTAGGGCAGCTAGATTGTGCAGTGAATAGAGGTGTAGGATTGGAATTAGGAAGACTCCTCTTTCTGAATTCAAACCTCCCCTCAGATATTCACTAGCTGTGTGACCTTGGGCAAGTTCCTTAACCATTTTTGCTTCAGTTTTTTTGTCTGTAAAATGAGTTAGAGAAGGAAATGGCAAAGCATTCCAGTATATTTGCCAAAAAAGCCCCAAATAGGGTCCTGAAGAATTAAACATGACCAAAAACTACTGAACGACAACAAAACAATAAATTCTAAGGGGGTGTGGTCACTTACCTCTAAGGATCTCATTATTACCCAATCTAATAAATACGTAGTTCATCCTGGTTTGTGAAAATCAGATCTGAGACCAAATTCCCCTTATTGGTTCCTCTAAACCTTTGAAGGAGTCAATTATTACCTGCTCTGATTTTGGCAGAAAGAGAGTTTATGAATAATTGATGTTTTCCATCACTTCCAGATAATGTTTCTTTGCTAGTCTTATGACCTGTCTTCTGCACTTCTTAACATATTTCTTCTATCTGTCCAGGTAGTCTTTCCTCATAGGATTAGACTCAATTTTGCAAAACAGAGTATTTTTGTTTGAAAGAATTTGTATTTTGCTTTTTGGAAATATAGTATTGACAGTTGTCCTCTCCTTTATAGTGGCAGCTGACAAGTTTATGGGATCCTGACTATGGCTCCTTGCTACTTGAATGACTTTCATTATTTTTTTGGGGAGTGGTGGTGTAGATTGTTGTATCTTTTTTTAACCTTGAAGTTCTGGGTTTTGACTAAGATATTTCTGGGAGTCTTCATTTTGGGTTTTTTTTCAAGGAGTGACCGGTAGATTCTTTCTATTTTTTGCTTTGAGTTCTGGTTTAAAGAGAACTGGATATCTTTGGGTGTTTTGAAATATGGCAACCAATACTTTTTTGGCCTGGGTGGGGAAGAGGAGAGGGAAGGAGTCATGATTTTTATACAGTCTAATGATTCTTAGATTTTCTTTCCATAACATATTTTTCAAGTTAGTTGTTTTTGATATCACTCACATTTTCTTATTTCTTTCACTCTTTCATCAGTATGCTACTAATTCAAACCTTGACTAACCTCACCTCCTTCAGCCCCGTCTCCCTTCTAATTGAAGGACTTGTCGGGGTGAGTTGGGGAGGAGGACCATATTCCTTCCAATGTCTTCCTGTACAGAGGGCAGAAACTGAACTTGTGGGCTCACTCTAATCCAATCTGCTGCTTCTCCAGGTTTCAACTCTATGGAACAAGATGTCCCAACACTGGGTACCCCATAGTGACCTTCCACATTTCTTTTTTCCTACTTCCTTTTATGTCTTAATTTGCCCCATTATATTATAAGCTCCTCGAGGGCAGAAACTTAAAAAAAATGTATCCCTAGCACTGAGCACAGTTTCTAGCACATAAAACTCATTTAATAAATGTTTATAGGATTGGATTGGATTATGTAAAGTCATTGGTTTCTGTTTGGCGCATTCTAATTTTCAGGGAACTCATTTCTTGCGTACAGTTTACCACAATCTTTTCAATCTATTCAATATCCTTGCCATGTTTTTACCCCTAGGGCCTCCATTTTGGATCTCGTGTTTCATTTATTTTTGGAGGCCCTCTTATGTTACTTGTGGTTACATCATTCTTTTCTGAAGATAAACTTTGATTTAAAACTGTTCTCTTGCCTGAATTTACCCCTTTGTGATCTCTCAGTCCAATCTTTCAGTCACTAATTTTAGAAGACTCCTTCTGTTTATTCACATCTCCAGCCTCAGTTTTTGGATCAGGAGCTTGTGTTTGATTGTAGCTTTACTTTCTTACTCTTGGATGGTGTATATATGTCCTACTTGAACCTTAGTTGGGTGGCCAAGACTAGGCCTCCATCTTCTGAAGCAATTGTCTGGCCTTCACTGGTTTGGTTCAGGTTCACAATTCCTGGATAATGGTTTATGTGTTGACTACCCAGACATTGTTTTGTAATTGTCTCTTCTTGGGGGTGCACTTCCTGTCTTGCTCTCTGCCCCGGTCCCTTTCTCCTGCAGTGGATGAGGCCTCCTTTACACTTCACCTTTCATCTACTGTAACTTATCTCAACAGGATTTGGGAAATTTTGTTCAGTTCAGGTCTTGCGAAGAGGCTCAGAGCTGATTTTCCTTCATTCTCTTTCTCCTTCTGGTCCATTTTTAGAGCTAATAATAATAAGTAGTGATCGGGAAGGTTGGATCTGAGCAAGTTCCCATGATGCCCTAGGTGTTCTTTAGTGTACTCTAATAACCATATAACTTCTGATCCGTTCTCTATTGATCTTCACCCAAGTGTTTTGCATCATTCTCCTCTCCAATTCCTAAGTTTTATTACAGGAATAAATATTAATACATTAAGATGACCTCCTTCATCTATCCTTTCCCTTTTGTGCATATTCGTTTACTTTTTGTCTTTTTTATTAGATCGAGGGCTCCTTGAGGTCAGAGATTGCCTTTTGTCTTTCTTTGTATCCTCAGTGCTTAGCAGAGTGCCTTGTACGCAGTAGGTGCTTCATAAATGCTTATTGAATAACTGGGCAGTTAGGTGGTTCAGCAGATAGAGAGCCAGGCCTATAGCTGGGAAGATCTGAGTTTAAATCTGACCCCAGACACACACTAGCTGTGTGACCCTGGGCAAGTCATGTTACCCTGTTTCCTTATAAAATGATCTGTCTAAAGAAATGGCAAACTATAGCATCTTTGCCAAGCTACCCATTAACTTTTACCCATATAGGGCTAAGAGAAGAAAGACTTCGGTTTAGGATTGATAGACTCACTTCTGAATGGAAAGCATCAGCAGATATGATAGGATCTCAGAACTTGTCTCTATCTTGATGACCCCAGAGATCCATGCTGATTTTGATCCAGCTTTCCTCTACTTTGTTTTCAGCCAAACAAATGAAGAAACTAACTCACACGCTCCTCCACACCCATCACAATGAATCATATGTCATCATCACATAACCATTTAGGGGAAGTTTTACACAAATTCTTTTGTTCAGTTTGGGGCTATTGTGGAATTTTGCTTTAATTTAATTTGTTGAGATTTGACTCGATTAAAGGGTATTGATCTGGGGTTTCTAATATTGCTGTCATTTGTCAATAGCGCCTTGCTGGTAGAATCTCATCGTTAATAAATCAAGTCTCGAAATGTCCAATATGTAGTTATTACAGTCAGGACATGAAGACAAGCCATTTTCCCCCTGGCACCTGGTGACAGATTAATGCCATTAAAAGTTGCAAGCCCTTGTTTCTAAGAGTTCACCCTTTCTTTTGTTTGTCTTTGCTTTGTTTGTATTATTGGGCCCGGGAGAAAAAAGAAACAAAGCCAAATAAAAAATCAAACGTAAAAGTCAGAAGGTATGGCTTGGAGAGAGCAGCCAAGAAAGCTTTGGAATGTTTCCTAGGACCTTTCCAGGGGCCAGGGACAATGGAGCATACCATATTCCAGTGTCTTTGCTAAAGACCAACTTATCTTTCAGACACCTAAGGAGATCTTTTTCTCTGGACAATCCCATCTTGTGTGAACAGTGACCCACTGAGCACTGGTTGCAGGAAGGGAGGATGTTAACCTGGAGAAAGGAAGAGAGCAAGAAGAGGAAGAGGAAGGGGTAGGGGTAACTTGATGACTTTTATGACATATTTTAAAGGATTCTTCACTCATTTTAGATGTGTAACATGGGTTTAGTGCATGCCTAAAGCACTTAATATGGTGTTATTCTCATGGAAGAAACTGAATGTCTTGCTTCTAGGATGTTGGAAAACTAATGCATGCATGGACATTCTGTGTTGGCCTTCGATGATGTTGGGAGCAATTGTGTTGCTGCTGTTGTTGTTCTTACAAAATCTACATCTTTAGAACTGTCTGATTGAGCTACATGCAGATTTTTCTCTTGCAGTTGTGTTTGAAGGTCAAAAACTTTCATTTTCATCATGAAATAAGGGAGCTATTCATCCCACCCCATCTTAGATCCTGTGACTTCTAGAAATAGACCTGGAGTTTTGGCTTTTTTGCTTGTAATCTTACCTGTAGTTTCAGGGAATGGAGTGTGAGTTGTGGGCATCCGGGAGTCTAGGAATCCAGGCTAGATGTTATAGCCAACTGTATCTTTCTTAAAACAAATTAATTTACTAATTTTTAGTTTTCAGCATTCACTTCAATAAATTTTAAATTTTCTCCACCTCCCTTCCCCAAGGTGGTATGCAGTATGATATAGGTTCTACATATACATACTTACTAAGCATATATTCACATTAGTCATATTGTATAGGTGAAAAAAAGTAGAATAAATGGAAGGAACCATGAGAAAGAAAAACAAAGCAAAACAGAAAAAGAGAGAAAATAGTCATATTCAATCTGCATTCAGACTCCATATTTCTTTCTCTGGATGTAGATGGCATTTTCCATCATGAGTCTTTTGGATTTGTTTTAGGTCTTTGCATTTCTGAGAAAAGCTAAGCCTTTTAAAGTCAGTCATTGCACAATGTGACTGTTGCTGTGGACAGTGTTCTCCTGGTTTTGCTCCCCTCACTCAGCATCAGTTCATATAAGTCTTTCCAGGTTTTTTTCTGAAATCTTCCTGCTCATCATTTTTTATTGTACAATAGTATTCCATTATATTAATGCCAACTATATCCTGATGCCCCAAAGAGCAGGGGTCTGGAGCAAAAGCCCAGCAGAACCTGGCATTGCAGTCTTTGGACTTGAATTTGGTAAAAGCAAGATATAGAACCAAGGAATAAAGCTAAACTGTGAGCCTAATCCCTTTCTTCTCCCCAGAGACTGAGCTGCTGTAATGTCACTTATGTATTGAAGGGAAATGTTTGTACATTTTTCTTTCTATGTCTTTGAAGTAAATATCCCTTTGTTAAAGTCAATCTGATGTTAAATGAATTGGAATGTTCATCACAGGGCCCTTAAAGATGTGGGAAACTTGGTTGGTGGGTGCTCAAGTCAAAAAGTCAAAAAGAGAGAGAGATTTCCCAATCTTTTGAATGTAGTGGAGAATCCTGTGGAGCAGTGGTTCTCAACCTGTGGGTCGCGACCCCTTTGGGAGTTGAACGACCTTTTCACAGCAGTCACAGGGGTCACCTAAGACACCCTGGAACTGAGACACCTATCCTCTATTGGTCTCCAGGCAGGTCCACCCACATGCAGATATGCCCACATACAAGTATTAAAGGGTCATGGCCTAAAGAAGGTTGAGAACCACTGCTGTGGAGAGTAAAACATGAAACCTGTCTTTCAGAGAGCAGGGCCATTTAAACATTGTCCCCCTGACAGAAGGTCAGCTAATTGGGGGGAGGGACATTTGCATCTTTGTAAGTTGATTGACTAGCATAACGTCTGGCACACAGTACAGTTAGTACTGCTGAAATGCGCATTTTACAAATGTGTTCTTATCAACAAAATTGAAATATTAGGGAATATTTTGAGTGTAATTCAAATGTCAAATTTGCTTCTGTGTGATTTCTTCCACACAAAGCACCGAGAATACAGGAAACCGAGCCACTTCATAATAACTGACAAGTTACAACCTTTTGACTCCTACTTCCATAAAAATAATAATAGTTACCAGTAGTACAGTTGTATTACTAATGACTAACATTTCTCTAGTTCCTACCATATGCACTATGCTAAGCCCTTTACAAATACGGTCTCTTCAGATCCTCACAACAACCTTGGGAAGTAGGTGCTAGAATTATCACCATTTTACAGATGAGGAAACTGAGGCAAAAAGACTTACATGATCTGTCTGAAGTCATACAGCTAGTGCCAGAGGTTGAACAAGCAAAGTCAGGCTTTTGTCAAGGTAAGGTGACATATTTATTGTACATTTTCAGAGTTGTGCGCAGAGAATGGCTGGTCCACACCACCCCCACCCTCTCTCTCCCCCATGTCCTCCAGCCCCAAGGTGCAGACCAAGCAGCAATCCAAGGCCATAGACAAGACCACCTTTCACTGTAGTATGTATGCATTCCTTAACAATTTCAAATGCATGAAACTGTACTACCCTTTTTATTTGGTCCTTATCTTTTTACTATTATGTCATTGAGGCTGTTTTTTGAGCATTGTATTCCTCAGTCCACTTACCCAATCAGCTCTGTGTTTTCTACTGCATAATTTTGCTTGTTGCAGTATTTCTTGGGAATGACCGTAGCAATCAGAGTAGAACTGAATGTAGCTACTTAATAAATGCTTTATTGACTGATTTGAAAAAAAAAAAACTTGTTTAGTTCTTTTTGAATCCAGAGGGCAAATCTTGAAACAATGAGTAGAAAATTCAAAGAGGCAGTTAGAGTGTGGATACGAGGCAGAACTTCCTAAGTATTAGGGTTATTCCAAACTGGAATGGGTGGCCTGGGGTGGCCTCCCTCATAGGAGGATTTCAAGTGGAGGCTGTGGCTATTTGGAAGTGTTATACAGGGTATTCTGGATTGAACCCAGTTCTGAGATTCTATGATTCTATGCTAGACCTCTAGTTCTGGTGTATGAGCAGGGGGCTAGATGACATTCTGTCTCTATTATCAGCAAATAGCTGGAAATGAGAAGAGAGAAGGGAGCTTGTGACCATCTTCATCCTCTTCCTTATCATCATTATAATCAACATCATCAAGGATTTGTCAACCACCTGCTATATGCCATGAATTGTACTGATAAGAAAAAGGTAAAAAGCATTGTCTTTACCCCCAGGGAGTTCCAGTGACGAAAGAGACAGCATGGGAACAACCATGTCCATGCAAGGGGACGCTTGAGACTATCTCAATGGAAAGACATGAGCTGAGGGGCCAGGACAAAGAATTAAAGAAAACTAGATTGTTAAGTACAATATAGAAACCTAGTGTTGGTTTTACACTCTCAGATTTTACAGATGGGGAAACTGAGAGGCCAAAAGAGGAAAAACAGCCCACCCCAAATCACACATTAGTGTGAATCCAGGTATCCTGACTCGAAATCCAGCATTCTTTCCACTGTACCACATTGCTTACCCTTACCTGCCAACAGGGTTCCATGTGTGGGCTGCACCTGGAAGGATTTTATTTTTCAGAGGGATCATGGCCACTTTTCTAAGAGAAAGCTTCCAGGAAATAGCCAGCCTTGGGCCCTTCTCCATTCCATTGAGTAGAGTCAGTGCCTCTTCCATACCCCAGGCACTTGGCAGGCCTGTCATTCTCTAGTGATCTATCCCATTTCTACCGGAGTGGGGCTAGAGGTAGTTTCTAACTTCCCTGGCACCTGATGAAAAGCCTTTTGAAATTTGTCTCTCCTGTCTGAACATTTTACTTTTCATTTTTACTCCTGCGGGACTTGCTTTTTTTTTGGTCTCCCGTCTTTCTACTTTAACGTACAGGTTGACGCATCATGATGGAGAGCCCACACTGTAAGTCATGACCCAGGGAAGTTGGTACTTTTATGCCACTGATGAGCCAGCAAAGTCTAGTGGAAAGAGTGGATAGAGAACCGAGGGTCACATCCTGCCTCTGTTACTGACTTTGTATGTCATGTCCTCTCTCCGGACCTCTTGTTTCCTCACCTGTAAAATGAAGTGACTTGAACTAAATGATCTTCAAGGTCCCTCCCAGTTCTCTATGAGACATACTTTTCATACGCAGACACATGGGAAGGCACCAGGATGCTGAGGGCTATAGGAAGCCAGGCTGTCCTATTAGCCAGCGATACTCTAGCAAGTGAGCAATGGCATTATAAGCTTGGAGAAAGCCATTGGCAAGACAATCAGTCAGTGTGCACTTACTAAGCACCTACTGTGCTGAGTGCTAAGGATATGATGAAAGATATAAAGCAACCCCCACTCTCTGGGAACTCAGCCTAAAGGAGGGGCCAGCATGTAACCAATTATGTAAAAGAAACCATGTGCAGGACAAATTGGAAATCATCAGAGGGCAGGTTAAGGGAGTTTGTGGAAGGCTTCTCCTAGAAAGTGGATGGATGTAGGACATGAGGGAAGACAGACAGTGTATTCTAATGGGCTAGTCTAGCCACATCCCAAGGCAACACCTGAGCAGTATGGCCATCTGCCTGACTCTATGCTTTTCTCTGTCACCTAGAGATAGCAAAAAGGAGAAAGGGGGAAGATAAAAGAAACATCTATGGCATGCTTTAAACTAAGACTTGGGGTTATAGATTTAGAGCTGGAAGGGAACTTGGTCCTCAAGTCCAACTCCCTCAGTTTACAGATGGGGAAACTGAGTCCTGAAAAGACTAAATGCCTTTTTCAGGGTCACACAGCTAGTAAGCATTTGAGTCAGGATTCAAATGCTGGTATTTCTGACTTTTAGTTCAGTGCTCTCCCCATTACTCTATGCTTAGAATGTTTAACTGAATATTATATTGTTAAATGTCACATTATTGTCTTTTGGTTTTTAGTGATGATTGGAGATTTCACTTGAGTGTGGAACACTTGATATAGAAACTCCCTTCACTAAAGCAGATCATGAACCTGTCTGTAAGTCATACAGTCCTTAGAATGTTACCTTTTAATTCCAGGGTGAGGTAAAGGAACATAATTCCAGTGAATGTAAGTCCCTTGTGGGCATGGATTGTGTTGATTTGTCTTTGCATCCTTAGTTAATTATATTAATGACAAGCACATATAATCAATCTCTGCTCAAGAGACAGCATGATGTAGTTTAGCAGCACTTGGAATTAGAAAAACTTTGGGTTCAAGGCCTGATTCAGACACTTGCTACTGCTGTAATCCTGGACAAGATGTAATGTCTTCTTCAGTTTCCTTATTCATAAAATGGGGATAATAACAACGACATTTACTTAGTATTGTAAGAGTCTACGAAGCACCCTACATACATCCCCTCATCTGAGCAGATCTGTGCAGTAAGCATTCTTGAACCCATTTCACAAATGGGGAAAGCAAGGTTCAGAGAGCTTAAGTGATTTGCCCACATCACAGTAAATACCCAAAATGAATTTTTTTATTTTTTTTTCTTTTGAAGTTGTCTTGTCTTTATTTTTTTTTAAATAATTGTCTATTTTAACATTTAAGAACTTTTTTTTAAATTGCAAATTCTCTCACTCCCTTACCTACTGAGAAGGCAAGCAAAAGAATATCACTTATACATGTGAAATCATGCAAAACATTTTCATATAGTCACAACATGCCAAAAGAAAAGTGAGATAAATATACTTCAATTGGCACTCAGAGTTCATCAGCTCTTTCTCTGGAGGTAGATAGTCTTTTTTGTCATGGAATTTTCTTGGATCGTTGTATTTAACAGAATAGCTAAGTCTTTCACAATTGATCATCATTACAATATTGTTGGTGCTGGTACAATGATGTCCTGGTTTTGCTCACTTCACTTTGCATCAGTTCACATAGATCTTCCTACATTTTTCCTGAAGCAAACCCTTCGTCATTTCTTATAGTAGAATAGTACTCCATCATAATCATATGCCATGAATTGTTTGACTGTTCCATAATTGATGGTCATCCCTTCATTTTCTAATATTCTGCCACCAGAAGAAAAAAAGGTGCTACATTTTCATATATATATAGGTACTTTTCCTTTTTCTCTGATCTCTTTGGGGTACAGACCTAATGGTGGTATATGCATATATATATATATATATATATATATATATATATATATAGAGAGAGAGAGAGAGAGAGAGAGAGAGAGAGAGAGAGAGAGAGAGAGAGAGAGAGAGAGAGAGAGAGAGAGAGAGAGTGAGCGAGAGAGCATAAGCAGTTTTATGATCCTTTAGTTTAGGCATTTTTCCAAATTGTTCTCTTGAATGATTGTTGGACCAGTTCAAAACTTCGCCAACAAATCATTAGTGTACCTATTTTCCCTCATCCCTTCTAGCATTTATCATTTCTGAAAGGTGTGAGGTGGTATTTCGAACTTGTTTTAATGTGTATTTCTCCAATCAATAGTGATTTAAAATATTTTATATGATTAAAAATAAGTTTGATTTATATTTAAGATGCCCATTTATATTCCCTTGAAATTTATCTGTTAGGAAATGACTCTTGTTTTCATAATTTTTTGAAAATAAATTTGACTATAAATTTGAGAAAAGGGGCCTTTTTTAGAGAAACTTGCTGTAAAAATTGGTTGGTATTACTTAATTATCTGTGATGCCTTTATATCAAGGATCACAAGACCTTGGAAACCCTGAACCCCCAGAATTATTATCTCATTAAATTAACACTACCACTGTTATCTCATTAAGTTAGTTCTATTTCTGCTTTTGCTTGGTCTGAGATCATGATCATTACCCCTACCTTTTCTACTTCTGCTGAAGCATAATAGCTCCTGCTCCATCTCCTTATTTTAATATTGTGTGTCTTTCTGTTTCAAGTGTGTCTCTTATAAACAACATATTGTTAGACTCTGGTTTCTAATCCTTCTATTTTCTGTTTTGTGTGTGAATTTATCCCATTCACATTTAGAGTTATGATTTCTGTGAATTTTCCTCCATTCTCTTTTTTCTGTTTATCCTTCTCTCTCGTTTTATTTTATCTCTTCTTAAAAGTCTGTATGTTTTTCTGACTACTGCCTCCCTTAATCTGCCCCCTCTATTACCATTACTTCTTATCCCTTTCTCTATTCCCTACCCTCCTATTTGGGTAAGATAGATTTCTACACCCAACTAAACATGCAGAAATACACACACACATATACATATACATACATACATACATATATATATATATATATATATATATATATATATATATATATATGCACACACATATACATATACACATCTCTTTCGGAAGGTGATTTGTGGATTCTTTCAATGTCTGTTTTAACTTCTGGATCTAAAATATGGAGGCAGTTTTCCTTAATAATTTCCTAGAATATGATATCCAAATAATTTTTTTTATCATGGATTCTAGCTAGACCAATAATTAAATTATCTCACCTTGATCTATTTTCCAAGTTAGTTGTTTTTCTGATGAGTTAGTTCACATTTTCTTTTATTTTTAATTCTTTTGACTTTGTTTTACTTTTTCTTGATGTCTCATGTAATTATTAGCTCCTCCCCTCTCTGTTCCACCCAGTTCTAATTTTTAAGAATTTATTTTCTTCAGTAGTTTTTGTGCTTCTTTTACCAAACAGTTAATTGTTTTTTTCATAATTTTCTGGCATCAATTTGATCTCTTTTCCCAATTTTTCCACTACTCCTGTTATTTCTTTCTTTAACTCTTTCAAGAATTCTTATTGAGCTTGCATCCAATTGGCATTTTTATTTGCAGTGTCCCCTGTAATCTTCTTCTAACCCTCTTACTCTCTTTGGGCTGAGAGTTCCCAAAACTGCCAATGTCCACCTCTCGTGATGCTGTTGCATGCACTGGGATCTTGATCCCACCCTAGTCTCATGGACCTTTCCTGTCAACTTCTTAAGTTGTCTTTGGCCAGAAAAATATCTCATTCTGACCTTTTGTTGACTCTGTCACTCCAAAATTTAATTTGAGGCATTATTTTAACATTGCTTAGAGAGGAGTGTTGGGAGAGTTTGGCCTGTTTACTGCTTTTACTCAGCATCTTGACTCTACACAGAGGTGGAATTTTGAACCCAAATCTTCCTCACTTTATCTGCTACTGAAGTCTACCTCTCAGAATGATAATATCTGTGTTACTTACTTCACAGGCTCAGAGAGAACTAAGTGAGATGATGTGTATGAAGTGCTTTGCAAATTCTCTAGTATTAAAGAAATTCCAATTGCTAGAATTATTCAATTGAATTAAACAACAGAAAATATTTATTGGGAGGGAGCATATCCTAGGGGATAGAGAACCAGCCCTAAAATTAAGACCTTTGTTCCAGTCCTACTTCTGACATATGCCAGCTGTGTGACTACAAATTATTAATCACTTAACCTCTTTGGGCTCCAAGAAACTTTCCAAGACTATGCATTGAAGAATAGTTACTGACTTGCATTGGTTGAGATTTCCCAAGGAAATTCTTTATACCAATGTAATCACAAGTCCTGTCCAAAATAATGCCCCAAACTACCACCAACACCACCATCATCAAAACAGCAGCAGCAGCAACACTACCTTAAAAATAGCTGGCATTTACATAAGATTTACATGAAAGTTTTCCAGGAAACCTTATGCTGTTCCTACACGTGGACTACATGTCAAACATTGTTCTGGGAATAGATATACAGTCAAAAAACAATCTCCTCAAAGAGTTTCCACCTTATGATGAAAGAGTGAATCCAGCAATTCCCCAAATGGGTTTTTATAAAGCGAATTCCTGGAGACAGTTCTATGGGTGATGGTTTCAAATAATGAACTCAGCAAAATGGGTTCTTTTATATCAGTGATTCTCAACCTGCGGACTATGTTCAATTCATAACAGTGAAAATACATCCTACATATCAGATATTTACTTTATGATTCATAACAGCAGCAAAATTACAGTTATGAAGTAGCAACAAAAGTAATTTTATGTTTGGAGGGTCACCACAACATGAGGAACTGTATTAAAGGGTCGCAGCATTAGGAAGGTTGAAAACCACTGCTTTAGATCACTGGCTTGTCCATGATTGGTGGCACCTTCTGGACAGATTACCCTCTAAGGTTTGTAGTTTTGGTTGGTGGGAGGAGGGAAACCCATTACTTGAAAGAGGTCATTAATATAATCTATTTGCCATAGTCAGCACATTTCTGCTCTTATTTTACAGATGCTCAACTGTCAGCCAAATGCCTTAAAAATAGATTTAAAAAAATAAAAATATGTTCTGACTTGAAGACAGAATATGATTTTGTGTGATGTCAGGTTTTTGTCCCTCTTTCCCCCCTGGTTGATATTTAGGTGAAGTGGGTGGATGGGTAAGAACATTCCTCTAGTTATACCAAGCTAACTCAGTCTTCTTTCCTGCCACCTATATAGTCCACCTTTGCCCAAAATCAGTATGTCAGGGTTCCAGGAAGGGTTATGGCAAAAGGATATGAGAAATCTATTGGAGTTGTTGGCAATGCATATGAATGGACTCCAGCTTGTTCCTTCCAATGGGGTCTGCCGTATTCTTTTATTCATAAGATTCCATTTGAGAGCCTTGTAAATGACATTACACATTTTTCATTAAGCAGGACCAGGGAGGTTGGCCATTTTACTTTCTCTGCTTCCTTCAGAAGGTGAGATTGGTTTACAAGCCAATTGCTTTATTAGGCACTTTAAGGAAATGCCAGAATCTCAGTATTTTAATCTAAAAATCATTAAGGAGACTGGGCCAGCCACAAGTTCATAGGCAAAAGGGATAAATCCACCCCATGACTTCCTTCTGGTGCTATTGTGGTCTAGGCTGAACTGTATTTGAAATTTTGTTTCCTAGCTTGTACCCTACCCCCCTCTTCCAACCCCATCCTCAGGTCAGAGAATGTGTCCAGTAAATCTCCTCCAGTTGTAGGCTATTGTTGATAAAGAGCTAGAATGATCAGTATCAGCTTCCAGAGTTAAAAATGCCATTGAGAGCATTCACGTGAATAATGCATTTGGGTGGGGAGGGAAGAGGATTACACTGCCCCTAGCCTGTTATCAGGGTTGCTTGGAAATATTTGTTGACTATGAAGAATTATGATACTGTAAGAAGGAAAAGCTATCATCTGATCCCAACCAAACCTGGACAGGTACCCCTTCTGTGACATCCCCAACCAGTCCTGTTTGAAGACCTCTAGTGCTGAGGAACTCATCACTTCCCAAAGCAGCTTGTTCCATGTTTAAATAATACCAATTGTTAGCAAGGTTTTCTCTGTGTCAAGCCAGCTTGACACAGCAATGCTTCCCACGGCACTTTGCATATGGAGGACATATAGTAAATTTTTTGTTGCTTGATTGACTGTTGAATTGAGGCTCCCACCCATGTCTCTGGCTCTGTCTTCTGAAACCAAGAAGGACATTTGTAATTCCTCTTTAGGATGGCAGGCAGCTAGGTAGCACAGTGTACTGCCAGGAAAGGAGTCTAAATGCATGCTGGCCATGGGGGATGCAAAGAAAAGAAAGAAAAACAATTCTTGTCCTCAAGGATCTCCAAGTCTTGTCTTCTCCACTCCTTCATGTAGATGACTATGTGTGGATGTGTTGGATTAAGTATTTATTTTTCTTTTGGATCACAAAACTAACATAAGATTACTATAACAAAGAGGATTTTCTTTGCAAAAGGGAAATTAAAATAGAACAAAACAAACAAGCTAGAGACCCAAGTCAGTTCTTTTTAGCATCATGAAGTTGGCCTAGCTCCAAACCTTCCACATTTGGTTTTCCTTAACTGTGCCCATCTTGCTCAGAGAGTATCCTACCTAGATGATTTTTAGAAAGGGAAACAGGAGCCTTTGGGCCCAAATATCCTCTGAGGGCCTTGCCCATCTTTTTTATCTGGTGATAGGCAGCTCATCAGTATTTATATCCAGAAGCTGTGTTGATACTGCAAGCAGCACTTAGTTTGGTGTGACATTTAAGCTGATTCAGAGCTGGTCAGAAAGGATGGGCCAAAAGGCCTCATCCCTCCTCCTCCCCTTCCATGAGTAATGCCTTTAAGGGGGGCTTTCTTTGGACTAGAAATAAGGCCTGATACTCTCACCTCTGCTTCTGTGGCTATAGGTTTTTTGGTTTGTAATTCCTGATACTATGTTCCACAAAGACTTTTTCTTTCCTGGTTTTATTGCGTATTCAGTTCTTAACCTGGAGGTGGCATGATCTACAGGGAAGGAGCCTTACACTAGAGGTCAGGGGGCTTGAGTTCTAGTCCTGGATGCAGAATGATGTAATGATGGATATTGAACAAGCGACTTCCCTCTCAGGACTCATTGCCATCAGCTATCTATCAGATGAGGGCATTGGAATAATCTGTATCCTTTGAGCACTAACATTTTAGGTTCTAAATTTCTTTTAAGTATTGATATTCTAAGTTCTAACATTCTATATTTTCCCATCTCTGACATTCCTTGTTCTAAGGACCCTTCCAGCTCTGACAAACTAGGTTCTAAGACCACTCCCAGCTCTGATATTCCCTCTTCCAAGGGCCCTCCCAGCTCTGACATTCTCTGTTCTTAGGCCTTCCCAGTTCTGACATCCTTTGTTCTAAGGGCCTTCCCAGTTCTTACACACTGTGTTCTAAGAGCCCTCTCAGCTATGAAATTTTGTATTTTAAGGTTCCTTTCAGCTCTGACTTTCTCTGTTCTAAGACAATAGTAGGTATAGTTAAAAAAATAGAAAAAAGAAAGAAAGAGTACTAGATTTGAAGTCAAACTCAAAGTCTATCTTTGAATCCTGGCTTTACCTTTACTACCTATATGACCATGGGCACTTCACTTACCTTCTTTGGGCCTGAGTTTCCACATCTGTAAGTTGAGGATGTTGAATTTCCTGATTACTAAGTCCCTTATAGCTCTATGTCTGTAAGCCTGTAAGTCCTTCGAGATCTGAAATTCTATGTTCTAAGACTCTTTCATCTTGGATTTTGTAGGTTCAAAGGTCTCTTCCACATCTGACATTTTCTGCTCAAACATGCTATGTTCTAAATGCCCCTCTGTTTCTTACCTTCTGTGTTCTAAGGTCCTTTCCACCTCTGTCATCCCAATTTTCCCTTCCCCTCTAAAATCCCATGATCTGTGTGAGTTTGACAAGTCAAGATTACAAGTCCATTATTATCTAGTACTGCCTGAGCTCATTTCTTTCTCCCTGATGATGAGATCAAATCCTTCCCATTGCTGCTTAGGTTAACTTACAGGTCAATTAATTAACTAAATGATAGTTTTATTGATAAAGGGTTATACATGCAGAACACTACTGCTTGTTCTGGTTCAGTTAGGTGGTCCAGTGGATAGCAAATCACAAAGACCTGAGCTCAAATCCAGCCTCAGGTACCTGCTAGCTGTGTGACCCTGGGCAAGTCACTTAACACTGTTAGCCTCAGTTTCCTCATCTATAAAATGAACTGAAGAAAGAAATGATGAACCATTCTAGAATCTTTGTCAATAAAAACCCAAATGGGGTCACCAAGAGTCAAATATGATTGAATGTCTAAACAACAGAAATACATGCTCTGTGCTTGTTGGGGGAAGGGGGAATAGGTAAGAAGGATTAAGGAAAGGGGCCAGTGAGTGTTGGAAGCATATTTCACTTACTAAGCAACAGAATGATAGGAAGGGAAGAGGGCTTGGGTTTGAGTTCTGACTCCTATATTTCCTAGTGACCTTGACCATGTCACATAGCCAAACCACTCCAAGGTTAAGCTTCTTCTTCCACAAAGTGGAAAAAAAAAGTGCTCATGATTGCTCCTGGAAAGAAAGTGTTCTGTAAACCAAAAATACTATTTTCCTGTTAATGCCATTATTATTCTACAAGGCATTCTTTCTGACAGGGAATAACTACTTATTAATCTGCTACTATGTATTAGGTTAAGCACTTTACAAAAATTGGTTCATTTGATCTTTGCAACAACCCTGGGAGGTAGGTGCTGTTACTATTATATTATATTAATATAATATGTATTATTATTATCCTCATTTTACAATTGAGGAAGCTGAGACAAATAAAAATTTAGTGACTTGCCCAGGGTCATACAGCTAGGAAGTTTCTGAGGTCAGATTGAACTCAGAGCTCCTCCACTCCAGGCTCAGCATCCTTCCCGCAGTATCATCCACCTGCATCTGGTCAATGCGGCTTTAATACAGAGAGTGTTTCAGATCGAAGCTAGAAGTTAAGCATCTGAGCTGCTGGCCTGCAGTGGATTTAAGTGTTTTTTTTCTTTATTTCAGAAGTTTAGTTTCAAGCAAATGTCTTGGTGTCACCTCCCCCAGAAGTGGCTAATTTTCAATGTTTTAGCTCTAGAGAATCCAGAGCCCATAAACAGAAGAATAGGAGGGTGTTCATTCATGGTATGCAGGTAATGTTTAGATGTTTACAAAATTTTAATTAATCCTAGAGTAACAGCCCCACCCATCTTTCCATTGTCTTCCCAAAGTTTTCCTGGGTAGTTAAGATGTTTGATTGTAAAATCACATTCTAAAGAAAGGAGACAGAAGTGAATGCTTCAGGCAACCAAATGAGGGATGAGAAGAAGTAATATTGCCAAGTGGACATGGATAAAGAAATGGGAGATATCATTTGTCTTTGCAAACTCTGATAAATTGCTTTTTAAAATGCCATCTTTTATTTTTGCATTCCCTTACTTTCTGAAT
The DNA here is from genome assembly GCA_028646575.1 of Pseudocheirus occidentalis. Lineage (NCBI taxonomy): Eukaryota > Metazoa > Chordata > Mammalia > Diprotodontia > Pseudocheiridae > Pseudocheirus > Pseudocheirus occidentalis. The sequence goes on along the minus strand of CM053596.1, from coordinate 26,569,817 downwards.
ATATCCCTTCCCTCTCCCCTACCCAGAGTCACAAAAAATTAAAAAGAAACACTTCAACCAAACTAACCAACTTATTAGCTGACTCTAAAAGTTCATACCAATAGCTCCCCTTTTCTGCAAAGAAAGAAGGGAGGTGAATGTTCTCATCTCTTATCTGGGGTTTGGCTTGATCATTAAAAGTATAGAGCATTAATTTTTTTCTCCATTTAAGTTGTCATAGTCAGTACCCACAAAGTATTATTTTCCTAGTTCTGTTTGCTTCATTCTCTATACTTCATAAGTCTTCCCATGTTTCCCTGAATCTTCATATCCATCATGTCTTATGTGTAAAAATACTCTATTACAGTCATGTACTGCTGTTCAGCCATTCCCCAATCAATGAACATCTCCTTTGGAGTTCTCTGCAAAAGCTTTTTCTTAATGAGGTAAAATGTGTAACCAGCTCTGTGAACATAAAAGAACAAAGAGATTCGCGCACAGGGACCCAACATACCACTTCATAGATCTCCCAGTGAATCCTTCTTAATCATTTCTTTGGGGCCTGCCATTGCTGACCTCCAGGGACCCTACTAGTACTTTAGGCTCAGGCATGGCAGAGAGAACAGGGGAGAAATCAGAAAATGGGTTCACTGATCTTGAATTTCTCATCATTTTGCTCAGATTTTTTAAATATCTTGCTTCTAAAACCTCAGGCAACTTATAGGCCAGGACAGTGAACAAGTTTTTCCATGGAGATATGTGCAATGCAGGCAAACATAAATGCAGACCTAGATAGGGAAACCCACCTAAATCACCATGATTCATCTTGGTCTCTAATTCTCTCTCATTTTATTGAAGGAATGTTAAAAGAGGAAGGGCTCTTAGAACATAGAACTGAGAAGATACTTAGAACATAGAATATGTCAGAACTAGGAGGACCATTAGAATTTAGTTTGTCAGAACTGAGAAGGACCTCAGAATGTAAACTGTCCAGAGCTAGAAGGTATCTTCAGCCACAGAATGTATCAGAGTTGGGAGGGGCTTTAGAACCTAAAATTTCTTTCCCTCTCCCCCCAAGGAAACACTCCTCCCCACACCAAGATGTCAGTGCCTTCAAGAAAAGCCCCATTGTCTTCCTTCTCTGTGACTCATAACTAGATTATGTTACTTAATACTAAAAATCTTTCTTCCATTTACCTTTTATCTAAGATCTCCTAACTCAGTTACTGCCAAACAATGCTCACTGACTTGTTCTTACAAATACTGTAGCCCTCACTTAAGCTTGCTGTCTTTGTCCCACTTTTAACCTTTGAAGCCAATGACTAGCCAATTGGAGTGGCTCATGGATAGGTGACATCCTTCAGCATGATGATCATAGGTACAAAGAACCATGGGTTTAGGGCTAAAAGGCATCTTCAGAATCATCTAATTCAATCTTATTGTATAGAAAAGAAAATCAAGGCCTCGAAAAACTGGTTGATTTGTCCAGGGTCACTCAAAATTGTAGGTAGCACAGCCAAGATTTCAATCCAGATCCTTTGATTCTTAAATTCAATACTTTTTAAAAATACAAATCTTGTGATTGTTTGATCCAGTTGTATGAGTGCGGCATAGTGGATATAGAATGCTGGATTTGGAAGAAGAAAGCCTTGGGTTCATAGCCTATGCCTGACACTTCCTAGCTGTGGAACCACGAATGGGGCACTTAATTTTTCTAAATTTTCATTTTCTTAGTTGTAAAATGGGGATAATGCCTGTACTACCTAACTCTGAGGACTGTTGTGAGGCCCACATGAGATAATGTGTGAAAAGCATTCTGTAAACTGAAAAGCATTATAGAAAACTCTGGTATTACTGACTGACTTTCTCGGGGGATATATATCATCATCCTCATACTTACTGTTACTAATAATTCACATTTATACAGAACTTTAAGGTTTGCAAAGTACTCTACTTATATTAGCTCTGTTGACTTTGAGGTAGGTACTATTGTCACCCTTCTCCCCCTTTTATAAGGAAGGAAACTGAGATTCGGGGAGTTTCCATGGTTTGCCCAATATCATAAAGCTTAGTGTCTGAGGCCAAATTGGAATTCAGAGTTTCCTCACTCCTTTGAGAGCCTCCAATGGCATCACTCTTGTTCGTAGGCAGATTTCATGATGTTTATTTTCTTGGGACTATGAAGTTGAAAAAAGCAAAGGATTTAGAATTTGAAGGGACTTGGGGATAATCTAATGTTGTTGTTCAGTTGTTTTCAATCATGTCTGACTCTCATGACCCCATTTGGGGTTTTCTTGGGAAAGATACTAGAGTGCTTTGCCATTTCCTTCCCTAACTCATTTTGCAAATGAGGAAATTGAGGCAAATGGGATGAAGTGACTTGCCCAGGGTCACACAACTACAAAGTATCTGAGGCCAGATTTGGTTCTAGGTCCAATACTCTATCCCCACTCATACAACTGAGTCAAACAACCACAAGATTTGGCGTAAAAAATAAAGTCTTGATCTCATCATTTTATAGATTTAGAGGCATCTCGGTTACAGTGACCTAGTGGACAGTGGACCTGGGTTCAAGCAAGTCTCAACCTCTCTCTGGAGCTCACTTTCCAAATCGGTAAAAAGTGGATAATAATAGCATCTAATTTAGAGAGCTACTATGAAGATTAAATGAAATAATAACTGTAAAGAACATGATCAATACCAGCTTTTAATCTAGTTGTTTGAACTTAGCCACAGAGCGGGAAATGACTTTCCCAATGCTCATGGGCAAGATACTTAACCTTGCTTTGCCTCACCATCTTCATCTGTAAAATGGGGATTATACTACATCGCAAAGCTGTTTGTGTTGCTCCCATAGTACAATATGGCTAAGATAGGTTGTGAACTTTAAAGCCCTGTGGGTCAATTTATATTCGGGAAAAAATAACATGACTAGGAAGTCATTGGCCCAAGTGTGAGAAAAAGGTGAGGGCTGGAGAGAGAGAAGTGGGGCGGAGAGGGGGTAGAGAGAGGGAGAGAGAGAGAGAAAGGGAGATAGAGAGAGTGAAGAAGAGAGAGGAGAAAGAGAGACAGAGAGACAGAGAGACAGTGAGAAAGAGAGAGACAGAGAGAGAAAGGGAGATAGAGTGAAGAAGAGAGAGGAGAGACAGACAGACAGATAGAGACAAAAAGAGAGACAGAGAGACAGAGAGAGAGAGGAGAGAAGAAGAAGAAGAAGAAGAAGAAGAAGAAGAAGAAGAGAGGACAGAGACAGAGACAAAGAGAGACAGAGAGACAAAAAAAGAGAGAGAGGGAGAAAGGGAGGGAGAGAGAAAGGAGAGAGAGAGAGAGAGGGAAGGAGAGAAAGAGGGGGAGGGAGAGAGAAAGGAGAGACAGAGAGACAGAGACAGAGAGAGAGGCAAAAAGAGAGAGAGAGAAGGAGAAAGGGAGGGAGAGAGAAAGGAGAGAGAGAGGGAAGGAGAGAAAGGTAAGGAGGGAGGGAGAGAGGGAGGGAGGTAGAGGGAAGGAAAGAGAGAGGGAGGGAGAGAGGAGAGAGACAGACAGAGACAGAGAGACAGAGACAGAGATAGAGAGACAGACACAGAGAGAAAGAGAAAGTCAGAGAGAGACAGAGAGACAGAGAGAGAGAGAGAGACAGAGAGAGCTCTCAGAGATGATCTAGTCTAGTCTAATTCCTTCCTTTTAAAGATAAGGAAATCAAGTTTCTAAGAGATGACAAGGTCACAAAGGTGCTGTCAGAACTCTGATATGAGCCCAGACCCTTCCACTTCCAATCCAGCCCTCTTTCCAATGTAGCACGTAACAAAGGCTGAATCTGAAACCTGGTCTTCTGGACTCAGACTTTCTTTCTGCAGTTGCCACTTGAGTCTAGGAGTCTAGCAATGCTCTCCCACAGAGTCCTTCCCTACTTGTTCTCTGATGCTTGAAATTTCTTTTTCAAGGACCAAAGCTTTCATTGCCCAACTAGAGAAAAGGATTCAATACAGAAAGTCTATGGCAATTTATACTACGAAGTAAATGACTGAGATACCTGAACCTTTCCTGAGAGCAAATCTTATTTGGAGAGATGCAGAAACAGATTGAACACCATAAATACTAGAAAATGGTAGATAATCCACGGGAAGAGGAGTGGGGCATAACATGTGGTAATGGGCATTGAGACAGACTTCATAACTTTGCTGATGGCACATTGTCACTAAGGAATTAAATGTTACCTTCCCCTTGCCAGATTACTATGAATTGTTTATACCAAAAGTATAAAGCTGATGGAGACCTTAGAACAAGGAACATTAGAACTGAGAGTTCCCTTAGAGCCCTAAAATCTAGAGCAGGGAGGAGCCTTAGAATATCTGAAGTGGAAGGGCTTTCAGAACAGAATATCAGCATTGGGAGGGCCTATACAACATGAAGTTAGGTCAGAGAGGGGTCTTAGAATTTAGAATGTTAAAGGAAGGAGGGCTATTAGAACATAGAACTAGGAGGGCACTTAGAACAAAGAATATGTCAGAACTGGGAGGACCATAGAATTTAGTTTGTTAGAACTGCGAGAGACCTCAGAACATGAACTGTCCAGAGCTAGAAGGTGCCTTCAACCACAGAATGTGTCAGAGTTAGGAGGGGCTTTAGAATCTAAAATGTTAGAGAGGAGAAGGTCCTTAAAATATAGGATGTCATAGCTGGAGGGAATCCTGGAGGTCATGAAGTCGAACTTCCCAATTTTACAGATACAGAAACTGAGGCCCAGAGAAAAGTTATCACATGCACAACATCCCAGAAATCATGAATCATTGAGTTAGATTTCAGAACCATCTCCTTTGGATTCTCAATCCTGTGCACTTTTCACTTGATCAGATTGCCTCTCTCCTTCTTCCCTCTTCTTCCCACCACCCACTTACTCCTCCTTCCCCCTTCCCAGTCTCTATGGAAACTGGGGCTTGGAGAGACCAAATAAGGGTCCCAGGGTCACACAGGAAAATAGCATCAGAGTAGGGATTAGAACTTTCCCCAGTAGCTGATGTCAATCTGTCGCCTAGCAACAAAGCCAATTGGTCTGCCTTTTCCCCTTTCTGTGCTTTGATGGCTCAGGTCTGGGGTCCTAAACGAAAACCGTAGTGAATGCCAGGGGCCTTAGCATAGCAGGACATTTCTCTGGGCACTGGCTAGACCTCAGAGAGGAGCTTCAGAGGGTGGATTTGTTTGCCATCCAGACGATCGTGTTTGCATGCTTAAAATCATTTTTCTCCCTAGAAATCTGAGGCTCAGTACCAGTCTGGCTTCATTAAATAGATCTCAAATACGCCTAATGCAGCTGTAATCAAAGCCCTGCACTGACTTTTCCATGATAAAGTGACCTGGGTATTTTACTCCTTTGCTAACCTTCAATTTCTGTTCCTGACCTTTCTCCATGAGATATTTCAATATAAATAATGCAGTTTTGCAAACACATTGGCCTGATTATTTTTGTCGAGCTCTGATTCTCCATGTGTGAAAGTCTCTGAAGTAAGTAGTAATTTGTTCCCCTTTCTGGTAATTGCTGTTTTAGAAATCGTTTCTTCAGACGTCGGCCACAAATTGGCATCTTTCTTACTCTTTGCTCGCTTGCTAGGAGACAGCTGCCTGTGCCTCCCACAAAGTCAACGGAGGGGACCAAAGACAAGCAGGGCTGGAGGTGAGAAGGGGGCTGTTGGGCACTCCGGACTGGACAGGTGTTCTGAGAGCAGCAACCAGAGAGCCAGGCCTGGTGGGGGACCGGGTAGATCCAATGCCGCAAGGAAGAGGAGAAGGTGAAGAGGCAATTCAGAGAACAGTCCTTGTGTCCTTGAACAGGCCTGTGGTGAATTTCTGCCTTGCTTCTCCCAGGTAGAATTCCTAGTTGCATTCAAAATGCTGCTCAGGCCTCACCGCCTACCCTTTCCTGTGCTCTTACTTGCTTGGATTCCTTCCTCACTGAAATTACTTTTGTATTAACTTGCACAAACTTTGTATTTACTTAAGATCATAAGATCACATGTCTTTAATGGGGAGTGACTGCAGAGGTCATCTAGTCCAACCTTTACCTTATACAGATCAGGAAACTGAGGCCCAGAGAAATGATTTGCCCAAAGTCAAACAGGTAGCAAGCATCAGAAGTGAGATTTGAACTCAGATCTTCTCATTCCAGAGTTAGAGGTCTACCTATTACATACATGTTGCATCCACTCCAAAGAAGGTAAGCTCCTCTAGGAAGGGACTATTTCCCTTTTATCTTTAGATTTGAAGCACCAACAGTGCCCCTTGCACAATAAATATGTGCTGAATTGAATTAACTCACGTTTGCCCCTCTCTGTCTTAGTGCTCTCTGGACCAAGTCAAGTCAAGGAGGATCTGTTGAGTATCTATCACATGCCTCACTGGAAAGCCAAGCAAAGGCAACTTCCAAGGTTCGGATTAGAGCATAGCAAACCCCATTTATTCAGCAAACATTCACAGAACAGAGGAAGTCAAAATACAGTATAACTCACTCATTTAGCAAGTAAGTTCTCCATTCAATCCAGGTACTACTCCACCCCTACACAGTACATTCATTTAGTCAGTTAAAGTCTCTTCTCAAATGGAGATCAGTTTCCAATCATAAACAAAGAACATTCATTTGGTCAATCACAGAGTACAAAAAGGCCAAAGGTTTCCCACCCCTGGACTCAAAGTAATTACAATACCATCCATTAACACCAAGTTTTCTCAAAAGGGAGCAGGAGAATACAAAAGGCCATCCACCCTTAAGCCATAACAAGGTCAAGATAACATCTCAGCATAGAAAACCCAAGGGAAGGCCCCTTCTTTCATTTTCACTGAGGCAAACCCTCAGCAATCTCAGTTCCTGGGCAGATAAGGCTCAACAAAGCCAGTGTCCTCATCAAGTCACACTTTGCCTGCAGAACAGTCCCAGAATCCCGAAAGTATCAGCAAGGCCCTCTTCCAGGATTTCTGTGAACATACAACAAGAAAGTCCTTCTTCAGGGCTTCTGCACCAACAGCCAGGTTCTAGGACCTCTACAACAGCAGCACTGTCCACCATTAGGTGAATCTGGAAAAACGACATCAAAACAGACAGACAGAATACCAGCATCACAGCCACACCTCCTCAGTTCTCAGCAGCTCCAGGTAGCAGTCCTCAAAAGTCCTGGGCAGCTCCAAT
>CM053596.1:26546148-26562164 GCA_028646575.1 Pseudocheirus occidentalis | reverse complement strand
TTCCATGCTTTGATCCTTTTTGTCCACAAAAAAAGGATTCTATAGTTTTATTGCTGTTCTTACTTTGCTTCCTTTTCCTCATGTTGTCCAGTCAATTAATTGCTTGATTTTTTAGCTCTGTGGAACTCTGCTTCCAGGGCGGGGTGAAGCTCTGTCCCAAATCACTGGGGTTTCACAGCTGCTGGAGCTCTTAGGGGGGTGCTGCAGCCCCCCTCAGCTTTGGCTCACCCCAAGACCACCACTCAAGACCATGATCCAGATTCAGGCTGCTCAACGCAAGGGCCCTTGGCCCTGATTTATTGCCTCAGCCCTCCTGCTATCTGCAGGTTGGGAGCTCTGAAGCAGCCCAGTGGAGGCAGTTGCTGCTTTCAGCTGTTCCTGCTGCCACAACCCCCTCCCACTGCTGCCTTGCCCTGGGAGCAGTTTGGCCAAACCGCTTTTTTCACCCAAATTTAGCAAACTCAACTGTCCTTTCTCTTAGCCTTTTTTCTTCTGGCCTGCTAAATGTGGGAATTGTGCCTCCAGTGCCATGGATCTGCTCTCCTGTAGACTCTGTTGTGGCTCCGCCTGAGTGCTCTGGGGCCTGGCTGGAGTTTTTGGCTGGACAGGCAGAGGCTCCCAGCCTGCTCTGATAAGCCCCGTCTGCCAAGCTGCCTTCAGTAGGGGATGTGTTTTCCGTATTTTGGAGAGTTTTGGAGCTGTAAAATTTGTTTTGAGCTGTATTTTATGTCTATTTAGGGTGGCTGTGTGGGAGCTGCGAAACTTTGCTGTCTCTATGCCACCATCTTGGCTCTGCCCCCTTCTTCCCTCTGACTTCCTTTAGATCCCAACTAAAATCTCACCTTATTCCCCAACCTCTCTTAATTCTAATGTCTTCCCTCTTTTAATGACTTTCTATTTATTATTGTTTGTAGTTATTTATTTGCTTGTTGTCTCCCCCATTAGAATGGGGGGCTCCCTGAGGGCAGGGACTTTTTGTCTCTTTGTCTCTTGTCTCCCTCTTTTGTCTCTTGTATCCCCATCACTGATCTCAGTGTTTGTCATATAGTAGGTGCTTAAGAAATGTTGACTGATTGATTGAATGAAGGGAGCATGGATTGGTGTGGGGGCTGACCCTTGAAGCAGACAGACCCACCAATAGGCCAATAAACCAGGCATGAGGTGAGCAGAATCTGATCCAGAATGGTGGTGTCAGGGATGAGAAGGGGGTATTTAAGGGATATTGTTTGCAAATTGACTGAAATTGCAAACTGACTGAAATTGCAATTTGATTTGCAAATTGGCTGAAACTGACTGACCTTAGAAACAGACTGAATATGAGGAGTGAGAGATAGTGAGGAATTCAGGATGGCCTGTGTCACAAATCCATGACTAGGAGGATGATGTTGCCCTCTATAGTCATAGAGAAGCTTTGGAGAAGGGAGGGTTTGGGATAAAAATGAATTTAGCTTTGGGCATGTTGAGTTTAAGGTATTTGATGGACATCCAGTTCAAGATACCTGGAAGGTATTGGCTGTCCTCTTTGCCTGGAGTACTTGTTCTGATCACTTTCAGTTTTCAGAATCTGGATTCCTCTAAAACTCAGCTCAGATCTCACCTTCTAGAGAAGGTCTTTCCATGTTCCCCCAGCTAATATTGTATCTTCTCAGATTGCCTTCAGGCCATTCTCTACATAACATTTATAAATCTGGTTATTTCAGTGTTGTTTCCCCCTTTCAATGTACACTCCTAGAGAAGAAGCTGTTTGCCTTGTCCTTGCATTCCCCTGAAAGGCAGAGTACTATAGAAGATGAAAAGCAGGATTCCTAAACTGGGCTCAAGTCCTACCACAGATATATTCTGAGTGTGTGACCCTGGGCAACTCATTCAGTTTCTCAGTGCTTTAGACAATTATCTAAGAGACATACATTGCAGAGAAGATGCTACCCTGCATTGTGAGGTGGAAGTTTCTTCACTAGGAATGCCCTAGACCAGTGAGATCGACAATCCAGTGCCTTTTTGTTATTTAGTAATTTTTGAATCCTTTATGACTTTTTGTGACCCCATTTTAATGTTTACTTGGCAAAGATACTGGAGTGGTTTGCCATTTCATTCTTCAGCTCCTTTTACAGATGAGACAAACAGGATTAAGTGACTTACCCAGAGTCACATAGCTAGTAACAGATTTGAACTAAGTAAAATGAGTTTTCCTTATTCCTGGCTTAGCACTCTGTCCACTCCACCACCTAGCTGCCCACCCAGTCCCTGTCCTCATCCTTTCTATCCTCAGTGGTTATCACAACCTGAAAGATAGTAGACATTTAAAAAATACTTTTTTTGGAGAGGTGAAGGCAAGACAATTGGGGTTAAATGACTTGCCCAAAGTCACACAGCTAGTACGTGTGTGAAGTGTCTGAGGCTGTATTTGAACTAAAGTCCTCCTGACTCCAGGGTAGGTGCTCTACCCTGCACTGCACTACTTAGCTGCCCCTAAAAAAGAATACTTTTTGATAGATTGATTTCAAAGGTCATTGAGTTCACATCATTATCTGAAGCATAAAGTAGTCTTTTACAAAATAAAATAGGCTTGTTGGGTGTGTGCGCGTGAGACTGTGTAGGGTAATGGAATTCTGTAGGTGGGAATTCTGGTAAAAAAAAACCCAAACAAATGTATTTTCTTTCCTCCCTGGAACTTCCTGCAGTTTGTACTTGAATTGCAAGAATCTCAAAGGTTTTCATAGTCCTTGGCATTACTTAGTAACAAGACTTAAAAAAAAAAAAAAGCCTTCTTGCAAGCATGTGGGCTTGTGCTTGACATATGTAATGGCCAAAATTCTGGAGCTGAAATGCCCATTCAAGCTTTCTGAGCATCCAGGAAGTTTGTTAATGCTTTGAAGCCTTTGAATGCTTTTGTGTCCCCCAATCAAAAGGAAACCTTTTAAATGAGAGGTTGTAGCATTCTTGGCTCCCTTTACTTTCACTTGAAGGATTTCTCTCTTGTCTGATGTTTGCAAATCACTTCTGAATGGCACTTGCTACTTTACTCATCAGCATTCATTTAAAAGGAAGGAGAAGAAGCAGGTAGAGCCCTATGGGTATACACAGGTCCCTGTTCAAACAACAAAGAGTTGTGTATCTACTTACATACAGTATTCACTGGCATCAGTGATGTGTCCCACAACTATTAATGAAATTATCTTTATGGAATTATCATCTTTAGACAGTTGACTTTCCAATACCCTCTGACTCATCCAGCTTTCCAGCATTTACCATGACAATAACTGTGGGCAATTATTCGCCTCCCCATTTCAATGACCAGCTTCCTGTCTATGGAGGGTGTTAGAAGAGGATGCATTTTTATGACTGCAAGAAAGGTAATGGATGGCAATAGGTTGAGCTGAGCTCCAGAGCAATGTAGAGCAACTGACAGTATATGCCCCCCCCCTCTCTTTCTCTTCCTTCTCTCTTTTATCTCTTCTCCCTTCTTCCTTCCTTCCTTCCTTCCTTCTTGCATTCCTTTCTTCCAACATTCCTTCTTTCCTTTCTGCATTCCTTCCTTCTTTCCTTCCTTCTTCTTTCCCTCCCTTCTCTCTGTCTCTCTTTTCTCTTCTCCTTCCTTCTTTCTCTTCTCTTGTCCCTCTTCCTTTTCTTTTCCCTCTATTTATGTTTTCCCTCCTTCTCTCCCTCTTTTTCTTCCTTTCTGTCAGCATATGTCTTGTTTGTTTCTCCTGTCTCTCTTCCTCATCACTCCCTTCTCCCTTTTCCTTTCTCCCTTTATCATTCTTCCTCCTGTCTCCTTTTTCTTCTCTTCCCCTTTTTTCCCCCTCTCCCTTTTCCATACTCCTCCTTTTTCTTACCCCCCTCTCTCTATCTCCTTGTGTACCTTTCCTTCTCTGATTTTTTCTCTTTCCCCTCTCTTCCTCTCCCTTTCCACTTTTCCCCATTCTCCTCCTCTGTCTCTTCTTCTCCCTCATTCTCTTTCCTTAACTCTCTATTCCTCTCTTTTTCTTATTTCCTTTTCCCTCTTTGTCTCCTTCTGCTTTCTTCCTCTCCCTCTCTCTCCTTCTGTCCCCTCTTTTCCCTCTCGCCCTTTCCCTCTTATTTTCCCTACTTTTCTCTTATCCTTTTTTGTCCCCTTCTCCCTTTCTCTCTCTGTCTCCTCTTTGTCCTTCTCTCTAATTCCCTCTTCCCCTCTTCTCTCTCTCTCTCTCTCCCCCTCTCTCTTTCTTTCCTTTTCTCTCTCCCTCTTCCTTTCTCTCTCTCTCTCTCTTTCCTTCCCCCTCTCCTCCCTCTCCATCTCTGCTTCTCCCTTTTCCTTTCTCCTTTCTCCTTCCCATCCCCCCTTCTTCCTCCCCTCTCTCCCCCTCCACCCCCTTCTCTTTCCCTGCCTTTCTCCGTAGGAGCACTTTATGCAAAAGATTTCCCATCTTTTCTGTTGCTTGAACAGCAATTATGAACATGTTCTACATGGAAAGAATGCATTAATTAGAGGCTTTCTAGATATTTTCAGGTTTACCAACCCAAATGTAGAGATAAGCTCTTCAGAGAAAAAGTGCCAAAGTGTTCATAGAGCTTGATTCTGCGAATTGACTTCACTCTTGCTAGACCTTGGGGTGTGAGGGAATTTCTCCCATTTGGCATTCTTCCAAGGACCACCTCACCCAAGCACCAGCAATGACTATGACAGAGGGATTATGGGTTCATGAGTGGCCTTTTCTTGGGAGGCAATAGAGCTGGTACAAAGAGCACTGACCTGGGAAGTAGAACATGGAGGGAGGGCAACATCAGATCACCTCTACCTTAAACCCAGTCAGCCACTTTCTAACTGTGATTTGGAGCATGTCCCTTGGTCTAGGCTTCCTCCTAAACAACTGAATTCAATGCATATTTCTTATGTGAATCAAAGATTTAGAGCTAGAAAAAACCCAGGTCAACCCTCCCATTTTATAGATGATGAGACTGAGGCCTGGAGGCATTAAATGGATCCCCCAAGATTACAGAGAGTAAGTGAAAGCAATGATTTCCACCGAAGTCTCTGACTGCAAAGCCACATTTATTTATGTATTTATTGCTGTAACATATTGTCTTCCCCTGGGGGAAGGGAGGGGAATAAGCATTTATAGAACCTCCCACAATGTGCCAGGCACTATGTGCTTTTACCAACATTATCCAACTTGATTTTCACAACTATCCTGGAAGGTAGAGGCTTTTATTCATTCCATTTTTACAATTGAGGAAACCGAGGAGAACAGAAGTTAAGTCACTTGCCCAGGGTCCCACAGCCAGTAAATGTCTGAAACCAAGTTTGAACTTGGGTCTTTGTGACTTCAGGTCTAGTGTTTTATGCATCAAGTCACCTAACTGCCTCTATATATCCTTTTCCCATATTACTCTCTTCGATGAAACTTGCTTGGTTCTAGGGTTATGCAACTCTCCTTGTTGCCCCCCCCCCAAAAAAAACAACCAAACAAAGAAAACATAGTTACTTCCTTTTTGGAGAAGGATCTCCTACATTAAGTATGTTTAACATTATGAACAGTGACTTCAAAAGGGAAAAACCACGAATGACTAAGGGGAATGTGGAAAGATTCATATAGCAAGGACCCTAGGAGTTGTGCTCTGTGGGAAGACAGGAATTTTACCACCAGGAAGTAAGGGAGGAGTGTGCACTAGGCATGAGTTACAGCAAGGAAAAAGGCATCCTGACTGGAAGGGGAATATTGTGTTGGAGGAACAATCTGGTGGCCAATTTGATGGAAAAGGAATAATATGAAATAAGATGAGGAAGGAAGACTGGGTAGGAAAGAGCTGGATAATGGAGCATTTTCAAGGGGAAGAATTTTAATGGTAGTCTGAGAAATCTGTCTTTTTTCCTGGAGAGAAGTTTTCCTCGATGGTTTCTAAGGTGCCTTGTAGTCCAAGGTCTATGATGCCATGAGTGTCTGTTCCAAGCATCTCTATGATCATGGATGGAGCCAATTATTAAATGTTCAGGGTGAGCATTTATACCCCAGAAATCAGCAAATGCTATATGTTAAGATTGAGTTGTCATTTTGTTGATTGTCTATCTAGACTTAAGAGGGTGAGGAAGGAAATGCCAGTAATGCAAATTAATCTTCAAAGTGTGTCCTCCATGCATTTTTCCCCTAGAATTCCAATTGTTAAACATTTACTAGAACAACATGGGAGCCATGGTGCTTCCATATTAACATTAGGGAAATGTAACAAAAAGAATGTCAACCTTTGGAAGGAAAAAAAAAGCCCTCCAGGAAAGTAGCAAGTATTTCTAGAAAAACTCATCACATCAGTGGTGCTGGCTGCTTTGGTATGTACCAGGGCTAATTGCCAGTGATTTGTGCTCAAGTGTTATCCTGTAGCAAATGGGCTGGATTTGAGTCCTCAGCATCTTCATTTGGAAACCTAGAATGCAGACATGTCATCCCTTAAGTAGGTAATGATTTAGATCTATGAAAATGGCTGGAGGACATGGTATAAATTCTTAGGTCAGTCCTGCAGGCCAAATCTACATCCTCCTTGGAGACCACTTCCAGATCCTATGATACTTGATCTGAGCCAGAACTGCTTTGGGCCCCCCATTTCCCCCTCTCTTCAATCACATAGGCCATATTGGTATAGCAGATGGTAGGATGGAAACACAGGCGGTGACATCACAAAAATTAGCAATGGGGAATACACATACATTGATGGGGAGGGACAAGGGGGGAAGTGAGAGAAAGCAGGGTTTGATCATCCTTGATAGCATATAAGACATGTAGAAAGCAGGAGTCTGAGAAATAAAGCCTTGGCTCTCTCAGTTCAAGTCATTATTGAGCACCTAAGATACACGATACTGTGAGCCAGGAGCTGAAGAAAGAAGGAATGCAAGAAGGAAGGAAGAAAAGAAGGAAAAAAGGAAGGGAGGGAGGAAGCAAGGGAGGGAGGAAGGAAGGAAAGAAAAAAGGAAGGAAGGAAGGAAGGAGGGAGGAAGGAAGGAAGGGAGGAAGGGAGGAAGGGAAAAAGGAAGGAAGGAAAGAAGGAAGGATGAAAAAGAGGGAAGAAACAAGAATGCATTGGGCCTACTATATGCCAGGCACTGTGCTAAGCACTTTATAAATATAATTTCATTTGATCCTCATAATAGCCCTGGGAGGTAGGTGCTATAATTATCCCTATTTAAAAGATGAAGCAACTGAGGTAGATAAATATTAAGTAACTTTCCCAGGGCAATGTAGCTAGTAAGTGTCTGTGCCCAGATATGAATTTAAATCTTCCTCACTTTCAGATTTAGGTGGATACATATGGATGATATTGCTAGATAGATAGAGAGACAGACAGATGGATGGACAGATGGATGGACAGACAGGCTGACAGACAGACAGACAGACAGAAAGATAGATAGATAGATAGATAGATAGATAGATAGATAGATAGATAGATGGATAAATAGATAACATCCTGTCTATTGTGCCTCATAATTTCTTGGTTAAAACAACTAGAAACAAAAAGCCTCTGTGTACTTTCTGCCCACATCTAGCATTCCTCTTTCCTGTCACCTGCCTCCTGCCCTTCCTCCTGAAACAGCTAAGTGGTACAATGGATTGCACTCTTGTTCTGGAATCAGGAAGACCTGAATTCAAATCTGACTGTAGATCCTCAATAACTGTGTGATGCTGGTCAAGTCACTTTGCTTCTCTGCCTCAATTTCCTCAACTGTAAAATGGGAGTAATAATAGCCCCTGCCTCCCAGGGGTTGCTGTGAGGATCAAATGATATAATATTTGTAAAGTGCTTTCTTTACACATTGCCTGACACATAGTAGGCATTTTATAAAAATGCTTATTTTCTTTCTTCTTAACTATTGCAATACCTGCTCCCACTGGATAGACAGAAACCTCACGTATATGTCTTGTCACGCCAATTTCAGGTTTATGAGCATTTTCCATATACTTCAAGGATCTCACAGCAGCTGAAAAAGTGACTTGAAATGTCCAATCTTTTACACTGGTTCTGGAACAGATTTCCCTTGTTTGGGGAAATGCACTTCTCAACCTGGACCCCAAAGAACAACTCTTGACAATCAGTGAATCATAGTCAGCACAAGACTCTCCTGTCTAGCTTCTGTGTCTGGCTAAAAATGCCTTCTGGATGGGATGGGGCTTCCTGACAGAGAATGTAAATTGTCAGACCTTCAGGACCATGGTGGGATGGGTGAAGAAGGGGAGAGCAGGAGCTATTTACTATTCAGCAATCTTTAACTTTTCAGGTCCCTTGTGAGCAGCTGACTGCTCTGTCTGTGCTGTATTGTAATAAGATTTCTAGGCAGACTTGTATTGTGGAATGAGAACTGAATTGGGAATCAGAGAACCTGCATTCAAATCTTCTTTCTACCTGTGTGACCTGAAACAAGTCCCTTAGTCTGTTTGTGCATCAGTTTCCTGATCAGTAAAATGTGGGTGTTGGGTTACTTAGTAACCAACCTCAAAGATCCCTCAGAGGTGTAGGGACCTACAACCATGCTGATTTTTGACACAATCAAATATACAACTAATAACCACAAAGGACATGTTACTCAGTGAACGTAGGCAGTAGGTTTATCTTCTCTAGAGAATGAGCAAAGTTGGCATGGTCATTTCTTGGAGATGTCACAGAGACAGTTCCGTCTCATAAGACACACTGGTCTAGATGGTTTCTGAAGCTGCTTTCCATCCTATGGGTGTTTCGGTGTTGGTGGATAGGGCTTTGGAGGTGGAGTCAAGAAATTCTGAGTTCAGCCACATCCAAAAGGCTGTACAACTGTGCATTGCCTTTAGCCCAGCAATACCACTCCTAAGCCTGTATCTCACAGTGAAAAGGAAAAGGACCTATTTGTATAAAAATATTTATAGTAGCTCATTTTGTGGTGGCGAAGAATTAGAAATCAAGGTGATGCCCATCAATTAGAGAATGGCTGAATGAGCTGTGGTATGTAATTGTGATGGAGTAGTATTGTGCTTTATGATTTCAGAAAAAAACACGGTAAGACTTATACAAACTGATACAGATTGAAGTGATCAGGACCAAATCATTGTACGCAGTAACAGCTATGTAGTAATGATTATCAATTGGGAAAGACTTAGCTACTCCAATCAATACAATGATCCAGGTCAATTCCAAAGGACTTAGTTATGAAAAAATGGGATGTCCAGAGAGAGAACTGATAAACTCTGAGTACAAATTGAAGTATAGTTTTCTCACATTTTTTTGTGATATGGCTAGTATGGAATATGCTTTTCATGATTTCCCATATATAACTGATATATTATTTGCCTTCTCAGTGGGTGGGAGAGTGGTTGGAGGAAGAGAGAAAATTTTGAACTCAAAATTAAAAATAATGCTAAAAATAAATAAATAATAAACTTTAAAAAGAAGTTCTAGGTTTAAATCCCAGTTCAGTGACTGTGATTGTTGATGAACCATAGCCTCTCTATGTCGTAGCTTGTTCATCTATAAAAGGAGGAATTTTTGCCCTTGAATTTCTGAATTAATGATTATGTGATTCATCTTGAGAGTCTAGGGGCAATACAAATCTAGGCAAAAATGCCAACTATACACAATACACAGGAGAGACAAGGGAGTCTCAAAGTCAAACAAACTTAACAAACATTTACTAAATGCTCAGGATTGACATAAATCCATAAATCCTGGGGACATAAAGAGAGGCAAAAAATCCTTGCATTCAAGGATTCTTCTTTGGGAAACCTCTCTGGAGGTGACTGGGGTGCAGTTGACTCATTTTCCCCTTTTGATCTACAAGATAATTTGAAAGAGGAATTTGCCGATGGAATCTTCCAATTTAGGTTACATAATTTCACAGATCAAAAGTTGACAAGGGGTCAGAAGCCATGTAATTCAACCCACTCCTTTTGTAGATGAGAATACTGAGACACAGAGAAGGGAGATGGCTTTCTCACTAACACAGCAGAAAAGTATATGAATCAGGATTTGAACTCAGGTTTTCTTGACCTCACGTCCAATGCTCTATACGTTCATGTGCTTTTGTGATTGCAAATGATAGACCAGAGAAGATGTAAAGGACAGATATGAAGATTCCCCAGTACTTCCTTTTCCATGTCTACCACTAATGCAAAGGGAAATTCAATTCACCTACAAAAAAAATATTGGTCATATGCTATGTGTATATCATTGTGTTAAATGCTGAGGATCCAAAGAGGAAAGGTAACATAGTCTCTGATCTCCAGGACCTCACATTCCAGTTGGGGAGATAAGACATAGACATGAATAACTATGAAACTGATTGGAAGATGATGTAGTAATCACATAGTAATCATGAGGAATTCTAGATGGAAAAGAACACTTTCACTCAAGGTGATCAAGAAATGGATTTTATAAGACCAAAATGAAGAGGAGAGGTTAAGACTAGTGGCTTCTCAAAAATAACCTTGTCTCTGCCTTTCTGTCTTTCACTCCCTCTTCCCATGTCTCTGCTATGTCTCTTTTTCCATCTCTTTCTTCCTTTCTTTATCCATATCTCTAATTCCCTCTCCCCTTCCCATTTTTCTCTCTTTGTTTCTGTCTCTATATGTCTCTTTCTCTTTCTCTGTCTTTCTCTCACATTAAAAAATAATTACCTAGGGGCAGGCAGGTGATATAGTTGATAGAGTATTAGCCCTAGAGTCAGGAGGATCAGAGTTCAAATCATACCTCAGACTCTTGACATTTACTAGCTGTGTGATCCTGGGCAAGTCACTTAACCCCTATTGTCTAGCAAAAAAAAAACAACACACACAACAAAGGAAAATAAAAAAATACCTCACTATGAGCTAACCATGTGATATGATAACCAATAACTCTAACATTTTCTTGAATTTCATCAAGAGAAGTGTAGACAATGTCCAGGCAAGGTAACAAATCAAGTATTTATTAAGCACCTATTGTGAATCAAGTACTATGGTAAGCACTGGGGATACAAGCAAAGAGATACAATAGTCCCTGACCTCACAGAGCTTCCATTCTAATCTGGAAAGACAACATATCAAAGGAAGCTGAAAAATTGGGGGAGGGAGGTGGGACATAGAAAGACCTAAGTGGAGCTGGAAGGGAAAGGGAATTTTACTGGCCTTTACTGATTTCCAAAATGGAAGCCCTAAGAATTAACCAATGAGAGAAGCAGGCCATCATAGGATAAGTATAATATTTTAAGATGGGAAGGCTACCAGCTATGAGGAAAATTACAGGTGAAGATGGCAACTGAGACTTCATGTTGGCCAAGTCCCCAATTTGGGGAGTAATAGCCCTAAAATAGCCTGTCCTGACCCTGAGACCACATCACATTTGAAGTGTTGAGTTCTAGCATTACCAGTTGGGGAGACTATTTAAAAGTTGAAGAATATCTAGAGAAGGGCTGCCAGGATGGTAAAGGGCCTTGAATCTGTGTCTTATTAGGGCTGGATGACAGAGTAGGTGGGCTATAAACTGGAGAAGAATCAGGAAGAGATGAATGATAGTTGACTTCATGCATTTAAATGGCTCTTATGAGGAATTAGATTTGTTATCTTTGCCCTCAGAGAACAGAATGCAGGAACGCTGAGTAGAAGCTGAAAAAAGAGAACTGTAGGTTTGATATGATGAAAAAACAAACTTGATAACAACCAGGACCATCCAAAAGTGAAATGGGATGTCTCAAGAGGTAGTGGGGCCCCCTTCCTTGGAAGTCTTCAAGCAGAGCATAAATGTCTACTTGTAAATATGTTGGATCAATGGGGATTCTATGATATTCTATATCAATGGGAAACAGATGGCAGTTGGACTATATGATCTTGTGTTTCCTTCCAACAATCTCATGCCTTGATTCCATGAAGGCTTCTTGGAGAAGATGGCCCTTAAACTGACTCTTGAAGGGGGGAGGCGTTAATGAGTAAGACGAGTTCAGGATGTGGCATGGCTTATCTGATTTCCACAGAGCCACAAAGTCCCCACTTTAAAGAAAGAATCCACAACTTTGTTCTTGTCATGAGACCCTTTGGTTGAGTAATAAAACCTAGCAATCCTTTCTAAGATTACTGCTTTTAAATGCATGAAGTAGAGTTCATGGGATTACAAAGGAAATATATTGTTAAAATGCAATCATCTACATAAAATAAAAACCAAGAGATCATGAACTGCAGGCAAAGAACCACTTCTCTTAATTCTAGTACCTTACCCCCTTTGGTTATCCCCAATTTATCTTGTTTATAGCTTCTTCAGACACAGTTGCTTACGGGTTTTCTCCCTTGTTAGACTATGAGCTCCTTGAGAGCAGGGATGTCTTCTGTCTTTCTTTATATTCTCATATCTGAGCATGATGCCTGGCACGTAGGAGGTAAAGTAAGCGTTTATTGATTGGTTGACTAAAAGGAGAAAAAACATAAGAGTACTCTGGAAGACTGAAAAAGAGTTAATGAATGAAATTCAAATTGTAGCTCTCCTTAGCCTTCTCTGTCAAATGTGGGGGATGTACTGGGTGCCTTTTGAGGGTCTAGTTTGCTAAATTGTATCAAACTTAGGGAACCTTCCCTCTGGAATTTCTTTCAAAGTTCTCCACTCAGAGCTGTCTAAATAGATTTGGGGAAAATGTTTCGGGATAGCAGCCAGTTAGGCAAGGAGGGAAGTGATATGAAAGAAAGAGGCTGACTTGGGTAGGCAGAGGAGGTGAGCAAATATAACATCATACATAGACTTTTCTTTTACATTTCAAGTTTATTGAATTTTATAATCAGGGACAGCAAGCAGAGAGATAGAAGAAACATAAAAAATGCTGACATCACCAGTGAACAATGTCTTTCTGGAGTTCAGGAGAAGTTCAGGGAGATCTTTGGAAAATGGACGGCTCAGTCATTCCACACCAAGTTGTTAGCAAACAAACCAGAGTGGAGTAAATATGGAAATCTGTTTTGCAAGGTCTGAAAGATCAAGGACATCACAGCCCTCCTTATATCCTCAACCCTGGGAAGACTACAGCTGAAACATGGTGTTCCATTCTGGGTGCCACATTTTGGGAAGGGTATTGATCACCTTGAAGAGATCAGAGGATGGCCACTAGGTTGTTGAGGGTCATTGAGTTCATGACCCAAGAAGAATGGTCAAAGAGACTGGAAACTATAATAAGGATGAATAGCAATATCTTTAGAAAAAGGCATAGAGAGAAAAGGAATGGTAAGAGATTATGAGCATCTAAGGGATATGTAGTATTCTTGATCATGCAAGCAAACTTTATAGTACTGGAAAAATCAGGGGTGTTAGAATTTTTGTGTGTAGTGAAGGTAGAATGAAAGATTTGGATATAGGACTAGAGAAGCTTGAAGAAGTGAAAAGTTTGAGAATTTGAAGGGATATTAACATGTGTGTATAATTTCTCTATGGTGAGGACAGGAGGTGAGGTAGTGTTATGGGAATCTGAAGATCTTCCCTGACCCTAGGCTCTTTGATTGAATTAAGTGACTCTGAGAACCTTCCTTGATTTGAAACTATGCTCTGCCCCCTAATAGTAACCCTAATAGGCTGAATGGGGTCACATGGAGCCTTTAGTGGGAGGCTTGTTCTTCAGGAATGCCCATGACTCATCACTTTATGATTGGGCAGTGGGTCAAGAGGACTGTGACATTCTCTGATCCAGGAGAATTTTTTCTTTGGAGCTCACTTTGGAAAGAGTTGTGTGATTTGGCCGGACAAGACTCTGGGTAGCTGTTGAGTCCCCCAGCTTCAAAAACCCAGATGTTGGTGCTTCCCTCTCTGGTAACTGACTAGGTACGGTATGGATGTAATGGTCAGATGGCTGGAAGCCCTGTCTGCTGATCTGTTTCTTTGTATGCTTATAACTTCTGCTTGTATTGTGTTTGTATTCTCTGAAGTTCAGAGTGTTGACTTTTCCCCCTGAACTAGGTAAATGATAAATGTTTGATTGATTAAAGTAAGATTGTTAGCCCATTTTAAGTTGCTTTCTTTTAGAAAAGCAGATCTAAGAACCTGTGCTAGTAACCATCCTGGGTATGCTAGAGTGCTTGCTGATACAGGTAGAGGGGAAGACTGTGAATTAAGAACCTGAACTCACTGAAAAAAGGAGGGAGGGAGGAAGGGAAGGAGAGAGAGAGAGAGAGAGAAAGAGAGATAGAGAGATAGAGAGAGAGACAGAGACAGAGACAGAGAGAGAGACAGAGAGAGAGAGAGAGAAAGTGTTTGTGATCAATTTGGATAAGGTGAACTTCAAAGAAGGAGAGGTGACAGAGTATTGACAATAGTGGGAGATTCTGGCAGCAGAAAGGTGGAACAAGTAGTATTCCATCAAAACAAGGTTCAGGATTGGAACCCTTTCTTCCAGCCTCCAAGTCTGGCACTCTAATACACCACATCATGGAAAGCATTCTGTCTCTGGATTCTGAAGACATGAATTCAAATTCTTGTTCTAACACTAAACTATCTGTGTGACCTTGAGCAACACGTTCAATATCCCCAGGCCTCAGATTGCTCATCTTTAAAGTGAGAGAGTTGGACTACATATCTTTCAAAGCTATTCCTGACACTAAATATATCCTTCTAAAAACCAGGAGATCCTAGTCTCCATTTTTTAGCCCTAGAGGCACCAAGCCTCACTTTGTATGGCATATTGAAAAGAGATCTGACATCAAATAACTCAATATTCTGAAGGTTTGATCATCAAAACTTTACTGGTATTTAGGTTGTGTTGCATGGAATAAAAGAAGAAAAAGATTTTTACCTCCTCCTTTGGGCGCCATAGTAAACAGTTGATGGGTGCTGACTGATTGCCAAATTGATGTAGATCAGAAAGGTGAGAATATAGGTGCAGAAGAACCGTCTTTCTGGCTCAGCTCAATGGATCATTCAACCTGAAATTTTCTTTTAGAGGGGTCTCTGCAAAGTTTGTTCAAGTGACAAAAAGGTTATTATTCTTTTTGAGTAAAAGAAAATTCTATTTTGTATAAATAATGCATTATAAAACTATCTCTCATGAGTTTAAGTCATCAGACCCAAAAAGAACAGGAAATGTTTTATGACTAGAAAAATACAAATGTTATTCTGATTTTGAAGAAGAGGAAGAAGAAGAAGAAGAAGAAGAAGAAGAAGAAGAAGAAAGAGGAGGGGGAGGAGGAGGAAGGAGGAGAAAGGAGGAGGAAGACGAGGAAGAGGAGGAGGAAGGAGAAAGGAGGAGGAAGACGAGGAAGAGGAGGAGGAAGGAGGAAGAACTGGAAAGGAAGTGGGTGCTCATCAACTGGAGAATGATAGGACAAATTGTGTTGTATGAATGGAATGGCACATCATTGGACCATGAGAAACTATGCAAATAAGGAACCAAAGAAACATGAAAAAACTTGTGAGTCTGATTTAGGGTAAGATAATAAGAAAAAGGATAAGATACATAGTCACTAGAATACTATAAATGAAGACTAAAACACAACAAAATTCTGGTTAATTCTAATAACTAGTCTTAGTCCCAGACAGGTAAGGGGATATCTGTCTTCTTGTAGGAAGGTAGGAGTTTGAGAGAGCAGAGTGTTGCTTACACCATTACCTTTCACTCTAATTGTCCTGTCTTTGCCCCTCCAAAAAGACAAAAAAGAAAAGAAAAGGATATGACTATTGTAGTATAATTATTTTTTATGTTATCCTGGGTGGATTAGTGGATGTAAGGATATGTTTTAAAATCGCTATAACACAAAAACAAGAGAAATGAATAAAGCTTATTGATGGAGAAAATTTTTAAAAAGAAATCAATCATGCCATACTAACCTCCTTTTCTTGTTTTCTTTTTTCATTTTTTCCTTCTTCCCCCTTTTCTTCTGTCTTTCCTTCCTCCTTTTTTCCTTCCATCTCTCTTTTCCTTCCTCCCTCCCTCTCTCTGTTCCTTCCTTCCTTCTCTCCTTCCTTCCTTCTTTCATCCCTTCCTCCTCCCCTCCATTCTTTCCTTTCCTTTCCTTTCCTTTCCTTTCCTCTCCTCTCCTCTCCTCTCCTCTCCTCTCCTCTCCTCTCCTCTCCTCTCCTCTCCT
>CM053596.1:26532518-26545648 GCA_028646575.1 Pseudocheirus occidentalis | reverse complement strand
TGTATTTCTGTATTTCTTTCTCTCTTTCTTTCTGTCTTTCTGTCTTTCTTTCTGTCTTTCTTTCTTTGTGTCTGTCTTTCTGTCTTTCTGTCTTTCTATCTTTCTGTCTTTCTGTCTGTCGGTCTTTCTGTCTTTCTGTCTGTCGGTCTTTCTGTCTGTCTTTCTATCTTTCTTTTTGTCTGTCAGTCTTTCTGTCTGTCTTTCTGTCTTTCTGTCTTTCTTCCTTTCTTTTCTTCCTCTCTTCCTCTCTTTCTCCACCGTCCCTTTGTCCTCCCTCCCTCCCTCCCTCCCTCCCTTCCTTCCTTCCTTCCTTCCTTCCTTCCTTCCTTCCTTCCTTCCTTCCTTCCTTCCTTCTTTTATTTTCTTTTGCTTCTTGGAGGGGGGAAGGCAAGGCAATTGTGGTTAAGTGACTTGCCTAAGGTCACATGATTAGTAAGTGTTAAGTGTCTGAGGCTGAATTTGAAATCAGGTCCTCCTGGCTCCAGTTCTAGGGCTGTATTCATTGTGCCACCTAGCTGTCCCAGATGCCTCATTTCTTAACTTGTAAACTGAGAAATAATATTAGCCTCATATATACATAATCTTCACTGGCTTGTTGTAATGGTAAGGTGGCATAATGCATATAAAAGGCCCTGTTAATCTTAATGCTCAATATAAAATCAGTGATGATTATTTCATTTCTTCAATGTTCGTATTTGATAGGGCTTAGCTAGAAATAGTCCAAGGACAAGCTGCTGTCTTACTATTTTTATTTTATGTTTAATATATGGTAAACTATTGTACAGATAAAATAACTTATTTTCTAAAAAAAAGTAAATGAGAATATTGGGATTTGCATCCTATAGATTCACTGAAAGTATATTTCAGACAACTCTGTTAGCAGACAAGAAAGTGGGAATAATGATCTGCTTCTCTTTCTGTTCCCACATGGTTTTGATGTCTTTTGTTAGGTCTGCACATTTTCATAACTTTCTGTCCAATAGTTTGAAGCTTAGGCATAATTTTATCATAGGTTTAGAGATGGAGAGGACCTTGGAGACCATAAAATCTATTCCTCTCAAATTATAAATGAGAAAAACCAAGGCTAAGTGACTTATCCTGGGTCATACAGCTCTGAAGTAGATGAAAAAGTTCAATGATTTAGCCACTGCATACTGATAGCTATTGAAAATATCCTTTAATTTGCATTGGTTAATGTTGCATCCAAGAGAATGGTGCCAACCGTTTTTCTGTGATGATTCTCTATCTTGAATGGCACTGACAATTTGTTGAATTCTCAATGGTTTATCTACTGGACTCAACAATTTTTTAAAAAACGTTTCTTTATTGAAATACTATTGGTTGAGTTCATGTGGACATTGCTCATAGAAGGCATTGGGGTTGCATTCTTGGATCCATTAGTTTTATAGTCTCCATCTAAGGGTAAAACAATAGTAGCTATATTGGATAGGTAAGGTGGTATAATTTCTATTATTGGCTTTATTATTGTTCTATTACATGATATCTATTTGTTCAGGAAGTATTTCTATACTTTAAGACTATTCATCAAACCCAGGAACACCTAACTGATCCACCCCTTTTTGTCAATGAGAAAGCATTAATTTTACCCTACTACACTTGGGATGGTAGGTCTGGCATTTTGTTAATCCTTCTCATTGTTGTCCTTATTTACACAGTTTTAGCATTAACTCTGTCAGACTTGGGACACATCTCTATGGCTTCCATTTTCTTCCTGTCTAATGTAGAAATAATAATAAATATTTCCCTCCCTGATGCTTTGAGGACACATGACATGTGGCCTGAAATCCTTTGGATTCCTTGAAACCAATATACAAGATATTTTTAGGTCGCAAAGAATTTATGTATTGGGTACAGAAATAAGAAGGATTGTTACAAGCACATTGTGCCTTTGTATTTATTTTTCATTCTTTAGAAAAAAATTGTCCTAGATTGGGGCCATTTACACTAATATTGTATCTCTGTTGTGGCAGCCAATGATTCAACTGGCAGTGCTAGAGTGGTAGGCCCAATTCAGGGAAAGAAGAATGTAATCTCTTAGAATAGCAGTTCTCAAACTGTGGGTCACCATCACTTTGGAGGTCGAATGACCCTTTCATAGGGGTCCAAGGGGTCACCTAAGACCATCCGGAAACATATATTTCCTGATGGTCTTAGGAACAGCTCCTCTATCTGTCTCCAGGTGGGTCAGCCCACATGCAGATACAACCACATACAAAAAAGTAAAGGGTCGCGGCATTAGGAAGGTTGAGAACCACTGTCTTACGAGGTAGAGGCATGGGATAGATCAAAAGAATGCTCTACTGGTGATCAATTAACCAATTAACAATCACTTATTAAGCAATGACAGTGCTAGGTGCTGGAGGTACAAAGACAAAAGAGAAACAGTGCTTTCCCTCCAAGAGTTTCTATTCTAATTGGGGAAACAATATATAATGAACACAATGAGGTTAAAATAAATGTATCATCCTTGCCATTCTTACCTAGCTTAGTACCTGGCCGATAATAGATATTTGATAATTGCTTATGGATTGGTTGACTGGTTTTGTAGACATCTGGTCAGCTTAAACATATTTCCAAGAGCTGTTTCTTCACTAATTGTCATACTTTCTTCAATTCATTTCTTCTTCTTGGCCTCAACATCTTCCCAAAAGGGTTGGACATCATGTCATAGGTTTTTTCTACCAGCTAATGAATGAAAGCTGTAAGAGAGTTCTCTGTGTGTTATTCCTCCCCTGGGGTTCTATGCAGCTTGAGATGCCAAACCATGCCTCCAAATCAACCTGAACCAGCCTTGCCTGTTTTCTTGGATTGATAGGTAAAAGAGAATGCCTAATAATCAGTCAGTGATGGCCTATCGTCATCCCCGTGGCACTACATATTGGTTTTCTATCAATTCCCCGATGAATAGTGGCAGCTTTGTACTGAAGTGTGCTTAAGGTAATTTAGGTGCATCATTAGCCCATGTAATTGACAGAGGAGATGTTTCACCTATATTTTAATGGTGCTTTGAAATGAATGACTCCAAAGGCATTTACAGCTCTTTGCAAGGAAGAGCAACCAGGTAATTCAGATACAATTGAAATGTAGAAAATCAGCAAGCCAGAAAACCATGCCTTCTTCACACTCATCTACTAGGACTGATTTGAAAAGCAGATTTCTCCTGTACTGACTTGGATAAAACACAGTGGGGGAAGAAAGGATTTTCTTTGTGCTGTAACCTAAGACATTTGCAATCATGGATGCTGTTAATTCTTTTGAGCAGGGGAGGATCCCAATGAGGTGTGTGTGTGTGTGTGTGTGTGTGTGTGAGAGAGAGAGAGAGAGAGAGAGAGAGAGAGAGAGAGAGAATAGGTGGGCAGGTGTTATTGATCAAAGGAGGGTATTAAGACGTTTCCATTTTCCTACTTCCCAGCAAAGGGTAAAATTGGGGGTCTCAGGTGGGGAATGTTACATCTGGGGCTCTCAGAAGTGCCCTTAGAGATGAAGTCTAAGAGAAAACTCTGTATTAAAGATTGGGTCTGCGCTTTGTCTGAGTGGGATTTTCATGCCACCCTCTAAGGTCCTAGAAAAATAAGAAGGAATCAAACATAGTCATAGAACATGAAGTGCCAGACCTGGGTGAGGGTGGGGGTGGGGGTGGATGGGAGCTCTTCATGTGTGAGAAAAACACAGGTACAGACTGATGTTGCCACGACTGGCTTCTGACTAACTCGTAGTTCAGGGGAAGCTTAAGACTTAAACACCCAAGTGAGGGGGAATGTTGGGGGATAGCCCCACACTTCCTACATTCTAAATGCTTTTCTGGGTTTGAATGGACAAATCACTGACTCTCGTTAAAAGACCCAGGTTCAAGTCCCAGCTAAGAATTTGCTGCCTGCATGACCTTGGAGAAAGACACTTTACCATGACATCCTTGTCTTTTATAAGCAAAGGCATTGGACTAAATGGTTTCCAAGGCCCCTTCACAAGTAAATCTACTAACATCATTTTGCAAACAAAATATACTCAAAGGTACTAGGACTGTGACATAATATACCAGGAATGAATCTCTTTACCTTACGAGGCAGGTAGGTGGCACAGTGGAGAGAAAGGTGGCACAGCAAATACAAGTTCAAATCTGGTTTCAGATGCTGGCTGTGTGACTCTGGACAAAACATTTAACCTCTGTTTCAGGTACTGAGGGTAATAATAGCAATAGATATATATCTCCCTGGGTTGTTGTGAGCATCAAATGAAATAGTACTGGAAAAGCAGTTTGAAAACCTTAAGGTACAATATTAAAGGTGTAATAATAATAACATAATATTTTTGACATAACTATCACATAACCTTATTACATGGTATTATTATTCCTTATTAAATAATCCCAGGCACAAGAATAAGTGATAATAATACACTTTACCTCCTCTATGTGTCTCTATGGGTTTTCCACTATTCAAGTGCTAATAGAATGAAATTGGTTTGAATAGGAGAAGGAAGAAAAGAAGCATCTATGAAGCACCTACTATATGTCAGGCACTGGGTTAAGTGTTTGACAAATATTATTTTATTTGGTCTTCACACAACTCCGGGAGGTATATGCTATTATCCTCATTTCATTGCTAAGGAAACTGAGAAGGACAGATTAAATGACTTGCGCGGGATTACACAGCTGGTAAGTGTCTGGATTTGGATGGATTTGAACTCAGGTCTTTGTAACTCCTGATCCAGTGGTCTTCCATAGCCCCAGATATCCCAAATGTAAGCTCCTTCTCTATTTAAAAAACTGGCGAGCTCCAGTATTGGATATGATTGGAATATACAGTTCCTCTAGGAAGTGAGGTGGTAGAGCAGTAAATGTAGGCCTGAACTTGGAGTCAGAAAGACCTGACTTCAAATCTATCTTCAGACAATTACTAGCTGTGTGACCCTAGGCAAGTCACCTAACTCTGTTTTCCTCAGTTTCCTCATCTGTAAAATGAGCTGGTGAAGAAAATAACAAACCATTCAAGTATCTCTGCCAAGAAAATCCCAAATTGGATCATGAAGATGCTGGCACAACTAAAAATGACTGAACAACAGCAAAGTTCCTCTTTAGCTTGGCTCTTGGTTGTTGTTATTCAATCATTTTCAGTCATGTAAGAAACTTTGTAACCCCATTTGGGGTTTTCTTGGCAAAGATCCTGGAGTGGTTTGCCATTTCCTTCTCCATCTCATTTTACAGATTAGGAAACTGAGGCAAACAGGGTCAAGTGACTTGTCCACGGTCACAGAGGTAGTAAGTGCCTGAGTCCAGATTTAAACTCAGGAAGCAGAGTCTTCTGACTCCAGGTCTGGTGCTCTATCCACTGCTCCATCTAATTGTTGTGACTCTTGAGGGTCCTCATCAAATCCATTTCAGAATGGTGAATGGAGATGCATCCTCTATCAAATGGAAGCCTGCAGCAGATAGGCAAGTAGTCTCATTCCAGGCAGAGAACCTCCAGATTTTCAGAGCAAAGATTGCAGCCCACTTTGCTTCTTCTCTATCATAATCACATCATTTCTCACTCTGGCAAGAGTTCTCTGAACCATGTAGCTGATACTAGTGAGCAATGCCCAGTACTTGAATTCATTCAGTCCCATTCTGCATTTTATTCCCTGATGCTTTGCATAGCCTGGATGCAGATTTCTAACACCTGCTGCTATAGTTAGGGTAGAAATGGAACAACAGACTTGATTTTTTTGTTTATTGCTTTTTCTTCTTCTAGTTTTTATTTTACAGAATAGGTGGGGTGAAATGAGGAAGAAGTAAGCTTTAAACTGATTCAAAAAACTGGTGTGGAAACAGCTGCTGTTTTCTGGGAGCTGTCACTTTCAGCACCATTCTTCAGCCCTCATATATCAGTTCACGTCCATGTGTTCTGACCTGGCCACTAGCAATTTACTAGCTATACAAATAAAGTCAAGTTTCCTCCCATGGCAGGGCAACAGGGTCAAGACTGAAAAGGAGGAAAATGAAGGGCTGCTTCTTAGATTCTTGGCCAGGCAAGGAGCTGTCTGCTACAGGGCAGACTTATGTGACAACCAGGTAACTTATTAATTTCTGGCCATAGTAGGAAGCTCATAGGAGCATAGTGTCACAGACTGAAGTTTGGAAGGGCCCTTAGAGGTTATGTAGGCTGACCTCCTCATTTTACAAATGAGAACTCAGAAGTTCCAAAGAGTTAACTGACAGACACTTGCTTTTTTCTCTTTCTCTCTCACTGCATTCTTCTGTGGCTCAGATTGACTAGAATTGGATTTACGAATACCTGATTTTGAATGTCTTCTAATACTTATTAGCTATGTGACCCTGGAAAAGTCTCTTAACATCCTTAGGCCTTGGTCTCTTCATTTGAAAAATGAGGGAATTGGATTAGATGGTACCTGAGATTTTTTTCTACCTCTAGAAAGAAGATGCTATGACCTCTCTTATTTGACAGAGAAGGGAACTGTGGTCTACAAAGGGGTGGTGGATGAGGAGTCTAGATTAGATGTTCCCTTGAAGTTAGTGCCCAGCTCTGTATCTATGACCCTCTATCTGTGACCTTAATCTAGTGCAGCCGTTCTCAACCTGTGGGTTATGTTCAATTTGTAACAATGAAAATACATCCTGCATATCAGATATTTACATTACGATTCATAACAGTAGCAAAATTATAGTTATGAAGTCTCAATGAAAATAATTTTATGTTTGGGGGTCACCACAACATGAGGAACTGTGTTAAAGGGTCAAGGCATTAGAAAGGTTGAGGACCACTGGTCTAGTGGAAAGAGTAATGTAATGAGTCAGAACATCTTTCATCGTCTCACAACTATGTGCAATTCTGCCCCACTTAAATCCAATTCATATACAAGTTAAGACATCACCTAGTTATGTCATTGGTTCTCCTCAAAAATGAAGAATGGACAACAATATCAATTCTCAGTTGTTTTTTCCCCACCAGCTGTCTATGATGCCTTGGTCACATCACCTCAATTTTCTGAATCTGAGTTTCCTCAAATAGAAAATGGGTTTTGCAATACTTTACTTAACTATTATCAGTGTATAATCCAAAGGAGAAAATAGATGCAAACATGCTTTAAAATGTCCTATAAATTAAGTACCATTAGTTTAATCCATGGGAAAGAATACAGATGTCCAAAACCCTAAAGCTTTCCAATTTTGAAATTGACCTTTCCCCACTGAAGGAATTCCCACTAGAGATGGGGAAGCTTAGGCATGCAGATTTCCAATTGAGCATCCATACCCTGCTGGAAAATTGTGTACATGGAGCTGTGATTAATGAGAGGAATTTAATAACCTGAATCTGCATAGTGCTCTTTTCTGGGCTACATCATTAGCCCTGACATTGTTTTACCATCGAAGGCCCACCATCTGCCCATAAATTATGTCATGTCTTCTCTCCTTTTCCAGTTCTCATTTATCTCTTTAGAGGTCTCTAGTTCCTGGGGAGAAGGCCACTTCTAGGAGGTCTTTCTGTCCAATGTATTATTTTTTTCTTACCTTTCTTTTCTGCTTCCACCTGCCTATTATTCCCTTATCCTCAAAAGACCAATGTCAATGTCACAATCAACCAATCTTTCAAAAATCATTCTGGAATAGAAAGAAATGAACTGAGAACCAGAGAACTGGGGTTTACTTTGTTACCAATTGCTGTTTAGAAATAGAAAATCAGAATGATGCATTAGCTAATCCCAGAAAGGCCATAGAGGAACCATGAGCACCCTCCTAAAGTAGATAATATGTAGTTTATTGGGAAAGGGCATTAATTGGATATAGAGTCAGGAAACCTGGGTTTGAGTCTGGGTTCTACCACTTAATAGTACCTATGTGATCTTGGACAAGTGACTTCTTTCAGTCTGTTTTCTTCAAACATAAAATGGAGGAGATTGTATGGAATTGATGTTTAAAGTCTACCTCCTAACTCCCACAATTCTATTATTTTTTAAATAGAAATGAATATCAAGATATGCTTAGGACCTAGAATTTGGAGACGTTTAGAGATGGAGGGGATTTTTCAGGCATGGGTGTGACTGAAGCCTCTTCATTGAAGCCTTTATCGTTGAAGCCTCTTCCAATTGTGGAATTCTGTGATTTTGTGACCTCATTGGCTGTTTTGTCTGGTCTCCTCATTTTACAAATGAGTAAACAGTTTGAAGAGGTCTTGTTTTCAAGGTCATGCTTATAATAAGAAGCTGAGCTGGAATTTAAACCCAGTTCTTACAATTCTATACCAGTATACCAGTATCCTTTCCCAATACATCACATATTTTATGTTTAGGAACGAGCTCATTGGAATATGGTGGTTAATTTTACGTTTGATTGGTTGATCATTATGACTTTCCTTCTTTTTTATATCCTGAAACAATTATTTGCAGAGATGATTAAAGGGTAGGACGCATCAGATTGTTGTGGTTACTTCCCTTGTCCTGGTCTTAGCCAGGTGAAGACTCATTTAGCTAGAATAGTGGACTGAACACAATAAATAAAGGCTAGATGACCACTTGTCAGATATAATTAAGAGGCAGTGTTACATAGTCCATGGAACACTGAATAGAATTAAGGAAGAACTGAGTTCAAATTCTGCCTAAGATTCTAAGCATGACCCTGAGCAAGTCACATAATCTAGACGGCTCAACCTCGACAGTTGATAGTTGCAGATAGAGAACTGCACTTGTTGTCAGGAAGACCTAGGCTTAAATCTGTTCTCAGATACTTGCTAGCTGTTTGGCCCTGGGCAAATCACTTAACTTCTGTCTGCCTTAGTTTCTTCAGTTGTAAAATTGAGATACTAATAAATAGCACCTTCATCTTCGGATTGTTGTGAGATGATACTTGTCAGGTGCTTTGTGAACCTTAAAGCACTATATAAAGGCTAGCTCTTATTAGAGCTATTATTATTAACTTCTGTTGGATGAAGTTTTCTCAGCTATAAAATTCTCATCTATAAAGTCCTAATGACATCTACCTTGTAGGCTTGTTGTGAAGTTCAAATGAGGTGATGGATACAAAGTGCTTTGCAAACTGCAAACTTGAAAATAGGTGGGACTAGAACCAAGCAGGAGGGAAGCTCAGAGTTCCCATTGACTTATGGGTGCAGAGTTCTCTTGGGCAGAATTAACCTCATGCTGATGCAGAGTGGGTGTGGGGAGTTCAGTCATAGATGCACAGGGTTCCAAGAATCTTAGTGTAATTTTAAGCTATTAAGGTTTAAAGCTAAGACTTTCAGGACATACTGTATATAATGTGTGTATTAAGCAAGTAGGTTTTTAGGAAAACCTCTATAATATGTATACATACACATAGTAGGAGGTTAATAAATGATTGTTCCCTTCCACTTTCTCCTCTTCTCTCTCTCTCTCTCTCTCTCTCTCTCTGTCTCTATCTCTCTCTCCATCCCTGTCTCTTTCTCTCTGTCTCCCCCACCTCTCCTTCTTCCTTTCCCCCTCTTTTTCTACTCCATATATTTATCTACAATATCTATCTATTTATCTATGTATCTATAGGTGTGCAATATAGTTTTATATGTGTATATATATTCATATATGTATATTTTTATGTTTGCATGTGTATATAACTTTAGATACTATCCACCTCACAGAGGGGCTCCTTATTAATAAGACCTTGGAAATAGTTATGAAGCACCTTCAGAGGTATGAAGTATAGACTATTCTAGTGCCACTGGTTAGCTGAACAGTCAATCAATCGCTATCAAGGCAGCCAATGAACATCATTATTGGGATGTTATACCATCCTGGGATGGTCAGATGAGGATTAATGACCGAGTTAGCTAACAGCCAAGGATGTAAGACTGTAGGAGGCTGGATGCATTCTCCTCCTTACCCTTTTCATTGATTAAACATAAGTGTGTGTGTGTGTGTGTGTGTGTGTGTGTGTGTGTGTGTGTGAGAAGGTTCCTGGGCAGCACCAGAAGGATGCAAAGCATGAGCTGACATTTTGGAAATATCAAAGTTTCTATAGATAAACTTGACCCCTTAGTCTATGGTGTGATGTTTTCTCTGGTTACCTCAGAAATCAATGGGCAGGAAATTTGCAGGTGGGACTTGGATATCTCAAATGAGATAACATCTCTAAATGTCTCAGTGTATTTACATCTTTGATTCTCATCTGCCTTCCATGGTATTAGCTCTTCTTTCTCCCTAGTTATAAAGTTACAGCATTAAACAATGCCTCATTGGTGTTAAACAATAAAATTGGGGTGTTGCTTATAAATCAGCACTGTACTATTCAAATGCCCCTACTATCAGTCAGTTAACTTGTGCTTATTAAGCTGGCACCTACTAGGTGCTAAGGTCTAGAGCTACAAAGAAAGGCAAAAACCTGTCCCTGCTCTCAAGTGGCTCATAATCTAATGGGGGAGAAACAACAGTCAAGCAGCTATGTTCAAACAAGGTAGAGAATGGAATAAGTTTGTGGTAATCTGAGGGGAAAGGAATTAAGATGAAGGAGGACTAGGGAAGGGGTTTTACAGATAAAGTAAGTGACTTTCCAAAGATTGCAATGAAAGTTAGTCATTGAGCTAGCACAATTGTAGAGACAGCATTCCCTGACCCCCATTTCAATTTTCTTTCCACTGTACCTGTTGCCAAGAGAGGAATTTTAACTTTATAGTACTTGCCTCCTTTAATTCTGTTGGGACTTGTCACTTGACATTCTTGGTGACCAAGTAGTAGTGTCTAGCAAAGTGTGACTCATTGACAGGTTGAGTCTCCCAACTGACTAGTGAGTTGGAACTTTAAATGTACTTAGAAGGAGCTCCTTCTCTCTTTCACCTCTCATTCCTTCCAGCTTTGAAACTCTCTAAGCTGTCCTGAAGAGCAGGTCAGGATTGTTCCTTCCTCCACCAGCCACAAGTTATGCACACATTTGTTTCCTAAGCAATTTGATCCCTGTGATGGGACTGCCTGCCTTTGGAGTCTTCTGTCCTCTGGTACAGGAACTTTAGAGAACTCCAAAGGTTTGAAGGACTAAGGTTATAGACAGCAGTTCTCAACCTGTGGGTTGCAAACCCTTTGGGGGTCAAATGACCCTTTCACATGGGTCACAGGGGTTGCCTAAGGCCATTGGAAAACACATATTTCCAGTGGTCTTAGAAATCAAGACACTGTTCCTCTATCCATGTCCTGGTGGGTCCACTCACATGCAGATACACCCACACACAAGTATTAAAGGGTCACAACATTAGGAAAGTTGAGAACCACTGTTGTAGAGGCAGCATCTTCCTCCAGCAAGATGGAGGCTTAGTGGTTGATGGTGGGAAGAAGCGCCTACCATAAGGAAAAATATCCTTAAACAACAGAAGGAACAGGATGGAACCAAATGAAGATTTCTCATTGAAGAGAAATAGAACACTCCAGAGAAGATCTTGGTAGGCATTTGATTGGACCATGTGTAGTTGTCTATTCACATGCTCGGTGGAGATGAAATGTGAAATAGCTAAGGAGCAGCCTAGCAAAAACTTTTCATATCCTAAAAAGGCTTGCATGGCTAGCCTGCTAACTGAGTGTATTGATAATTCTAAGTTGCTGAATTCTGTTCTAATCTTTCTGTAATGAATGCTATGATGTGTGTGTCTGTGTGTATGCACGTATTGCACGTGCTTAGCATTCCCTGTTTTGTGTGGGAATAAAGAATCAATTCGGTTTCTTATTTCTGTTTACATATTGAGAACCTGCTTTTTCTTACCCTGTTTTTTGTGGGGATATTAGGCTATAACCAAAAATAGAACTATCCCTGGAATAGCAAGGGTGAGGGTAATGAGCCAATAAATACCTGAGTGGAAAACCTAATTCCCTGAGGAGAGGTCAGAGGCCTCTAAGAATGAAGTCTATCTACAACTACATGAATGGAAGTAGTAGGGGAGGGGGTGGGTACACTGAGTACTGTGAAACCTGAAATGACTTGCTTATAGCATCTATTCAATATTATATATTGAATCTTGTCTAAGAAAGGGAACTGGGGTCTAAAGTACTTGAAAATCTAAAGAAGTTGTTTCTCTCATGGGAAACTAGCAAGTTTCTAGGGACAGTGGAGTGAATGTTTATTTCAGAAGCAATGGGTCTGGCAGATCTGGCCACAGACACCTTTGAAGACTGCCACAGGGGGACTGTTTCAAATGATGTCTCTGGGGAGCTAATAGCAACAGCCTGGTGTTTACCGGACAATCAGAATCCAGTTTGGTGTCCAACGGCATGATGGGAAATGAGGACGACAGCTGACAGCTTCGTTCCTAGCAGACTGCAGAATTTACTTTTGCATGCTGGGCTACACTAGCTCCTAGGAATGGGTTGGGGCTAGAAGCAGCTGGAAGTGTGTTCTCCCCTGCAGTGTAACAAACATAGGTTGCATTCTTATTATAGGCTTGCCTAGCTAAGGGATTGGAACAACTGCTGGTATGGTTTAAAAATGAAGTTTGGAGAGATCATGTAATTTAAGAATAGGGAAAGCATTGTGGTGGTGGAGTTTGTACCCTTAGGGACTTCTGAAAAAGATGGTAGAGATGGAGATTATATCCAAAATAGACTGGGCCTTATGGCTGATAATCTGTGAATCAGTGCAAGATCAGACTCTGATCCTAAAGGGTGTGATGATGAACTCAGTAATTTAATTCAGTAAGCATCTATTAAGAGCACATTATTGTCAGAATCTGTGTTTGGTATTGGGGATACAAAGATTACAGTGAAACATTCCCTACCCTCTGAGATCTCTGGGACAAAGAGAAGGGGCATGTTCGTCAATCTTTTGCCATTATTTTAAAACGTTTGGACTAATTCATACTTCTTTTTTTTTTTTTCTTTTTGGAGGGCAGTTGGGGTTAAGTGACTTGCCCAAGGTCACACGGCTAGTTTTTTGTATTAAGTGTCTGAGGCCGGATTTGAACTCAGGTACTCCTGACTCCAGGGCTGGTGCTCTATTCACTGCGCCACCTAGCCGCCCCACTGCGCCACCTAGCCGACCCGACTAATTCATACTTCTATGGACAGAGTTTTGTGTGCTTCTCTATTGAATCTCCAGCACTGAGTGTGGCCATCTTCTACCACTTTTGGTGAGTGTGAAGGGGAAATTCAGAGGTTTTTTTTTTTTT
>CM053596.1:26515169-26532418 GCA_028646575.1 Pseudocheirus occidentalis | reverse complement strand
TCAGTCCAAAGATCTTGCTCCATATCTCCTGTCCTTCTTATCACAGTTTCATTGATTTTTCTTTCTTGAAAAAGCTTGTCAATTTCATGTAATCAAAATTATTGATTGTTTCTTTTTTGTGACCCTTTTTGGTTAAGAATTCTCCCTCTAAATACAAAAGTGAAAAGTACCTGATCTGGCACACACACACACACACACAGAGTTGTTTAGTTATTTATATATTTGTTGCTGTTGTTCAGTTGTTTCAGTTGTGTCTGTCTCTTCATGACCCCATTTGGGGTTTTCTGGCCAAGATACTTGGAATGGTTTGTCATTTCCTTCTTTAGCTCATTTGACAGATGTGCAAACTGAGGCAAACAGGGTTAAGTGACTTGCTCAGGGTCACACATCTCGTAAGTGACTGAGACCAGATTTGAATTCAGGGAGACAAGTCTTTCTGACTCAATTGTTGGTTTTCTATTGACTTTTAATAATCAGTTTACATATTCATTTTGAACTTGTTGTGATATAACATGCAAGATGATCATCCATTCCTTATTTTAGGCAAACTACTTCCAAGTTTTCCCAGCAGTTCTGGGCATCTCTGTCAGGAAGATGGTTTCTTTTTGCCTTCCTACCAACATGTTTGAATCTGCTTTTCTGCAACTTACTCCCATTTTAAAGAACAAATTTAATCTTTTTCCTACGCAATAGCCATTCAAATGCTTAAAGATTGCTATCCTGTCCTTAAATTGCCATAAAAAGAGAACTTTGTACTGAGCTGCAGCATCTAATCTGGTTCCAATACTGAAAAAACATCCCTTTTAAAGAGCTGCCAAAGATTTCATTGATGATTCAACTTATGTGTGGAGAAACCCAACATTCCCCTAATACGTGATCATTTTCTTTATTTCATAATATCCTAGGATCATAAATTTGGGGATGGAAGGTAGCTTAGAAGCCATCAAGTGATAGAATTATAGGAGCTAGACTCATTGCCAGAAGCATTCTTGAGTTTATTTAACTCTTCCTTTACACATGGGAGGCCTGATGTCATTAAGGAAAGTGACATGACTAATGTCATACAGTTAGTACATAATAGAGCTAGGTTTCCAATCCAAATTCTCTGACTCTAAATCTAGTGGTTCTTTCAAAAGCAGCCCATGGCAGTAACCTTGGACAACATTTATTAAGCACTTCCTGTATGAAAAGCAGAGTATGACAAAGGGAGGATCAATTTTGGAATCATGTAGACTTGGGTCCCATTCCCATCTGTGGCACATACAGTCTGTGTGACCAATGACAATGTAGTTTCCTAATGCCTCAAGTCACACTGTGAGACCTTAACTTGCAGAGGTGTAGACTTGCATTGGCAGAGAAAGTTTTCACATTCAGAGTTCTCTACATCACAGGTCCAGAACTGCCCCCACTTCCCTCTGAAAAGAAACAAATATGCAAGACAGTGTTCTGGGCACAAAGATTTAAAAAAATGCTTCATTTCTTGCCTTCAAAGAGCTTACATTCTACTTGAATAAGCTCAGGTAAGTACAGTTTTCCCTTACCCATCACAACTTTCCCCATTGCAGTTTTGATATATCACCAATCAACCTAAGAAATTAAATTGGAATTTTGGGGGAGTTGTGTGGAAGCCACAGATGACACATGAAGGCTAGCAGATGACACAGAAAAACTTTAGAATCTCAGAAACTCAGAAAATATGTATATAGCATTGTATAATATCCATCCAAATTTTGCAATAAGGTACTGTAAACACCCCATAAAATAAAAAAAAAATCAGACTTCTTTGATACAAAGAGAGGGCCAGAAATTTTTCCTGGATTTTGCAGATGGTGGTGGTGCCAAGGCCCTGACCCCCAAGAGGTGGAAGGAATAATTGTATAACAGATGAAAGCTCCACCCACCCCCATCAGGTTGGGTTTGCCTGCTTCTGTTGTTATTTTCTGACTTGGTAGCCAGTAAGGTTAAACTCTCATTCTCTCTGAGACCCTTTGGCTTAGAAGCAGCCCCATGCATTCCCTGGACACAGATGTATTATCACGACTCTGAGATCTCGACAAGATGGATGAAGGTGTTCTTATAGGGCTAACATCGTTATTCTCTGACAGATTTGGAAAATATGCCTCAAACACAAAGCCAGATTTCTGCCTTTTGGGGCTGTACAAGCATTCGAAGCTCAGGAACAAAATGACTAGATGGATAGGACTCCCCCAAACCGCTTTCCAACCAGAAGCTGGCTGTGAGCTCTTTTATTCCTCTGACATTTTCTGTTTCTTTTGGGCTTGGCATCTCTGTTAGCTCTGGGCACAGTGGAGCTGAGGCACCCTGCGGATGCTTGGCTAGGGAGCTAAGTCCATTCATTTTGATTTACAGGTCAATAGTTTCCACTAACACTGCCATCTGAACACACCTACTCACACACATGCAGACGTGTGCACGTATTCCAGGCTCTTGGTTAGAATATTACATACAGAATCACTGCTCCTCTTTGCAGTTATCAGGCATGAATGAATGGTAGTTTGAAGATGACAACCTTGATCTTTTTGTTATTCCTAATGACCTTCCCACTCAGACCCACAGGGCACTCGGTTTTATATCACTCTTTCCTCAGCAGCTCACAGATCTCTTTAATGCCTCTCTTA
This sequence comes from Pseudocheirus occidentalis, assembly GCA_028646575.1. Taxonomy (NCBI): domain Eukaryota; kingdom Metazoa; phylum Chordata; class Mammalia; order Diprotodontia; family Pseudocheiridae; genus Pseudocheirus; species Pseudocheirus occidentalis. The sequence continues at coordinate 26,529,779 of CM053596.1, read as the reverse complement.
GCAGGTTAATGCAACCAACATTCATAAATGTCTTCTATTCACAAGGTGCTAGGCAGGGAAATACACGAGCAAAATGGAAACATTCTCATCTTCAGTAAGGCAGTCTGGTATAGTGGGTAGGGACTTGTATTGTTAAGATTGTAAGTTTACATCCCAACTCAGGACATTACCAGCTATGTGGTTAGTCCTTGGCCATTTAATTTCATTGTTCCTTAGTTTCTTTATCTGTAAATAGGGGTTTAGATTTAATGGCTTCTAAATTCCCTTCCAGTTCTAATTCTATGATATTATTGAATTTGCAGTACAACACCATGGCCTAACTGCATAGTCCAAGGGAAATCAAAATAGTTGAGACTCCAATTGTCTCATTTGACAGACAAGAGAACTGAGGTTAAGGGATTTATCTAAGGTCACTTAGGTAGTAACTGACAGAATTAGGATTCAAACCTAGCTTCAAGGCTATGTCTATTGATAAATGATACCTCCCTGGGAAGAAGACATGATAGGAGTCCAAATGATCAGTAAACCAAATCCTTAGTGACTGCCACTCTCTAACAAGCCCAAAGAGTAGCTGAGAACTCTTCTTTATTCGCTAATATTTTATCCAACTTCGGAGGAAGGGATGTCAAGGAAATTGTGTGTTATGATTTTTATTAACAATGGACAGTGGTAAAAGCAGTTGTCCAATCTGGTCAGCCTCTTCTCTCTCTGCCCAAAGACTCAGGAGGTTTGCCTGTGGCCCAAGGCTTCTCTTGTCCGGTGATTCCTGTGAATCACATCAGAAACAGACATCTCACTAAGGCAGGGCTGGGGACGGGTTCTGAGTAGTTTCCTAGGGAACACAAAATTGCTTTTCCCAGCATTTTCAACCATCTTTCAATTTTCTTGCTGCATACTGGTATTTTTGCTATGATTCTTTACTGGTACCTCTGACCTAATTCCAATTTACTTGCTGGTTTTTCTTATTTCCTCTCTACTTCTACTCTGATACATGGGACCATTTTTATCACTGGGACATGCTAATCTCCATGGAGAATCTTTTTGTGCCTTCATTTATTTCTGAAGCTTCTTGTTTTCTGTGTCTTCTCGAGTTTTGACTGAAAAGCGCCAATTCAGTTAAACAAACAGGACAAACTGGATGACCACTAAGGTGCTTAATTTTAAAATTATTTTCATATGTTGTCTACTTACATAAATGTTGCCTTATTTATTTGCATGAGACTTCCATAAATAGAACGCCAGCTTCTTGTGGGCAGGGACTATTTTGTTTTCATCTTTGTGTCTGGCATACAGTAGGTGCTTAATAAAGGTTTGTTTATTGACTTACCGTTTGCTTGATTCCAGCTCAGAGATTCTGTGATGTCCTCAAGGGAGAACAAAATATAACTATTGCATATAATTGGCATTCAAGCAGGCCACAAGTCCAGTCAAACTGAAGCACATGACGTTTCTTATTCACAACAGTTAGCCTTAACCTGGTTTAGCCCATCTCCCAAAATGATTTACTTGGGTGTGGTTGCTGTGCATGCTACAGTTTCTAAGAATCATAAGTGAGAGTTAGGTGATTCAGGTAGACACCAAAGGTAGAAACCGGTCCAGAAAAGGGCTCAGCAGCCCTCACAGATTTGGCCCTGACAGATGTGGAAAATACGCCTCGAACAGGAAGCAAGATTTCTGCTTTTGGGGGCTGTACAAGCATTTGAAGCTCAGGAGCAAAGTGACTAGATGGATAGGACTTTCCCAAACCATTTTCCAACCAGAAGCTGGCTGTGAGCTCTTTTTTTCCCTCTGACATTTTCTGTTTCTTTTGGGCTTGGTATCTCTGTTAGCTCTGGGCAAAGTGGAGCTGAGGTACTTGTCTTCCCTAAACATACCCAACATCCCTAATAATCTCTCTCTCTCTCTCTCTCTCTCTCTCTCTCTCTCTCTCTGTCTCTCTCTCTGTCTCTCTCTCTCTGTATATATATGTACACATATATGTATATATACATGTTATATAACTGTATGCACAGTTATATATAGAATTACAGATATAGATATATACATAATTGTATATATAACTGTCCATTATATACTAATAACCCATGGAATATAAGCTCCTTGAGGACTGTTGCTGTTTCTTCTATCTCATCACCTTAATGGGTGCCGAATAAATACTTGTTGACTGGTTGGTGAATGTTTTAATGCTCAGCTTCAGTGGAAACTGCAGGAGCCCTGTACCAATCTCCACAGTGAGTAGTGCTCCCTCCTCCATGCCCTCCTCCTCGCAAACATTTTATAAGTGTGTTGCATTTATTTATCAGAGTCCATGTTTTTTCTCACCATCAGAATGGAAGCTCCATGAGGATAGAGACTTTTCCCTTTTTCTCTTTGTACCTTCAATACATAACTTGTATCTAGCATATTAGGAAAGTAGAAGGAAGGAAGGAAGGAAGGAAGGAAGGAAGGAAGGAAGGAAGGAAAGAAAGGAATTGGGGAGAAAGTAAGGAAGGGGAAAAGGAAGGAAGGAGAAAAGGAAGTGAGAAAGGGAGGAAGGAAGGGAGGAAGAAAGGAAGGAAAGAAGGGAGGGAGGAATTGAAGAAGGAAACATTTTGTCAACAATACTGTAGTATGAACTTGGTATTTCCCAGTATCAGAGATTTTTTGAGCTATGAGAAACCTCTGTCGATATCTCTTCCAAACTATACATAAAATAAATTCAATAAAATATTTGATATATTATTATCCAGACCCTGTTTGAAGATCTCCAAGGAGGGAGAAACCACTACCTTCAGAGGCAACTAGTTCATCTTTTGGACAGCTGCAATTGGCAGAAAATTGTCCTCCTCCTCTGCACTTCTCAGTCTCAAATTAGTCTATTTGCAATTTTCTTTGTAATTTTGTGAATCCATAGCTCCCAGTTCCTTTCTCTGAAGTCCAACAGAATGAATATGATCCCTCTTTCCTTCCACCCCACTACTATGGTAGGCTTTCAAATCCTTAAACACAGCTCCCAGGTCCATCTTTAATTTCCCCCTCTCTAGGGTGAGCATAACCAGTTCCTTGGGCCTTTCTTCACATGACATGAACTCCAGGCTCATTGCCATCCTGGTTGCTCTCTGAGGACATGTCCATTTGTGAGGAACTGTGCTAGATGTTGAAGAGGGAAAGACTAAAAGGGTAGGGAAAAACCCCAAACTCCCCATCTTTAAGAAGTTTCTCCCTTTCTGCCAGAAGTACCCAACCTACACATGCACACGCACATGCATACACACAATCTATCTCAAATGTATCCAAATACCAAGGGACAGTTGGTAGAAAGAAGAAAGAAATCTAGGGATTCAAGGAGGCAGAAATGAGGACAGAGTGTAAAGAGCACCAGTTATGTGCCAAACTTGGAATAGAGCCATTTGGGAGATCCAAGAAAATTGTAAGCTTGTCTTTTAACTTGATGTAGATAAGAATGAAAACAAACATGAAAACCTTGACAACACACATACTCACAGAGACACACATACAATCAGCTAAACTAAACACGCAGTGTGGAAGGAATATCCGGAGACTGCAGAATCAGGAGACCTGAGTTCTAAGTGTTGGATCTCCCTCTATGTAACCTTGAATATTATACCTGTCTTTCATGGATATCAATTTGCATCTCTGTCAAGTGAAGGCATTGTTTTCAATAATAACTTAGGTACCTTCCAGATTGAAACCTATGATTCTAAGGGAATGGGCAACAGTGTAAAAAGATACTTTTTCTGGATAGAGGAGAACAGAAGAGAAAGTAGAGAATTATCTTTCAGTTACTGGAAGTTACTGAATAAAAGGTCTGAAATCTTTCCCACTTGAAAGTGACCTTGGGTAAGTCACCACTCTGAGTAGGTTTTCTCCTATTTAAAATGATGAGAATCAGATTAGTTGGCCTTTATGGTATTTTCCAGTTCTAAATATGTTGTGACTTGTTGGCACACATGATTGGAAGATAACAGAATTATCTATGAATTCTGTTAATGATCAATTCAGGTTGTTAGGAACACAAACACATTTGATACCAAAATTTGGGTATCTAAGGAAATTTATTGAGGAGAAGTTCGGGGGGATTGAAAGTTTCTGGTTAGAAGCTAACTCCACCCTTCTTTAGGAAGAAGGAGTGGAGAACACAAAAACCAGGAAAGTTTTATACCATTAGTGGAGCAGGGACACTCCCTTCAGAAGACAAATTGGTTAGTTCTCTTCAGGGTTTCAATTTTCCACAATGCCCTTTAGACATTTTTCCTAAACATGACTCTCCTTCCATTATGATACATAATCATACATCCCATGTTTTGCTAATGAGACACTAATTTTATGTGGCACATGTCAGATAGTATACATGAGGCTTATTAAACAAGCTCAGTAGTAACTTTGGAATACCCAGCCATTGACCATCACTGGTTTAAACCATATCAGTCCTTATCCTGATCTAAGGGTCTCCCAAGGCTGCTCTCTGCTTTCTGATTGGTCAAGTCCACCTGCTGTCCACTAACTCCCTTTGCTTTACTTCAGTAAAGCCTAGCCACTCTATGGAAACTTAACTCTTTACTGTTTCACACAATTTGTTATCAGTAGCTTTTATTTCAGTAATTTTTAGCAGTTATGTGGAAACTTAACTCTTTGCTCTCTCTTGCAAGGTCATTTGTTGTTTAACTTAAAAGATGATGTTCTAAGAGTAACAAGTTAGAATATATTAGAATAATAGGCTTAGTACTAGTTTCTCCCTAGACTCAACAGTTGTCAGTGAAGGAGGAGCTACTGTTAATTTTGTCTACCAGATTTTAAACTGAGGGAGTGGAAAGTGGCATATTTGGCTTTTACAGGTTCCACCAGATGTCAACATCTTTTTGTTCAAGGCTATCATTTTATCAGTTTGGTGGAATTTTGTATGTTATGTATGCATCTATATGTGTTCATGGCTCTGTCATTAAAGTGTAAGCACTTTGAGGACAGAGACTTTTTGTCTTTTTACCCCCAGAAACTGCCTCACGCTAGGGGCTGAATAAATGCTTGTTGATGATGAATTAATTGATTTCAGTGTATTTTATCAACAGTCATTACTATATAAAAAGGATAATAAAATCATAGATTTAGAACTGGGAGGGAACCTTCAGGTCACCTAACTCTTAATGGAATCCTTTGACCCTGACCTTCTCTAGTCAGTACCCTCTGTGCTCAAGGACACATGGATTGTAAGCCAACAATGATGACAACTGCTTCTTGCTCACTTTTTCTCTTTCTTTTTCATCTATGGGGATCAATAAAAGATTAGGTTGGGCCATTGTTACTACCAGTGATTGATTTCAGAATTTCAGAAGATGTTAATTTTAAGACAGTAGCATTGGGGGACTTTTCATTATCTCCCATTAAGTACATTCAGGGCACCAAGTATTTTAATGTGCAAGCTTGAATTATTTAGGGCCAAGCATTGGCAAGTCTGATGAACTATGCTTTCTTCTCATTTAGGGGATTCCATATTTGGCTAAGGATATTATTTATTAAGAGTGAAAGTGCCCTGCTATTAGATCCATTAAAGTGTTCTATTAGTGAAGATCTATAAATGGAAAAATAAAGCCACACTGTTCAGACTTGACTGTTCACACACAGAACATTACAATTACTATTAATTTTAATGATGAGATCCAAAAATTACAGAACCATTAAGATGAGACTCCAAGTTTTAAGAAAGGGAATGCATCCTAAATTATTACTAATGAGTGAGAAATATTTAAATATTCCTAATTAACCTTAAAATTTCATCTAATATTTCCAGCAGACAACGATTATCTATGTTTCGTGCTGTTTCTCTCCCCTGCCTAAACCTCTCACTGCTGACTTGTTGCAAACAACCCCAGAGGGAGAAATGTTTGTCTATCTCTATTACAAACAGCAGCTAGCCAGTTGCTGAACAAAATTTTGAAAGAGAGAGAGTGAGATTGCTGAAAGGCAGAGAAAGAGAGAGGGTGATAGGAAAAGAGAGAGACAGGGAGGGGAAAGAAAGGCAGAGAAATAGAGAAAAGGAGAGAGGATAGATGTAGAGAAGACAGTATGAAAGGGAGGGACAGAGAGAAAGAGATAGAGAAACAGAGGCAGAGAGAGAAACAGGAAGACAAAGACAAAGGGACAGACAGAAATGAAGAGATAAAGAGACTCGTCAGATACAGAAATGGAGCAGGAGATAGAAAATCAGAGAAAGGTGGAGAAGTAGACCAAGAAGGAGAGAGATAGGAAATTAGGGAAAGGTAAAGAGAGATAGAGACAGAGAGAGAGATAGAAGGAAAGAGAAAACTAGAGATAAGGACAGAAACAGGAAGAGAGACATACAGAGATACAGAGACAGAGAATGATGGTTCTTAGAACATTTTTATCATTAATATTGTTATTGTTGGCATTATTATGGTTATTTTTGTGGTTATAGTCATGATGCAATTTTGCCTAGGTTTGTGATTTCATCAGTATAACAAGCTTCTAATGTTCAAACTGCCTCCCTTCATGTAATTGGTAATTGAAAATCTTCAAGAGTCATTCAGGGGTCTCCAGGACCTTCTGTGATTTTCCAGTGGTCACACAGTGAGGGTGTTTCAGAAGTAGGTCTTGGACCCAGTTCATCCTATATGTCATGGTGACCCTCTGTCTACAACAACACAGCCTCTCAGTTTGTAGATATTCTCAAAAGGATTCATAGATGAGTCAGATTCTCCCCAGAGAAGGGAGGTTCATAGGGTATCCTAGAAACAGTAATCCATGCATTACACACAGAAAACTTCTAGGGGCATGTTAAGTATAATGAATTATGGATTGACTGGATCTTGACTGCCCTTTTGGAGAGAACCTTCTGGCCTGGAAGTCTATGAGATTGAGCCTTGTAAATAGCCCTGTTGTTGCAGATCCAGGCCTCACCCTGGAGGAGATGGTGAATGATGGGCCAAGTCCCATTTTGGGGATCAATGCTTACTTGTGTGAGTCCATGACTCTCCAGACTAAAAATGGAACAGGTCTTTTCTGTGCCCTGGCTGGCTGACCCACATCCATTTTTCCCCAAGTGAGGAGTGGAAGATATGCCTACTGATGTCTCATGCTCTAATTTGAGATGGTGGCTAAAATGTGTGTGATGAGCTGGTTTCAGATGCACATATTTCATTGTATCTGCATAATACCTTTTATTTTATGTTCCCCAAACCCCCTGCTTTCCTAACTTTATATCTTACTGTTCATCTCTGTATCTGCCACACGTGAGTCTAAATGAGTTTCTTTTTCTCCTCTACCCATTAAAAGAGTGCTGGAACATAAAGAGAGGGCTCATTAAAGAATGAGACTGGCCAATGAGTGCTTAAAATAGTAGGATGTTATTACAGCATGCTTTAATTCATACATGGAAAAGCTTGTTATGAGGAGAAAGCCTGAGGGCCAGGGAAAAATGGGAAGGATGCCAACATCTCCAGTTCAAGAGGAGGAAGAGAAAGGAATAAGCACTTATTAACTGATTACTATGTGCCAAGTGCTATGGTAATCACTTCACAAATATCACTTCACTTGATCATCCCTATTACAATCCTGGGATCTAAGTGTTATCATTATATCCATTTTATAGATGAGGAAACTGAGGCAAATCCAGCTTAAGTGACTTGTCCAGGCTTGCCCATTTAGTAAATATTGGAGGCATGACTTGAACTCAGGTCTTCCTTACTCTTGAGCCAGAAATCACCTGAGAGTCACTGGGGTCACCTATGTGCCTTTGTTCAAGTTTAAGGAGCAGGGAAGCAAGACCACCAAAGCCCTGTGACCTCGATAGCTGGATGGTGCAGGCCACTCTAAGGAATCAAAGAAAGGCCTCTGGTTTAACAAGGAAGAGGATGGGCCTTTTTTCAGGAGTGGCACATGTAGGGAAGAACTAGCTAAGCCCTGGCCAAATAGACACTGGGAATAAGAATTGGTAATCTCCAGGAAAACACAATTCTAGGAAATGCCAAAAAGGAGAAAAGAGCATGGGGCAGGAAAAGGAGCTAGCACAGAGACAGCCTCCCTCAAGGAAAGACAGTAAAGGCTGTCAAGTCACGGAGGTTTGGGGGATTGGCAGAAAGCCTTTGCTCAATGTCTGCTCCCTTATTGCCTCCAGGGCTCTACTCAAGCCTTTCCCACTGTTTGGAATATCTCTCTCCTGTCCCTCTTTTAGAAACTACTACTGTCCTTCACGGGCCAGGCCAAATGTTGCCTGCACCGATTCCTCTGCTTACAAGCCATCCTTTCTTTCTCTGAAACACTAATTGTCTTGTGCTATTATTAATTACTATTCTTATTATTATATTGCATTTTGCTCTATAGATATTGCAAATGTGATGCAAATTATTGCATTTTTTGTACATAATTCACACCACTCCCTGGCTCTGCCTTTGGCCCTTCTCTCTTAACCCCTGTCTACCTCAGTTTCTAAAATAAGAATATAATTAGCCCCTCCCTCCTGGGGTTGTTGTGAATATCAAATAAGATGATGTCTGTAGAGCACTAATCACAGTGCCTGGTATGCAGCAGATGCTTAATAAATATTCACTCCACCTCCTGTTCTTTTCTGATTTTTCCTCTATACTTAGTGATTTGATCACCTTCTCAGCTTTAATGTATTCTACTGTCATCTCTAGGCCTATGACTCTTTGATCTCTCTATCTGGCCCTAGTCTCTGCCCAAGCTCCCGCATTCGCACTGGGCTTAGACCCCTGAGTTCAAGTCTAACCTCAGGCACTTTATTACCTGTATGACCCTGGGCAAGTCACCTGAACCTCTGTCTGCCTTGGTTTCCTCAACTGTAAAAAGAGAATAATAAGAGTATCTATGTCCCCAGGTTATTTGGAGGATCAACTAAGTTGTTATTTGTAAAGTGCTTAGAACAATCCCTGACATACAACAAGTGATATATTAAAAAGATAGCTATTATTATTATTATTATTATTATTATTATTATTATTATTATTATTACACCTAAACAATCCCCTCTTCTGAGCTTCTCTATCTCTGTCAAAGGTACTAATATTCTTCCAGGCTCTCAGATATGTGACCTCAGTGTTATTTTTACTTGCTCTCATCCCACAGATCTGCTCCATTGACAAATCTTGTGTTTTCTATCTCCTTAACATCTTTCATGCTCTACTCACATAGTCACAGAACTAATTCAAGTTCTTATCATCTTCCATTCACTGTCCTTGGGATGTTTACAACAGCCTCTGGGTGGTGTCCTGACCCCAAGTGGCTGCTCATCCTCTCCTCAGTCACGAAAGTGGTCTGACCATAAATACAATTTAATAAATTTTGGTGTCTCCTTTCCCCTCTGATATTATGTTTCATACACTCCTAGTTATTTTCATGTTGCTTCTCCCAGTAGAATGTAAAATTCATGAGGACAAGGCCTGTGATTTTGCTTTTTTTCTTATCCCTAGTGTGCATATGGTACATAGGAAAGGATGAATAATTAATAATGCTAAGGAATAAATAATACACAACAATAAAAATTAATGCTTGATAACTGACTGGTAAATTGTAAACCAGCGGTTCTCAACCTGTGGGTCGCAACCCCTTTGGGAGCTGAATGACCCTTTCACAGGGGTTGCCCAAGACCATTAGAAAACTCATATTTCTGATGGTCTTAGGAACTGAGACACGGCTCCTCTATCTGTCTCCAGGTGGGTCCACCCACATACAGATATGCCCACATACAAGTATAAAAGGGCTGTGGAATTAGGAAGGTTGAGAACCATTGTTGTAAACCCTATAGCATAATCTTTGTAGATAAAGCTTGTGACAACCATGATTCTCTGCTGACTGAGTCCACTACATATTTTATATTACATAATCTCAGCTATGGGAGATTAGGTGGGGCTGGACAGGAATGAGTGTTAAAGTCAGGAAGATTAATCTTTCTGAGTTCAAATTTGGCTTCAGACACTAGCTGTGTGACCCTGGGCAAGTCACTTAACTCTGTTTGCCTCAGGTTCGTCATCTCTAAAATGAGCTGGAGAAGCAATTGGCAAACCATTCCTGTATCTTTGCCAAGAAAACCCCAAATGCGGGTCACAAAGAGTAGGACCTGACTGAAAATGACTGAATAACAAGAACAAATTTCAACTGAACTTTCACTGTGGCAAGGCAATCTTATTATACCTTCCTAATCAATTTGCAATCCTCCTCTCCACAGAGGCTCTTCTAAACCTTTTCAAGCATCCTATGGCTATGTCTCCTCCTACCCTCTCAGTGGAAAACCATGCCTCATATTTCACTTAAAAGATTAGAGGGTATTCTATGACAGCTTCTTCTTCTGTCTTCTCATTTCATATCACTTAGATGCCTTCCACCACCTCCTCCTTTTATACCCCTTTCTCAGTGAATGAGATCACCTTTCTCCTTGCCAGGACAAAGCCTTCTGCTGTACAAGTGATGCCATTCCATCCTGTCTTCTCCAGCAGCTTGCCTTCTCTACTGGCCCCATTCTTTCACTAATCTTCAATCCTTCTCTGTCTACTGGCTTCTTCCTCACTCTATAAACATGCCCATGTTTCTGCCATCCTCAAAAATCCCTCACTTGATCTATCTCTTCTGGCTAACATCTGTCATCTTTTCTCCCTTTTTTGGCTAAACTCCTTGAAAAGGCTATAATTGATGCCTCCACTCTATTTCCTTTCACTGTTTTCTTAACCCTCTATAGCCTGACTTCTGACTTCAGCATTCAACTAAAACTTCCCTCTGCAAAGTTATCAATGACTGGTCAGTTGCCAGATTCAATGCCCTCTTCCAGGCCTTGTCCTTTTCAACCTGTCTGTAACCACGGATATTGTGAATCACCCTCATTTTGGTATTGTTTTCTCTCTAGCTTTCTCTAACCCAACTTAATCTTGGTTCTCCTCCCACCTATCAGACTATTCCTTCTAAGTCTCTTTTCCCGCATGTTTATCAAGATTGTGTCTTCTAACTATGGATTCTCCCCAGAATTCTGTCTTAGACTCTCTTCTCTTCTCCTTCTGTACTACTTCCCCAGATCAAATATGCAAAATTCTACATTTAGTATTCATAGCCCTTTAGAACTTATTTCCCTCATTCCCCCCCCCCCATTCTATGATCTAAGGACATTAGTTCCCTTTACTGTTATTCCCAAAAGATATTCTGTCTCCTGATTACAGGCATTTTCCTGGCTGTATCCCAATGCTCACAACTCTCTCCTCCCTCATTTCTGTCTCCTGGCTTTTCTGGCTTCCTTAAAATCCAAGTATAAATCCTACTTTCTACAAAAAGCCTTTCCTGATGTGATCCTCCTTAATGCTAATACTTTCCCTCTGCTGATTATTTCCCCTTTTATCCTGTATATAACTTGTTTCTACATAGTAATTTGCATATATCCCCCATTAGACTTTGAGCTTTTGAAGAACAGTGACTGTCTTTTGTCTTTCTTTATATCCCTAGAGCTTAGCGCAGTGCCTGGTGCAGAGAATTTGCTTAATAAATACTTGTTGACTGACTGCTGTTTTCCCATTGCCTGTACGATGCTTTTTTTTTACAAAGTAGAAGTTAATAAATGGTTCGTGAATTAATGAATTAAAGGATACTAGGAAGACCATTTTTCTTGGGATCAGAAGATCTGGTTTAGCATTCTGGTTATTTGGCTTGTGGCCGTGCACAGTTCATTCAAAATCTTTCTTTGACTTTAAAATGGTTATGATAATACTTGCACTACCCATTTCACTGGGCTGATGTGAGACAAGCATTTTATAAACAGCCAAGTGCAATGGCAATGGGAGTTATTAGCATATCATAATAACATTGATAATGATGGATAGACTGGCAACTCAGAGCAGAATATCATCGTTGTATACTTTGATATCAAATAGGTAAGTGCCCTGTTTCGGGAAGGACATTGAACATCTGGAATGCATCCAGAGTAAGGAAAGCAATTCATTTCGGTTCAGTACAATGCAAACTGAACCAAGACAAGCCAGTCTAATTCAATCTAATTTAATCCAATCCAACAAACATCACTGCGAACATATTATACACAGGAAGGTACAATGCTAGACTTTAGGAAGACAGCAGAAAATGAAAATAAATCTCTGCCCTCAAGGAACTTACCCATAATGCTGTTAGGGTTATCTCTAGTCCCCAAGATGCTACAGATATTGGAAATCATGCCAGAGAAGGATGAGTGGCAAAGCCAGTGGTGTTTAGATTGAGAGAAGATCTCCTTATAGTTATTTATTTATGTATGTTTACACATACACTATATACATACATATATATATATATACATGAACATAGGTAGATATAGATGTAGATATAGAGATAGATATAGATATAGGTATATATAGGTATACATATAGGTATACATATAGGTATACATATACATATACATATACATATACATATACATATACATATACATATACATATACATATACAGAGTTACTTTCAAGTATCTGAAGGATCATCAGATGGAATAAGGATGAGAATTGTTCTTTTTGATCCCAGAAGGCAGAATTAGGAGCAATGGGTGGAAATCAAAGTAAGGCAAATAGCTTTTGGCTTGGTAGTTGGAAAAGAAAATTTTGACATTTCAAAGTGTCTCAAATGGAATGACTTGCTAGATGAGGTCTTGAGTTGCCTGGTACCTCTAATTGAGCTTGAAGGGTTCTTAGATGTCCCAGATCCAATGGCTTCATTTTCCTGAAGAGAAAATTGAGGCTGTTATTTTCCTGTAGCTTCTCCGTATGTAACTTGGGGAGTCTGGCTTCAAATTCATATTCTTTGACACCAGATCTAGTTCTTATTCCACTCTACTACCCTTTTGGAAATCTGTAAGCAAGGGCTAAATGCATAATCACTTGCTTCCTGTAAATATCAATTAAAATTTCATCTTCTATAGAATGCCTTTCTCAACCTTCCTTAGTTCTCGTGCCTTCCCTTTTGAAATTGCTTCTTATTAATCCTGCATATGACTTGTTTGCACATATTTGCTTATTATCTGCCCTGTTAGATTGTAACCTCCTTGAGGGCAGGGACTGTCTTTTACCCTTCTTTGTAACCTCAGTGTCTAGCACAGTGCCTGGAACATAGCAAATACTTAAAAAAATCTTCATTGAACTCCATTGGTTACAACCCTTCTATACAGCTAGACTAATGTCTGATATGAAAGTATTTGCAGATCCTATACTTGATTGCAAGCTGCCATGAGGAGGGGGCAGGGAAGAAAATTTGAAACTCAAGGGACTGTGGAACTGAATCTTGTAAACTAAAAGTAAATAAATAAATCAATTTAAAAAAGGAAAAATAAATTAATTAATATGCTAGCCTTAAAAATAAAAATAAATATTGACTAACTTTTGGGAATATTAAAAGATGTTCATGCTTCAGGCTGGGGCTGGACTTGAGGGAGCCTGAGATCCATTCCAACTCTCTAGTAAGAGTAGCATCCAAGAACAGGAAACCACTCTTTACATTTGCAGAATGGATACTTCTCACAATATGTGTTGATGACTAATCAAAAATTCACCCTCACAACTGGTGGGAGAAAAAATGGTGTATTCTGAGACCACATTTCATTTTAATAACAACAAGAATAGCAGCTAATATTTATATATTGCTTTCAATTTTGCAAAGAGCTAATCAGAGCTTGACGGTAACTCTCTGAGGTAGGTCCTAGAAATACAAGAGGAGGTAGGTAGGGATCAGTAGATGAAGTGCTAGACTTTGAGTCAGAAAGAGCTGAGTTCAAATCCTTCCTCTGACTCTCATTAGTGCTGGAACTGGGATAAGTAATTTCAAATTCTAAGTCCTTGCTTCCTCATCTACAAAAGGGTACAATAAGAGCATCTATCTCCCAGGGTTATTGGGTGATCAAGTAATATTCTCTAGAACAATGGGATTTATACATCTTAAATCTCTATATAGAAGTGAACTTTCACTATTGTCCCCATTTTATATATGAGGAAACCAGGACTCAGAGAGGTTAAGTAAGGCAGGGTCACTTTCCCTCATTGTACCTTGATACAGGCTTCCCCACCTCCATGCCTGGAATGCTCTCACCTCTATTTGATGTTTTAAAATCGCTTGCTTGGGCGCTTGTGAGGAGGGGTTAGGGGACGGCACATTTACTGGGCAGCTATAGTGACATGGAGTGGGGGTAGCTGCCTGGATGTGCTGGGTCCTGGAGAGCTGCTTCTTGCTGGCCAAGGCCTATGGCAATGACCCTAGCATTGAGATGGTTTGGGCCCTGAAGACTATGCAGCATGCTGAGATTTATTTATTTATTTTTTATTTATTTTCTTGGTTACATCATTCATTTCCACAAGGTTTTGAGTTACAAATTTTCTCCCCTTTTTGTCCCTACCCCCCAGCTCAGAACATTGATCCCACTGTAAGGCCCCTCCCACAATCTGTTCCCTTTTATGCCCTCCTCCAACACCCCTCTAGCTTTCTAGCAGGGCAGGGAGGGGCTCCCTGCCCCCATCCTTGTATGTATTATTTCCCAGTTGCATTTGATTGTATAGCATTAAATACTAGATTCTTGCAATTCCTCCCCTGTCACCCACTCCCACTGGGAGGAGCAGCAAATCAATACAGGCTGTA
>CM053596.1:26498857-26514669 GCA_028646575.1 Pseudocheirus occidentalis | reverse complement strand
GCCCCCATGCTGAGGTTTATTACAATTTGATTTCTTCAGTTGAACCACTGTTCCTAAGGCTCACTAAAGTGGATGATCAGATCTATTCAGAGTTCTGGGAGAACTTTGGGAAGCTTAAGATAGATATGTTGGACACACAAGAGCTCAAATCAGAACCAGCTAAAGAAAAACGGAGACCATTTTGCATGAAATTCAATGGTATTGTTGAAGATTTCAAGTATGGCTCACTGCTGCAACTGGGCTGTATTTAGGAGTATAGTGAAGAAATCACTATCTTTGTGACTGGGATACAGTTTTTTGCTATTGAAACAGTTAGAAACCAGGAAGGTTATAACAGAGCTGTTTATAATAGTGCTCCGCGGAATGGAACAACAGAGAAAGACAGCACTATGTCCAGGTAAAGATTGTAGGAACTAACAGTCTTTCAGATCACTGAATATAATATTCAAGAGAACTTGCCGGAACCTTTGTGGATTAAAGAGACATCATTATTTGGCATCTGCTGTGTAGTTTCCTGATTGGACCACTGGAGATATCACACAGATTCTTCTCAGGGTATGCTAAAGAGACAGCATTAAGGAGCTGTTCAAGGAGCAATCAATTACAAAAAACTGATCTTATGACTAGGATGGATATAGGCCGTACCTTAAGAAAAGAAAACATACATAAATATAAGACATTGTTGGGTGTGTTTATGAAGTTCACATGGCAACTTTTATAAAAAGGACTTTATATTTTACCCTTCCTGGTTCTTCCTCAGTGTTCTCAGAAGTAAATAGTTCTCTAAATATATGTGCTCTTTAAATGCTATAACTTTAGAGCAAATATGTAACAGGTCGCAGCTTTGCTTTCTCTTGTACATTTGTGGGTTAACATTTTATACTATTTCTTGTAATGTCTAGAAGCAGGTTTGGTTATAATGGTAACCTGCCAGCTATCAGCATTATACCAATTATGCGTTAATATTCATCCCATGGCTAGCACACTTGGCTAGCAACAATGGATGAGAATAAATTCAGTAGAAACCAATAAAATAAAATAAAATAAAATAAAATAAAATAAAATAAAATAAAATAAAGTAAAATCCCTCACTTCCTATGACCTCAGTGTTATCTCCTACAGACCGCTTTCCCTAACTTCAAGTGACTTGCCTGAAATGTTTATTCCTATTGGTATAGAAGATAGAGCATTAGGCTTGGAGTCTTGAATACCAGGTTTCAAAGCCCACATTGGGCATTTACTACTTGTGTGCCCCTGGTCAAGACATTTTATCTTTCTGTGCTTCATCTCCTCATCAGTAAAATTAATGGATTGGACTTGATGTCCCCGACTATCTTTTCTTGAACTAAATCTTTGATCCTATGAGTTCATTGATGTCAAGAACAATTTTTAAATAGAGACTGAAGGAATGCATGCTATCATTCTTTTCTATGTTTGTTTTTTGTTTCTCTTTTCTCATTGTTCACTCCATTGACTATAACACCTATACAATCAGACTATTGTACAATGTGAAAGAGTTTGCAGATCCTATACATGAGTGTATGCCACTATGGAGGGAGGGATGGGGTGGGGAGGAAGGGGAGAAAAATCTGAAACTCAAGTGATTCTCGAACTGAATAGTCAATAAAAAGTCAATAAAAAGTCAAAAAAATAACAACTTAAAAAAAATTCTACTCTAAGGTCTTACAACATTTCCATATATACAGTAGGTATTTAAAAATATTTGATATCTTATTGAGGTATTAGAGGCATGATTGCAACCCAAGTTTTCCTGATTCTAGTCATTCAGTAGGTATGGATTTATTAAGCACCTACTACATGCTAGGCATTGTGTTAAGTATTTGAGGTACAAAGAAAGGTGATCCTGTTTTCAAGGAGCTTGCTGTCTATGAGAGGTGACAGTAAGCAAACAACGATGTCATAGACAGGCTATATAAAAAGTACATTGAAATTAGTCAACAAGGGAAGGCACTGGAATCATGGGAAACTGGAAAAGATTTCCTCTAGAGCAGCGGTTCTCAACCTGTGGGTTAAGTTCAGTTTGTAACAATGAAAATACATCCTGCATATCAGATATTTACATTACAATTCATAACAGTAACAAAACTACAGTTATGAAGTAGCAACGAAAATAATTTTATGGTTGAAGGTCACTACAACACGAAGAAGTATATTAAAGAGATGTGGCATTAGGAAGGTTGAGAACCACTGCTCTAGAGGGTGGCATTTTAGGTGAAACATGAAGGAAGCCAAGGTATATTGGAGATAGAGATGAGGAGTGAGAGATTTTCTGGTGTGCAGGGCAGTTCGGTGTTCAACAAAAATTACTGGAGTCTGGAGATGGAATGTCTTGTTTGAGGAACAGCAAGAAACCAATGGCACTGAATGGCAGAGTGTGGCAGAGAAGGTCATGTAAGGATATCTGCATTAAGAAACGCTCTGTATTAGTGCTGAGCAGGAATTTCAGTTTGACTAATACCCAAAGAATGGCCTTGGGAATGGAGATGTAAGTCAAGTGGTCACATGTGGTCATATTATTTGTCAGGGGTGGAACTTGAACTCAGATCTTTCTTATTTCAAGGCCAACTCTCTGTCCACTCTCCCTATGTGCTTGTGCTTTATAAAAATGTAGTGTGATGACTGCTCCCTCTTCCCTAAAGAAAAGAGTAAGGTAATTATCTCATCCCCTTTCTTGATCTATCCTTTCCCTCTTTTAGGCAACAAGTATACGTGTGTGTGTGTGTGTGCGTGTGCGTGTGTGTGTGTGTGTGTACATATTTGTCTTAATCCATTTTGGAACACAGAGAGTATAAAGGGAAGTAATGTATAAAAAGCCTGGAAAGAAAGGGTGGGGTCAGGTTGTAAAGAGGTTTAAATACCAAACAAAGGCGCTTGTATTTGATCCTATAGCTAATAGGGAGCACTTGTTGTTCAGTCATGTTTGACTCTTCATGACCCCGTTTGAGGTTTTCTTGGCAAAGATATATGGGTGGTTTTCTCTTTCCTTCTTCATTTTACAGATGAAGAAACTGAGGCAAACAGAGTTAAGTGACTTGCCCCAGGATACACAGATAGTAAGTGTATGAGGCTGGACTCCTGGTCTGATGCTCTATCCACTATGTTACCTAGTTGTCCAACTCTCACCTGTGGCTGCAAGAAATGATAGCATGTGAAGCAACCACACCCTGGTAAAACCATCTCACCAGACGGGCCAAACCATGCTGAGGTTAACCAACAGGCTTGAAATAGATCATTAAAGTAGGGAGAAATCTACCCCAAGTGTATGAAGATTTCCCCCAGCAGAATGGGTGGATGAGAACAATTTGTTCCAATAAACTGAAGACCACTAAAGCAGGTGCTGTGAAATGCTTTGAATTGGTCAGACATCAACTATGCCAAGGTCTTCCACTGCATCTCGGACCATCCCCAGTAATCTTGACTTGTCTTGCCACTGGAGTTGGATGACTCTGGAAGAGAGAATGAGGCTGACAACTTTGTGCACTTCTTCCTCACTTAAATTCAATTCAACACATGTCAAGACATGACCTGGGATGTCACTGATCTTCAAAAACAAAGGACACACAACAACTATATCTATCTAAATTGATATCTATGATATGTATACATGTATATATGTATATATGTGTATGTACATATGCACAAACACATACATATATCTATATAATAGCAATAAGGAATCCATATTCCTATGTCTTCACCTATTTGGGTATATGGATCAGAAAGGTGACTTTTATTTCTATGCAGAAAAAGGACTGCAGAACATCTCAAACCCCATATATGGTCAAGTCAATCCAGAAAATCCTGCCTGGTTTCTTGAGTCTAACCTGAATTGTGATATGCCAAATTTGACTTCACTCT
This sequence comes from Pseudocheirus occidentalis, assembly GCA_028646575.1. Taxonomy (NCBI): domain Eukaryota; kingdom Metazoa; phylum Chordata; class Mammalia; order Diprotodontia; family Pseudocheiridae; genus Pseudocheirus; species Pseudocheirus occidentalis. The sequence goes on along the minus strand of CM053596.1, from coordinate 26,510,790 downwards.
CTCCTCTTGACTGGTTACCCTTCCCTGGAGTGTTTTGTGATTAGAAGCTTCTGGGATATGAATCCTTACGCTCATAAAACTTCAATAATATTTGGCAATGGGTTTGTGCCATAAAAAGTATGAAATCAAACAGACCTGAGCACTGTGGGAGGGCCCTCCTCTTCCTATAAAATTCTTGACCCTCACCCACATTAATGACTTTTCTTCTTTTGTAGGCTTGTGTCTAAGCATACATACACCAGGCTGGGAATTAGGAAGAGTATTGAAAATATTAGTGCCAAGTCAGAAGGAAACTCATAACAGCATGATTTCCTTTCTCCTCATGATGTACCTAAAGACTCGAGGCTAGGCTCCTCTTATTTGCTGAGGGGTAGATTTTTTTCCTTCTCTTGAGATCTAGCCCTATTCTTATCTCTCTGGAGACAGAAAGTGGATGTATCCAATATTCTTTTCACAAGAGGGTCATAGGATCATGTATCTAGAGCTTAAAGGAGAATCTGAGGTCATTTGACTTAATTTCCCCATTTTCAGACAAACAAAGAAAACAAAGTCTGGGAATATTAAATGACTTGCCCCAAGTCACAAAGACAGCATCAGTGGTATGATTTGAACCAGGTCCTTTGACACCAAAGCACTAGTCTTTCCACTTTATTGCATTGCCTACCACTTATGTCTCTCAGCATCTCAAGTCAAGCTGCTACATTTTGACTAAATAAGAAAAAGAGAAGCTACACTAAAGGCCCATGTTTGGTATTACAGGTAGTTTCTCTTTTGGAAACCACTAAATTATTCAAAGAAATTAAATTGAGCTGGGGAAAAAAATGTCTAGGGATGGGGGAAAGGAGGCTTCACTTCCCAATTTTGCCCACAAGCATATCCTTCCTCATCTGACTCATGTCATAAGACCTTCCCAGACTGGATGTAGAACTTAAAATCAGAGGCCTTCCTCACATTTGCTTGGTCTAGCTCCCTTGAGCAAGAGAAAAAAATAGTCTCCCCAAACAATATTGGTCATTCTTCCCCTCAGCTGTGGTCAGGCAAACTGGCCAACTCGATTAAGTATCTAGCCATGCACAGTCATTAATTGCAAAGCTGTGCATGTACCATTTTTGTAATTGATGTGCAGAGCCGTTTGAACCAGGAAATCAGTGATTACCAATTAGCATTAAATGAGAAATGGTCTGATGTCAATTAATATTAAATAATCATAACTGTATGGAATTCATTCAAAGGAGTTGGGGCCATAGAAAAGCAGACTCTACTAAATGAGATGATATCAGGGGGACTTGATTGTAATAGTCAAATGAATTATAGAGCTCATACTGTTACATGGGGGTAATTATAGCATATTCTAAGAACATGTTTAATAACATCAGTGGCCATAGCTTTTTCCTCCCCAACTATTAATTTTCCCATTTTGTATCAAAGTTTCTCTTCTATATGAAAAGATGAACCTCTTACGTAAGGTCTATTGAACAATGATGGAAGAATGGCATGTTATATGATGTAAAGAGAAAGAGAACAAATCAGAAATGCAATTTTCTAAAAAAAGTGTTAAGAAAGAAATCAGGGAAAGCTGTTGAGGAGAAAGTCAGAAGACTGGACTCAGGGAAAAAGAAGAATGAAACTTTTTTCTCTCCTTTTCTTCTTTAGAAACAAGTAGGGAAAGAAAAGGAATATAATCAACATTAATAATAAAAACAATAATGCAAACATTTACATAAACATATATACATGTATGTATATATTTATGTGTGTATATGTATGTATATATCTGTCTATAGATGTATCTATATATTTATTTACATTTATGTCTATCTGTCTATCTGTGTGTCTGTCTGTGTGTCTATCTGTTTAGTCCCACTCCTCTGCCCTTCCTCTCTTTACCTAGTCCAGACCACAGTTTAGGAAGGCTTCATAAAGAGATAGAGTCTGACCTGGGTATTGAAGGAAAACAAGGTTTCTAGGAGGTAGAGATGATGGTGAAATGCATTTCAGGAATTGGTACTGATCACCTTGGACAAGTCCCTTAGCCCCTCTGAAAATAATTTTTCTCATCTATAAAATATAAGGGTTAGACAAGATGGCCTTTGAGGTCCCTTTTTTACTCAAAAATTGTGCTTCTACATTTGTATGCATGTAGAGAAAGGGACAAATGTTAAACGCCTTATGGAAGTAGAAAGACATGGTAACTGGTTGGAAGCAGGAAGAAGTGGTAAAAGGAATATTTAAGGACGATTCCAAAGTTGTGAACCAGAATAATTGGAAGGATGTTCGTGTCCTTTAGAGAAATAATGTAATCTGAGAGATAGATAGTTTTAAGTGTGAAGACAGCATCTGTGTCTAGCCTTATGCAACTTAGGTGGGAGAGGAAGATTGGAATGTCATTGGAATATGAGGTTACTTAGTCACTTTATTCATGTGCTACATGCCTTGAATCCCCCAAAGAGATGCAACTTGTGGGTCTTCCATGCTACCCCAGGTTAAAAAAGAAGCTTCAGTTCAATTAAATGTAAGCCAATTTAGCAAACATTAAACACTTAATATGTGCATTTTGCTATGCCCAGTGCTGCGGACACAAGGAGAAAAACTCAAAATGGTCTTTAACCTTTAGAAGCTTACATGGAATAAAAGCTTCCTCAGGCACAAGGGAAGAATGGCGAGAGTGGAGAAGTTGTGCAGGTCCTCATACACATCATTGTCCTATAATCAACACTTTACAATCAAGTCTTTTTTCCTGAATGCCCAGCCCCAAGTCTCACTTGGATGTAGGGATAGGTTTTCATCTAACACCAGGAAAATTGATCTGATAGGGGAAAACAATTGACCCTGGATAATAAGTTATTTGATGATTTCCCTTTGTGAGTGTCATTAATAGCACTACTATAAAGTTATCAATATATCCAGGAAGGGAATAAGTATTTATTTATCACTTACTATGTGCCCAGAACTGGATTGAGAACTTTTTTAAACAAATGTTATCTCAATTGATCCTCATGAAAGTTCTATTCAATAGATGCTGTTATCATCTCTATTTTATAATTGAGGAAACTGAGGTAAACAGGAATTAAGTGACTTCTTCAGGGTGACACAGCTCATAGAGGTCAGAAGTGGGATTTGAACCCAGGTCATTCTGACTCAAGGATCAGTGCTCTATTCACTGCCCCACCAGTTGTCTTTAATGGAAGAAGAGCCAGGAGTAGACAGGACAGAGATCAGGACAAGAAATAACACTGCAATCACTCTATCCATGAGTGGTCCTGGGCAAAGATCTTTCTTGGCTTACTTTATCCTTCTGTAAAACAATAATAAATAGCATTTATACAGCTCCTGAAAATAATGCTTGATGCAGATTGCCTTACATGAGAGTCTCAACAGCTCAAAAACTAGGTGAAGCAGGTACCATTGATATCATTGTCCCGAGAAAACCAAGGCTCAGAGTTTAAGGGATTTTCCAAAGGTCACACAGCGAATACATCTCTGAGGTAGGATTTGAACCTAAGTGTTCCAGGGTCTTCTATCTAGAGCTACAAAGGATGATAGAGGCCATCTAGGCCAGCTCTTTCCTCATTCATTATACAGCTGAGAAAAATGAGATCTAGGAAGAGAAAGAGACTTGCTCAAGGTGACCCAGAGTGCTTCTGACTTTGAGTCCAGTACTCTATCTTCTGTGCCAAAATGCTTCTTTGGACTGGCAAAGTTGGAAAGACTGGTTGCCAAGGTCGCTGTTAGCTCTGACATTTTATTTGTTTATGCGACCACTGACAAAACTCAGGAAAGATAAATGGATATCACTTGTTAAGAAGTAAACTACAAGCAAGAAGAAAAATTGTACCTCTTTGCTTGGCCCCTGAAGCTGGTGTCATCTGGAATGAGCCACTTAACTTTCCTAATCTTCAAGTCATCATCTGTGTATTAGTTCTGCGTGCGGGATCTACTAAGGTCCCTATGGATGTGGGAGTAAACTTATCTGAGAGATGCTATGACCTCTATGGAACCGAGAAGCCCCGTGATATGGATCCATGTAGTTATTATCAGGAGACTGATTAGATCATCAAGATCTGTTCTCTGTGGCCAGTGAAGGGGAAACAATTGAAGAGATACTATTGACTCATGTTCTTTACCCCTGCACAATGGTCCATTGCTAAATAAAACAGAGAGCAGTGTGTTACCTGAAAGAGATGGAGGAGTACTGTCATCAGAAGCAAGATTCAATATATTTTGCTCCCAACAACCAGTATTGTCCATCGAAAAGGTGATAAAAATCTATTTCCTGGTCTGTTTGTAACTATAGTTACATTATATGATAGTTTTATTCTCGCATTTTAAAGTTTTCAACTACCTCTGTGCTGTTTTGCTTTTTTTGAGATCATGCCTATGTTGGGCTTGAAATGCAGGCATAGAATTATCAGATCCTAGAGCCGGAAGGGGTAGGAGTCATTTGGACTCTACCTGGATGCACAGTTAAGTCAGTGAGTTGCTCACCTGGAGAATGGAAATGGCCTTTAGAATTTGGGCTCCTTAGCCACCTCTTCAAGTTTAAGTCTATTTTGAATCAGATCTAAATAAGAGATAAGATGGTGACTTTAATAAAATGACATAATGTGTATATAATGCTTATTCTCCTGATCATTCCTTTGCTTGCAACCTTGGATCAAATGGCTTAAATGTGGTTATTTTTAATCTTATGGTCTTAATTATCCAAAGAGGGAGTATAATTAATATCTACAAGTTAAATCTATAACTCAGCCTCAGGCAGAGCAGTCCTGTTATTTTCTCTCTGGCTAATGTATGGGATAGCTTTAATGAGAGGCAGTGTTTCTGTTTGAGACACAATGGTATTCCTTTTGAAAATGGTGGGTCTCTTCTCAAGCTACTTTGCATCACCCCTCCTCTTTCCTTACTGTGCAACCCCCACCACAATCTCACCATCATCTCCCGTGGCAGTGTTAAGCAGGTTGGATTTAACCCTATTTCTTGGTCCAATCTTGTTCTAGAGGATAAAAGGGTTTATTATTTAAAATCTTAAATTGTGGAATCTACTTTCTGTACCTTGTTTGTTAGTGTCTGCTCCCTAACAGTGTTTGCCTTTCTCAGTTCATGAAACTTCCATCCATAGAATCATAAATGTAGCATGCTTATGGCTATGTTTATTATGCCTAGCAAAACTTAATGAAATAGGTGAAATACTGCAACATGGAAACATTTGCCTTTAGTAATCTCCTTAACCTTCTCCTCGTTGGCTCACATAGATCTCTGAATATGTCAGAGAAGACTCATGACTACATGTATATTTGGCTCATGGAAGAAACTAAAGCCCTGTTATGTCTATACCCTATTTTGAGTCTCTGAGCTAGAGAGACAGGAAGATGAGGAAACAGAGAAGATTTATACACACAATTAGGCATACATATACATATGGATGGATGCATTCATGCACAATCCACGTATGTGCATACATAAATATCTATACAAATACATGCATATGCTTGTTTATGTCTATATGCTTATATACATGCCTTATGTACACACACACACACACTAAAACATATGTGATTTTTTTTGTCTGAGCATGACTGAAGCTGAGACCTCATCACAAGTGTAATCACAAATTATGTCAGTCCTTATGAACATACGCATCGTACTTGAATGATACGATTTTCCACAGAGTCTTTGGAACATGCTTCTTTAGGCATTTTTTAACTGGTTTTGGTCAGCTATCTCGCGGTGAATAGGAGTCCCTTGGAGCTGTCCAGCCAGCATTGGAATTATATTCAAATGGCAGCATTTGCCTTCTCTCTTAACTCGTGAGGCACTTCTTCCTGCCTTGTGACCTTCTGGTGAGAGAAAAGAGACCATGCTGTGAGAGGGAAAGGTCTCATCCCCTCCCTATGTGAGATCCAAATGTGGCTTGTGAATATGTGCCTCAGTTATTTTCCATGACATTTTGTCGTATTTTGGGTGAAGGAAATGGGAAGCTGTGACCTTTGAGTTTTGAAAGATCAGAAGAGTGAGCCAACCAGAGATTTAAGAGTTAATTCCACTATGGAATATGAAGCCAGCTGACTGGTCCAGATTTGATGGCTAAGAAACAAGTGTAGGAGCAATCTTTTGGATCTAGCCCAGAAGTATCAAAAACAAAGATTTAGCTGGCAACAACAGTGCATTTGGAACTAAATTTGGGAACAATGTTATGCAGAAACTATGTTAAGTCTGAGTTTCCTCTCCCTAAAGACTTAGGGGACATTGAGCAGAATATACCCACCCTTGTGTTGTATGGATATGTTTGTGCTTTTGTCCTTGCTATACCTTTGAAGTAAATACTCTTTTATAAAATCTAATTTATGTTAAATGGTTAATGAGAATTTTGAAACTAACCACTGGGGACTAACTATGTGGGCAACATACCAGAATGGGGACTTGAGATCATAACATTAGCAAAAAGCCACCACAACCTCTCAGGGATACCCCTAGAACCCTGAGAGGGAGCTGTAGTCATCTTGTATCTGGAATAGTGGAGCTAGAGTCAAAATTGCATATGTAAAACACTGTGTAAGCCTGAAAGAGCTACGAATATAAGATATTACTATATATTTGTATATTTACAAAAGCAAAGCCCATAAAGGTGTGATCTGCCTGTGCTAATCTCTAGCTTTTGAAACTTGAGTGATGCCCTGCTTCCTCTAGGGTAAAAATGAATTTTTTTTTATTGTTTAAGTTTTTTCACAATCTGACTGCAACTCATCTTTCCAGATTTAATTCATATTACTCCTCTTCAGGAAGTCTACATTCCAATCAAACCAACCTCCTGGCTGTCCTTGATGGCTCATCTTCCAACTCTTCTCTCCAAGCCAGGAATCATCTCACTCTTCACACATATCTTGATAAATCCGCAGCTCTCTTCATGTTCCAGCTCAAATGTTAGCCCAACTCAGGGGTTGGGAACCTTTCGTTTCAAGGCCACATGTGGCCCTCTAGATTCTCAAGTGTGGCCCTTTGACTGAATCCAAACTTCACAGAATAAATCCCCATAATAAAGAGATCTGTTCTGTAAAATTGGACTTAGGCAAAAGGCTGTACCCAAGGACCTAGAAGGCCATCATGTGGCCTCATGACTGCAAGTTCCCCACCCCTGACCAAACAAAGCCTTTCCAATATCCTCCCTTCCTCAGAAATGGTTAGTGCTCTCTCTCCTAAAAATCCTTTGTATTTATTGAATATAAACTTATTTCTTACTGTGGTTGGCACGTGTTCTATGCCCTTAGTAGAATGTAAGTTCTCTGAAGGCAGGACTGTTGCATTTTTTTTAAAGGATTTTCCTTGGTAGATACTCATTGAGTGAAATTGATTCCCATCATCTCTGTTACTTTGTAAGGTGGGAAGGTATTTCTCTGTGAACAGCTATGCTTCCTCTCCTAACACAGAATCCCCCCACATCCCCTTAGGAGGAAAATGAATGTTCTTCAGTTAATCATGAAATCACTTTTCTAAAGCTGTCTTGTGTGACTACAGTCTGGGGTTAATTTTAGTACCTTCCATATGGCAAAAGCTTGTTTCTTGCATACATTAGCTGGGGAAGAACCACAAACCAAAACAAATTGATTCTGTAGCTGGGGCTTCTGTGCTATGTGGGAAAGTGAGCTAGACAATCTCTTAGGTTGAATTGACCTGGTCCCATGCCAACCTAACCTCCTTGATTCAGTGAATCTGTTCAATTTAACCATCATGCTTTAAGACATTTACTTGAGGCTGGACCCTGTGCTAAACGTTGTGTATACAGAGATGAATAACACATGCCTTCTGCCCTCAGAGATTAGGTGGTATGGTGAAAAAAAAAATACCGTACCTGGAGCCAGGAAGACCTAAGTTCAAATCTGTGCTCATACACTTACTATAGACAAGTCACTGAGAAATACAAAAACAACCTCTCCCCCATCAGAACAACCTCTGCCCGCCTTAGTTTCCTTAAGTATTAAAAAGTAGATATGGTACTTACCTCTCATGGTTATTTTGAAGACAAAATGAGACAATATTCATAAAGCATTTTCCAAAACTTAGGATGTTGTGTATGTGCTATTATTATTGTGATCATTACAGTATCATTAGAGAATTCTACACAGATAAATAGAAAGGTTGGTAGTCAAATGAGACAGGGAAAAGGAAGAAATTCATTATAGAATGTCTGGAGGCAGGAGACATCATTTTCACTGTGGATAATCACTTGACTGAGGTGTCTCTTGACAAGGGCCTTAAAAGAAAAGAAAGATTTCAACAGAAATGCCTAGAAAGGGATAACCTGGCACAGCAAGATAGCCTGTGAATGTTGCTAGGTGGCCCAATTGAGTGAATGCTGTATTTGGAGTCAGGAAGATTTGAATTTGAAGGTTGTCTCAGATGCTAGCTAGCAATGTGACCCTGAGGAAATTTCCTCACCTTTCTTTCCTCTCTTATGGGGGCAAAAGTGACAATTGGGAGGGTTGTTATGAGGATCAAATGAGATTGTATATGTATATGTATATGTATATGTATATGTATATGTATATGTATATGTATATGTATATGCATATGCATATGCATGCGCATATGTATACGTATGTGTATGTATAATATATGTATACACGCAAATTTAATATAAGTATGTATATGTTTTATATGCATATATGTGTATATATATATGCAAATTTAAAAGTGCTATATAAACTTATTGTTGTTCAGTAGTTTTTCAATCATGTTCAATTATTCATGATGCCATTTGGAGTTTTCTTGGCAAAGATACTGGAATGATTTTTTGCCATTTCCTCTCGTTTTATAGATAAGAAAACTGAGGCAAACAGGATTAGGTGACTTTTCCAGGGTCACACAGTTAAGAAGTGCCTGAGGCCAGATTTGAACTCAAATTAGAATTTCTGACTTCATGGTCAGCACTCTACCCCCTCTATCACCTAGCTGTCTCTATATAAATACTAACCATGATTATAATGCTGCACAGATATGGGTTAGGGTCAGAAGAATGGAAGAAAGTTAGATAGTGGTCCAGATTCATTGGGATTTAGAGTGAATGAAGAAATTAGGAACTCAGAATTTAAAAAAAAATGTTAAAAATTTTGAATGTAATTGGTGTGTAATTTGTGTGATTATTTTTTAAATTAACATAAAATAAAATAAATTAAATTAAAATAAAATAAATTGAGAAAACATGAAAAATTGCCTGGCTTCTGGGGGAGGGGGAGGGAAGAAAGAATTTGTACCTCACAATTAAAAAAAACACAATAATAAAATTTTTTGTTTCATGTAATTTGCATGCAATTTAATAATTTTAACATAAATAAATTGAATTAAATATTTAAAAATGACTGGCTTCTGTAAGAGGTAGAGGTAGTAGGAGGGAGGAAGAATGAATTTGGACTTCACAATTTAAAAAACAACAACCAACAACAATGTTAAAATTTTTTGCTTGCATGTAATTGAGAAAAAAACAAAATAAAAATATTAAAAGTTGTTTGCCTTCTCAAGGAATGGAGAGGGGACATAGAAAGATTTTGGAACTGACAATTAAAAAATGTTTTAAAAAATAGAGTGCATGAAGGAGATTAATAGTGTGAGTAGAAAAAAGAATATAAATGAAAGATGTATTACAGAGGTATATTTGCTATGTTGTGGCAACTAATTATATCTGAGGAGGAAGAAAGAATCAGTAAATCCATCAGTGAATTACTTAATTGGATGGCAGTGGCCCTGTAGTCCAGTCACAAACTGAAAGGAAACCTCACTAAAACACAGCTTTGTTATCTAGTCCCTTCTTGAAGTCCTTGAAGAGAAAAAGCCACACATCTCTGGAGGCCACCCATTTCACTTCTGGATAGCTCCTCATTGTGAGGAACTATTTCCCAACAGCAAATTGAAATCAATTTCTTGGTAAGTTCCAGTCATTACTCTTTGTTCTGCCCCTGGGGACAAACAGAACAAGTCCAGTCCCTTCTTCACATGACAACCCTTCAAATATTTGGCAGCTATGATGTCTCTTCTATGTCTTCTGTTCTCTAGATTAAACATGTCGACTGCCTTTGAGCTGTCCTCACATGACATGGAATTGAATTCCACTACATTGGTTGCCTTCTTCTGGACAATTTGCAGCTTATTGTGCCAATCAGACTTGTTAAACAAGTGTTTGTGAACTGCCTACTAGGTGCCATACCCTGTACTAGGTGCTGGTGATAGAATGGCAGACATGAAGCCATCCCTGCTCATTTAAATCAAAGAGATATACAATACATCAGTACCTACACAGTAGATACATTCTGACCCACAATATCACCTGGTATCCAATGCTAGGTACTTTGTAATGGGGAAATAGAATACATTATTATTTTGATTCTCCAAATGCATCAGAGACCAGTAGAGTAAGGGGCTGGCATTCTATTGGGGAGAGATAGCATGTATATACATACATAAACACACACGTATATATGTACATATACATGTATATATGTATGCATATATGTATATATACATGTATATATACATATGCACATACATATTTTAATAAATTAGTTTATTTGTGATAATATTTGCAGAATAGAAACAAAAACACATAATTTTTACAAGCTTCCAGGGCAATTTTGACTGACAATAAGCATTTTATTGACTTTATAGAAATATAGTATCCAAAGATATCTCTATTTCTTCCAACTCTTCATTCTTACCCACATTGAATTGGAGTTCTAAGTCTTCAGGAGTTATGTTCCTGGAAACTGGAAACTATATGTATATATATGTATAGTATATTTATATACTATATGTATATAAAGATGGATAGATAGAGACATATGTATACATATATGGATATAGAGAGAGACATAAATATATGTCTCTATCTATCCATCTTTCTATCTCTATCATCAATCTATCTATCTATCTATCTATCTATCTATCTATCTATCTATCTATCTATCTATCTATCATCTATCTATCCCTCTATCTGTATCTGTCAAGAGTTTCAGAAAAGTCAAAGAAAACTCCAAGATTTTAAGCCCATGAGCTAAACAATTACTTTTCCACTCCAATGCTGAATACAATCCAGTCACATCCCTTTGCTTTCTTCCTCCCCTTTCTGTGTTGTGGGATGAATGATATTTAAAGCAGAGCAGGGACTGTCCATCATTACAGTTCTCTCTCACCCAGGCAAGCCTGCAGGTCTATCTCTGCCTGCACCCCTGGGTTGGTCCAGTGGGCTGAGCTGAGGTGGGATGACACAGCATTTCTGTGAACTGCCATCAGGTAGCAGTCTGTGTAGGTGTGCCAAGGCATCTCTCTCTCTCCTCCCTCCCTCCCCCAGTTCCAGAACACTGTGGGGGCACTCATGTAGCATGGCTGAGAGGAGAGTCATCCATAAATGGTACTGTTCTCCAAGCAGCCACCCTGTGTTAAACAAGGGGGAGTTTTCAGCAAGCTGTGGATCCATACTCCAAGGTGTTGGTGGAAGATACTTAAAGGCACTGAGTCATCTGTGCATGGGAAGATGCCTGGACATGTGCCCAGTTTTCCTTGGCACAGTGTTCTGAAGGACTGTTGCATCCAACCTGTGTTAGGGGACTCTTATGGAACCAGGAAGACAGTATCATTATATGTCTTCCCTTTTAAATCAAGAGAGATATGTTATATATCAATGCCTACACAGGAGACACATTTTGAACCACAATATCACCAGATGCCTTGGCATACATTGCAAGGCACTTTGTAATGGGGAAAATGGAATAAATTATTATTTTAATTCTCCAAATGCCTCTAAGCTACAGTAGAGCAATGTCCTATATCCCTAAAAAACATAAATCAGAGGCCCTCAGCCTGAGTGCTAAATTAATGTATTTGCCTGGTGCTTACTATTTTTTTAACTCAAGCTTATTCCCCTTAAAAGGTGTGTTTTAATTTAAAAT
>CM053596.1:26452617-26498357 GCA_028646575.1 Pseudocheirus occidentalis | reverse complement strand
TCACAATCTGTTCACTATGAAGATGTCCTGTATATTCACACATCCATAGCCTGTATTGATCTGAGTGTCCTTCTAGTAGGGGTGGGTGACAAGGGAGGAATAGACAGAATCAAGAATTTAAAGTTCTGCAATACCTGCAACTAGGAATTAAGATATACAGGGGTTGGGATAGGGAGATCCCTCCTGCCCTACCAGAAAATAGGAGAGCAGAGTAGGGGAGGGGCTTTACAGTGGGATTGCTGTTATGGGGTTGGGGCAGGAGCAAGACGGGGAGAAAATGTGTAATTCAAAAAATGTAATGAAAATGAATAATGTAAACAAGAAAACAAATAAAAACTAAATTAAAAAAAGAATCTAGTTGAGGGAGAAAAATACAAGTAAACAAACAAAAACAACAGAGATGCATGATGGTATATATCAACTGCATTTCTGGGGGAAAAGGCACGCATGCCATCATTTTAAATGTTCAATCTGCATTACTCACATTTTTTCCCATTGTTTCTCAAGTCTAGGTAATTAACTAAACAATCAATTCTTGACTGGTATTTTTTAGCTGATTCCTGAAGAACCCAGAATGAACTCCCAGACACCACTAAATGTAAGATACATAGAGAACAAATAGAAAGTAACCTTTAAGGAAGAAGCTCTGGGAAGTTTGGGAGGCCAGAGAAGGCCCCTTGTTGGGGAGGACTGAGGTATATCTGACTAAAGATGTGGTGGAATGATTGTTGTCCCCACCCCAACTCTGACATCTCAATTGACCAGAAGGATGCAGCAAACAGATGTAATATTATGCCAACTAGAGAAATTTGGATTTTCTCTATAATTAGAGGTATACTATTATTAGATTTTGAAACAAATGCCCATAGATGTTGCCCTAAGCTGAACTTTCCAGTGCTCACATTGTATAAGAGACAGTCTGATATAGGGGGAAATGTTTCTGACCATGGTTGAAACCCTACTTCTCCCAACTAAAAGTTTGTCACTCTGGTCAAGTTAGCTTACCTCTCTGAGGCTCCATTTCATTAATTATCCAATGGAATAATTATAGTCACACTATTTACTGACCATGGTGTTGTGTGGAGAATGGTTCATAAAAGGTCAGGCATCATATACATATGACTTTCTATTGTAGTCCATAAAATCCCAGGGTCATTGTAATGAAATGGAGCTTATTCAAGTTGGAAAGTTCACAGTTCAAATCAGATCTCATAATTTACAGGTAGCAACAATAGCTAGCACATTAGTGTGTCTTAGACTATTCCCATGACTGGAATGCTCTCTCTCCTCACCTCTGTTTACTGGATTCCATTGAATAACAACTAAAATCCCATCTTTTATTGGAAGCCTTTCCCAACTCCTCTTAATACTGGTGCCTTCCCTCTCTTCCCTACTTATCTGTGTTTGAATGTGTTTGTTCAAATCTGTTTGCTTGTTGTTTACCCTGTTGTATTGTGAGTTATGAGGGCAGGAATTGTCTTTTGCTTTGTAAATAATAAGTCCTTAATAAATGTTTGTAAACTACCTGATCTAGTACAGAGTCCTTAATGTAAATTTCTCATTTAATCTTCTTTTTGATCTTGTGATCCTTAGAATATTATTACTCCCTGATATATGGATTAGAACACTGAGACTCAACAATGTTAACTGACACGCTTTCATCAGCAGAACTACTAAGTGTCAGAGGAAGGGCCATGGGTAATAGATTTGGGGTTAGGGGAGATGGGCTTTTATACATTGGGTAAGGAAGCAAGGGACTTTCCAGATGATTCAAGTCTGTCTTATGATGATGGAATACTACTGTGTTATAAGAAATGATGACCTTGTTGATTTTACAAAAATACCGATAGACTTGCATGAAGCAATGAGCAAAATGAATGGAACTGAAATAACATTATATATAGTCATAGCAATATATATATAAATATGTATATATTTACCAATTCTATCTATTATTTTTTCATTAGCTTAAAAATTTTAATTTTTTAAAATTAATCTTTTATTTATTTTTAGTTTTCAACATTTATTTCCACAAGATTTTGAGTTACAAATTTTCTCCATGTCTTTCCCCTAACCTCACCCCAAGATAGCAAGCCTACCGAATACTCCTTCCCCCAATCTACTTTTTCTTAGATCCTTCCCCATCCCCACCCCCCAACTTGTAGTAGGGCAAAATGTAGTTCTATATCCAGTTCTATATCCCAGTGCTTGTATGTCTTATTTCCCAGTTGCATGCAAAAAATACTTGTTTTTAAAACTTTGATTTCCAGAATCTTTCTTTTCTATCCTCCTCACCCACCTCCACTGGGAAGAGAAACAATTCACTAATTAGTCAGGTTGAGAGGACCCTGACAAGTGTCATTCAGTATAGGTTGTACATGTGTAGTTAAGCCAAACATTTCCATAGTAATTGCATTGTGAAATACTAACTATATTTCCCTCCACACTGTTCTGACCCCCACTTATTCTGTTTTCTACTTTGACCCTGTCCCTTTTCTCCCCGATTCTGCCCTCCCTTCTTTCATCCTCCCTCTTATTCCCTTCCACCTTACTTTCCTGTAGGGTAAGATACCCAACTGAGTATATGTTATTCCCTCCTTAAGCCAAATTCAAAGAAAGTAAGGTCGACCCATTCCATTTCACTTTCCTTCTCTTCCCTTCCTTTGTAACAGTTTTCTCTTGTCTCTTTTATATACGATGATTTACCCTATTCAATCTCTCCCTTTCTCCTTCTCCCATTATATTCCTCTCTCACCTCTTGATTTTATTTTTAGATATCATCCCTTCCTATTCAAATGATCCTCAGCCCTCTATCTATGCATACATGTACACACATATACTCACACTCACATATGTATTTATACACATATATCCTCCTATACATACATATATACTGATATACATACACATACATACATATGTATGTATGCATGTATGTATGTGTGCATGTATGTATGTATATTCCTTTCAACTATTCTTATACTGAGTAAAGTCTCATGAGTTACAGTTATTGTTTTTTAATGTAGGAATGTAAGTAGTTAAACTTTAATAAGTCCCTTATGATTTCTTTTTCCAGTTTACCTTCTTATGCTTCTCTTGTTTGTTATATTTGAAAATCAAATTTTCTGTTCAACTCTGGTTTTTTCATCAAGAATACTTGAAAGTCCTCTATTTCATTGAATGATCACATTTTCCCCTGAAACATTATACTCAGTTTTGCTGGATAGGTGATTCTTGGTTTTAATACTAGCTCCTTTGCCCTCTGGAATATCATATTCCAAGTCCTTTGATCCCTTAATGCTAGGTCTTGTGTTATCCTGATTGTGTTTCCACAATACTCAAATTGTTTCTTCCTGACTGCTTGCAGTTTTTTATCCTTGATCTGGGAACTCTGGAAATTGTTTATAACATTCTTAGGAGTTTTCTTTTGGGGATCTTTTTCAAGAGGTGATTGGTGAATTCTTTCAATTTCTATTTTGCCCTCTGGTTCTAGAATATCACGGCAATTTTCCTTGAGAATTTCTCAAAGGATGATTTCTAGGTTCTCTTTCTGATCATGGCTTTCAGGCAGTCCAATAATTTTGAAATTGTCTCTCCTGGATCTATTTTCCAGGTCAGTGGTTTTTCCAATGAGATATTTCACATTGGCTTCTATTTTTTCATTTGTTTGCATCTGTTTTTATCATATCTTGATTTCCCATAAAGTCATTAGATTCCATTTGCTCCAATCTATTTTTTTTTACATATTTTAAGCTTTATTTCATCACTCTTATCAAGCACACATCAAAAAACATATCAACAATGCATCATGTGTTGAGTCAGTTTACAGCAAAACTGAACAAGGCAATCGTGGATACAAGAAAATTTACAACAAACCAACTATATGCAACACAGTCAAGCTGAAATATAGTGTTTATAATTTTAGGGCAAAGGAAAAGTAGAAGAGAAATGGAGGCTCTTTGCTGTTCAATAGCAAAAACCTTAATGCCCAAATAGGCTTGAATGGAAAGTTGAAAAACAATTATTGTCTTTCCATAGAATTAAAATAAAGCCGTTTTATCTATTGGTGTTGATATAAGTTTATATTTACTGTTCTGTTCAATTATTTAAAAGCAAAAAGCTTACAGTAGTAAAAAACTCATGTAGACCAGACCCCATCCATAGAGCCAAGAAAGGCCAAGGCAAATAGACTAAGAGCACTGAGACCTTCTGTAGAAATGTTACAGAGACAGTGCACTGCATTGCTCACTATGCAATGCAGTTTCCTTGTAGTACTGAGGTGAAGGTGGATGTCAGGAAGAGAATACTCCTCGTAACTGGCTTTGGTTTAAGTATTCTCTTTTTCAATCATAACTTACTCTGAAAAACTCAAAACAGCTGTGTATTTCTGGAATCAGAGTAGTAGATTAACATCCGCCACCATTTTACTGCTGATAGTAGAGGTAACTAAGGTTAAACCTTGATCATAATAAATGGATTTCTACTAACTTTTCTCCTGGAGACTTCCTAACGGTAGGTCGGGGAGAAACTCGTGTTGCCCTCCTTCCCATTTCTTCTTAGCCCAGTGGACCCCTCCACCTTTATCATGTGTGAGTGCATCTCTATCCACGTTGGCCAGGCTGGTGTCCAGATTGGCAATGCCTGTTGGGAGCTGTACTGCATGGAACATGCTATCCAGCCTGATGGGTAGATGCCAAGTGACAAGACCATTGGGGGAGGAGATGATTCTTTCAACACCTTCTTCAGTGAAACTGGGGCTGGCAAGCACGTCCCCAAAGCAGTGTTTGTGGACCTGGAACCAACTGTTATTGATGAAGTTAGAACTGGAACCTACCTCCAGCTCTTCCATCCTGAGCAGCTGATCACTGGCAAGGAAGATGCTGCCAATAACTATGCCCGTGGACACTACACAATTGGCAAAGAAATAATTGACATGGTTCTGGACAGAATTTGGAAACTTGCTGATCAGTGCACGGGTCTTCAAGGTTTCTTGGTTTTCCACAGCTTTGTGGTGGGACTGGCTCAGGTTTCACCTCTCTGCTGATAGAACATCTGTCTGTTGATTATAGCAAGAAGTCCAATCTGGAGTTCTCCATTTACCCAGCCCCTCAGGTTTCAACAGCTGTAGTGGAGCCCTACAACTCCATTCTGACCACTCCCACCACCCGGGAGCACTCTGATTGTGCCTTCATGGTAGACAATGAGGCTATCTATGATATCTGTCACAGAAACCTTGACATTGAACGCCCAACCTACACCAATCTCAATCGCCTTATTAGCCAAATTGTGTCCTCCATCACTGCCTCTCTCCAATTTGATAGTTCCCCGAATGTTGATCTGACAGAATTCCAGACCAACCTGGTGCCCTATCCCCGTATCCATTTTCCTCTGGCCACTTATGCCCCAGTCATCTCTGCTGAGAAAACTTACCATGGGCAGCTGACTGTAACAGAGATCACCAATGCTTCCTTTGAGCCTGCCAACCAGATGGTGAAATGTGATCTTCACCATGGGAAATACATGGCTTGCTGCCTGCTCTACCATGGTGATGTGGTTCCCAAAGATGTCAATGCTGCTATTGCCACCATCAAGACAAAGCATAGCATCCAGTTTGTGGATTGGTGCCCAAATGGCTTCAAGGTTGGCGTCAATTACCAGCCTCCCACTGTGGTTCCTGGTGGTGACCTGGCCAAGGTACAGGGGCTGTGTGCATGTTGAGCAACACCACTGCTGTTGCTGGGGCCCGGGCCCTCCTGGGACACAAATTTAATCTCATGTATGCCAAGCATGCCTTTGTGCATAGGTATATGGGGGAGGGCACGGAGGAAGGAGAGTTTTCTGAGGCATGGGAGGGTATGGCTGCCCTGGAGAAGGATTATGAGGAGGTTGGATCAGATAGTGTTGATGGGGAAGATGAAGGTGAAGAATGTTAATTTGTATGTTATCTTTCTTTATACTAGGTCTGTCTTTTTTTCTGTTCTGTGAAAATGTCCTCTGTGGTCATTAAATGTCAATAAAAATGTGATACTTGATTTCCAGTAATAAGTAAATGAATAAATAATTAATTAATTAGATAAATAAATAAATAGATAAACAAACAAATAAATAAATGAATGAATAAGTGAATGAATAAATGAATGAATGAATGAATAAATAAATACATAAGTAAATAAATAAATGGATTTCTGAGAGTGAACAAAAGGTAGCAAAGAAAGAAAGCCCTTTGTGGGAGTATAATCCCTGCTACCTAAGCTTTGAAACAGAATCTAAAGGAATGTTGAATGATTTCAGATTTTATGAAAGCAAAATAAATAAAAGGGTAAATACTTTGAGAAAAGATATGAAATTATCTGCTAGCTTCACATTCCTTAAAGGGAATATTCTACATAGATGCACACATAAAACCCCTACCTATCTTTACAAATAAATCTTATTTACTCCAATAATAAGGTTCTATTACTTTGCAGCTAATGCATACTAATGCCACCTACTATATCCAGTGTTCAAATGGAAATACAGAGACGGCTATTTCCCAGTGTATGATGAGTTTACTCACAGCTCCAATCTAATTTGGAAGGAATTATTCTTTTCAGTGAATTTTTGGAGTTCATTTTCCACTGGCCAGTTTGAATTTTTAAGGCATTCTTCTCCTTATTGGCTTTCTGGGCCTCTTTTGCCATTTGAGTTAGTCTATTTTTAAAGGTGTTATTTTCTTTGGTATTTTTTGGGGTCTTCTTTAGCAGGTTGTTGACTCATTTGTCATGACTTTCTTGCATCATTCTCATTTCTCTTCCCAATTTTTCCTCCACTTCTCTTACTTGATTTTCAAAATGCTTTTTGAGCTCCTCCATAGCCTGTGACCAATTCATATTTTTCTTGGAAGCTTTTGATGCTGGAGTTTTGACTTTGTTGGCTTTTTCTGGTTCCATGTTTTGATCCTTTTTGTCCCCCTCAAAAGGATTCTATAGTGTGATTGCACTTCCTCTGCTTGGTCATATTGCCAGCTATTTACTTGACTTTTGAGTTCTTGCTATGGTAGAACTCTGCTTCCAGAGTGGAGAGAGCTGTGTCCCAAACTGCTGGGAGTTTTTAAGTCTCTAGAACTATGAGCAGGGTGCCCTCTCTACAGCCACCACAAGCTCTGGCACATTGGCCACACACCCCATGATCACCTCCCAAGACTGACCCAGACCAAGCAGGTCAAAACAAGAGCTATTACCCTGTGAATGGTCTCTTGGTCCCCGTATGATTTGCAGGCCAGGAGCTCCAGAGGCAGCCACATGACAGCATCTGCAGCCACTGGGCCACCACCACCATTTTCCTTGGGGGCAGCAGCCAAATCATGCTCTTTTGTCACCCACTTCCAACAGAGTTCCCTACGGACGTTTTACTTTCTCTTTGGTATTTGTGGTTTAGGAAGTCTGGAAACTGCCACAGATGCCAGTGATTCACTGTCCTAAAGTCTGCTCAGGCTGTTCTGGGCTGCTGGTTAGGGCCACCCTGGGCTGATGTCCATATGAGTCACGCGGGACTGCTCAGCCCCCATCTTGGTGTGACAGACCATTCCTTTTGGCCTGCCAGGCTGCCTTCAGTGGGAAATTTGTTTCTCTCTGTCACTGTGAGTTTTTTAGCTTTAAAATTTGTTTAGAGCCATATTTTACAGGTATTGGAGGTGGGTGGTGTGGGAGCTCAGCAAAATTCCTGCTTTCACTCCATCATCTTGGCTCTGCCCATTTACAATATTGTTTTAAGAACAACTTTGAGTGACTAAGCCATTTAGACTTTTATAAATAGCTAAATTAACCACAAAGGACATATGGAGGAAGATGCTATCACAATCCAGAGAAAGAACTGGTAAATAAAGGAATGCATAGAATGCTTTTACATATATATGTATATACGCTATGTATATGTGTTTATGTGTGTCTGTATATATGTACATACATACATATATACATACATATATATGCATAAAAGCACACAAACATATACAAAGATATATATATTTGTGTCTATTGGTAAAGGGAGGGGAAAGAGAAGAAAAAAAGAAATGTTCATGATAAGTTTATTATGTATTTAAAAGGAATAGCAAGTCATGCATAATAAATTTGCAGTTTCATATTCAATCATTTAAAAAAATTCTATTATGTTATAGAAATGCTTGTTTTATTTCATAAACTAAAAATACAAGTAAAAAAAGAAAGACACAATTGAAACATTTCATAGTTTGGGGGAGAAGTTGGGACATCTGTTAGTAAGAACTTTTGTTGCTGCAATACTCATGGGTCCATAAAATGGGGCAGGACCCTGGGGTAGATAAGGACCATGGACAAGGTAGAGGGACTTTACAAATGGTGTCCCTTTGCTTATGCTGCTACCTACAGGATCAAATGAGACAATCATTGTAAAGTACTTAGTACGACGTCTGGTCCAAAGAAAACCCCATGTAAACATTAGCTATCATTATGCTAGCTGTTACCTTTCTGAGTATTAGAAGGGTATGATGTCATTTTAATGGGTTCATGATAACTCTGTATTTTCAAGGCCATTCATTCCACTTAGCCAGGGGGTGTCTGGAATGGAAACCTTACCCCAAATAGAAAGAACCTAAGCCATGTAGCCAAGAGTCTGATGATGGAGGAACAAGTGAGGTTTCTGGTACTTAAAAGGCACAGGCAGGTCTCATAATCTCTTGGTAACTAGACCCATAGCCTTTAACACTTAGTTATCAAGAGTTGTAAGTTAAAGTAGGATTCTACCAGAGGGTGCACTGACAAGCCCTTTGCCATCCTCCAGCCTTACTCTCCACTCCCCATCCTCCTCACCAGCAGTGTTCCTGGCCCTGTTCTGGGGTCCTGGAATCTCTGTCTCTCTGATACAAGATCTTTTACAACCCGAACTGTGTGCTTGCCACCTGAGCACTCGTTCCAGGTGCAAAGTTTCCTAGGTACAGGCACTTGAAAGATCTCCTAGGAAAACAAAACTTGTAGGTTACTAGAAGATTGCAACGGATCTTATCCATCATATTAATTTTTCAACTTCTTTAGAGATTCAGCTTTAACTTCATCTTCTTCTGCAGTAGATCTTTCCAGGTCCCACTCCCACCCCTAGCCTCCACCTCCAAGGTCATCTTTCCTCTTCTTAAATTCTGTATGAACCTGTTTATGGACATATCATCTCCCATATTGGAATATAAATTCTCCCGATGGCATGAACTGTTTTTGCTTTTTG
Source organism: Pseudocheirus occidentalis (assembly GCA_028646575.1). Taxonomy (NCBI): domain Eukaryota; kingdom Metazoa; phylum Chordata; class Mammalia; order Diprotodontia; family Pseudocheiridae; genus Pseudocheirus; species Pseudocheirus occidentalis. The sequence goes on along the minus strand of CM053596.1, from coordinate 26,489,126 downwards.
TTTGTGATCTCAGTAGCTATCCTGTGAAAGGATTGGAAAGCACCACCTGTACAAAAGTATGTAGCTGGGCAATGACAGCCTGGTCCAAACACCTTCTGAAGTCTTTTCCAGTGCTGAGGTTTTGTGACTCTGACAAGCTGATGGTATCCAAGAGGGCAAGTGGTCTCCCTGAGCTTTCACAGGTGGAGAATAGCAATTATTTAGGAAACTCAGGTGATATGACTGTAGGTACTATGATGGTAAATGTGGCTCCCTTTCCATTGCACTATATTGACTCCAATGAAAATGACTAAACTGTTTTTTTTTTCTTCTGCCCCCACCAATGTCCCAAATCAGGAATTTAATAAACTTTAAGATAATCAGGATTTACCCTTGAATTTCCAAGGTCTTCCATGCACAGAGGGTAAGGAATTACTCTATGCATGCTTTTCTCCCTTGAACCAATGACTTTGGTGGGCTCATTTCCTTTGCTGTTCTAGGTCTCTGCTACTCTATTACCTTCAGAATTCCCGGGGCTCTGCTTTGGAGCTTGAATAGATTGCGAGTCTGACATCCTTCACCCTGAGATCTAAGTGTGGCTTGCCTATTGCATTTCCTAAAATAAAATGACTTATACTGCCTTATTGGTCTCCCAAAAAAGAAGCGTGTGGGGGAAAATGGAAATAAAAATACATACAACATTCATGCAAAATAGGATCATATTTGTAATGAATGAACAGAGAGATGGAGCTGTGCCCTAGCCATTTAACACAGTGGATAGGGTGCTGGTTCTGGAGTCAGGAAGAGTCAGGAGGACCTGAGTTCAAATTTGGCCTCACATTTTTTAGATTACTTTTCTCTTTTTGTTTTATTTTTTAAATTAAATTATTTACTTTTAGCTTTCAACATTCATTTTCCTAAGTTTTAATTTTTCTCCTTCCTCTCACATTCTTACTAGCTGTGTGACCCTGGGCTAGTTGCTTAACCCTGTTTGCCCCAGTTTCCTCACCTCTAAAATAAGCTGCAGAAGGAAATAGCTAACCACTTCAGTATATCTTCCAAGGAAACCTCAAATGGCATCATGATATTTGAGCACAACTGCACAAGAACAGCATTCAGCTTTTAGTTGGATTGTAACCCTTGGGGATCCTAATTGATATCACAAGGTCCACTTTTTATGCTGCTTCAACTCCCTTCATCATCTAAGTCATGTGGGGTCCAGGCAGAAAATATCTGTAGAGGATGCTGAGACTATCAGAAAGATGCTGTTCTTGTTCACCCATGAACCATGCCATCTATGGGATTTTCTTGGCATGGATACTAGGGTGGTTTGCCATTTCCTTCTCCGGTGGATTAAGGCAAAAAAAGTTTCCTGCCTCCTCAGAAAGGTACTGGAGAACAGTTATTCAAGAAACAATACTATGAGCATACCTCGCATTGTTCTATGTACTGAATTACCTTGGTAAAGTGGAAAGAATATTGAGTCCAATCAGAGATCTTGAGTTCCAAGTTGTATGACATTTGGCAAATCATTTAACTTCCCTTATCCTTGGCTTTTTCATTCATAACAAAGTGTTTATACTAGATGACTTCTGATGCCCTGCTCTAATTTAAATATAAGATCCTAAGGAAAAATCAGTATTGTAGGTCACCTAAATTGGTTTCTTCCCTGAGAGAGGGAGAGGGGATATGTAGCTGGAGACAGCAAGGATGACTGGTGAATATCCCTTCTCTTCAAAGGAATTATACAAAATCCTCTATTTAAGCTTATCTGCCCTGCTTATGGTTGTAGTATTCAAAGGCATCTGAATTTTGCTTACCCTAAGCTGAAGTAGTCAGCTCACTTTGGTCTTTCTCAACATAAAAACCCAAGCTTATGTATTTGCTGGTCATTAAGAACTACTAAGTCAGTCAACAAGCATCTTAAACATTTGTTAAGTGTCTAACACTAAAGAAAAGTAAAACAAAAAAAAAGCCAAACCAATACAAAACAAAGCAAAACAGGGTTCTTTCCCCCCAGGATCTTATAGTCTAATGGGAGAGCCAACATGAAAATAACTATGTAAGATTTTCTGGGATCCTGTTGCCTATGTGTCAGATAGCCAAATCAAGAAATATTTATTAAGCACTGATATTAAGCACTGGTAAACTCCCCTGTCTGCACCAGTACCAGAAAAAAGGGGGAGGGGGAGAGAAATGGATAGTATCAATGCCTTAAATTCTTTTTAATGAAGAAGTTTTCAAATATGTCGATTGAACTGTGATCCCATCTGGGTAGACATTCCATTGAACAGCACAGATCACAACCTACCTAGGCCTGCCCCGTCTACATAGTTCTTGTTCATGTCATTCAATTATGTTCCTCACAGGAAGATCTTGGGGTTCTTCCTCTCTTTCATTTGACATATCAGTGACACTGATGTAGCATGCTGGCTGTCTATCAGTCACCCCTGTATCTCACTGAGTTACTGTCCCTTCTTTTTCACCCTTTCATTTCCTTTAAGGCATATTTTACATCATTTCTCCTTCATAAGTCCTTGCTGATAATGAGGAACAGTCAGCCCATGCTTGCCACATGCCTCTCCATTGCCCTTTTAGGTGATACTCAATTTCAAGTCTTCATGGAATATAGTATTCTATGACTCACAAGACGAACTTGATAATATTTTAATAGACAAGAAATACCTCTTTACTACTGTGGAAGTGATTCTTGAACCAGCATAATAATAATAATTATTACCCGATCAGTAACTATCAACTACATACCACAGTGGATGAAATATTGCAATTGGAATTCTTGTTTGCAGAAAGACTTCTGACCTGTCAGAACAAAGTAATGCCAACAACAACAAAACCAACAAGTTCCAAAGAACAAAATCAGAACAGAGAGATAATGTGCAATTACAATGATTTTCATCTTATGTACATTACTGATGCCAGAGAAGATGGAAGAAAGTACATTGAATCTTATGATAAATGTTTAATATAGTTATTTAATGGCTATAAATCAATGAGTGAGTCCAAGAAATTAGTTTGTATGTTATCAATAAACCCTTTAGTTAGATCTATTAGAAAGCTTTTAGTCTATTTCTTGAACTCCCTAAATTTGACTACCTTAATTAACAATGAAGTTAACACATTATAAACAAACTCGATCAAGAAGTCTTGAACCTTTCACAGAAATGTCATTACCCTTATGGTATGGAATTCACTGTCTCCTTATAATAGTGCTTTATCTAATCTTATTTTCCTTCAAAACCAATTAATGTGAGGAGCAGTGCTTGGATATATATCCATTTAGATGAGTCACTTAAAAGGAATGGACATTTCTGTCCATAATAATTGCTGGCATTTATATAGCTCATTAAGCTTTATGAAGCATTTTACACCCATAATTTCATTTGCTATGTGCAACAACCTTGTGATACTGGTACTATAGGAATTATTATTCCCATGTTAAGGTGAGGAAACTGAGGTTCATAGACTTATGCAACTGGCCATAGAGTCATACAGCTAGTGAATTTTGGAGGTGATATTGAAACCCAAGTTTCACCTGACTCCAAGTTGAGGATTCCTTGAACTGTATTTGCATACTCTCCTCCTCCTCCTCCTGCTCCTCTTCTTCCTTCCTGTAATTTAACATATGTAGGAAACTTCCAGTAGAAACTACCTCCATCCATGCTGACTGGCAATTCCTCTGTAATTTGCAGACTTCGAAACTTTCATTGGTCCTGTTTAACAAGCATATTTCATTCTGAACCTCAAGTTCATTACTTCTCTTTCATAGAGGCAGGAGTTACATTTCATTTTTAGTTTTTTGAAACCACTCTAATCCATGCGTGGGATCAGAGCCCTGAGATATTTTAAAGTTGTTTCAGAACAGACTTATTGTTTGTGTTTTCACTATGTGAATTGTTTTCCTGGTTCTGCTTGTCTTGTTCTATATCAGTTCATATATTTCTTCCAATGTTTCTCTGCATCTGTCATCTTTTATCATTTCTTAAGACAGAAAACATTTTTAAATGCAGAAAACAAACAAAAAGATCCAAAAGGGGTCACAGAATTGTGCTGTTCCTAGCTTGTTAAAATTTGTATATAAACATATAGTTGTATGTATGTATAGATATACATAAATATGGATTATATGTGTATATGCATGTGCATATGTTTGTGTATATATACACTCACACACACACATATAAGTTTCTTAAGAAAAACCTATATAGCAGCTCACAATTTCTTACAAGCCTCTTTCTTATCATTAGAAATGGAAATGTTTGTGTTTCTGGAGTTATTGAATTTATAGTAAAAGCTTTTTTTTAAAGACAAAAGATGTCTCACTTCAATTCTTAAATTTCACAGAATCACAGACTGAGTTGGAAGAGACCCTAGAGACATCTAATTTCATTCATATTTGAATAAGAATTTAGTTAGAAATGGCTGGACTTCAAAGTGAGGAGTCAGCAAGTATTTATTAATCACTTACTTTATGACAGGCACTGTGGAGGGCTGAACCTGGAGGAATACCTATATGCCTCAGTCTTTTAATAGCAGTGTGACCCTGGGTAAATCACTTACCCTCTGGGCCTCAGTTTCTTCACCTGTAAAGTGAAGCTAATAACTATACCAAGCTTATAAGAGTGTTGTGAGGATTAAAGTAGAGGATATTTATAAAATTCTATAGAAATTTATTATTATTGTTATTATTATTATCACTATTATTATTATTACTTGATCGGTAACTATCAGCTACATACCACAGTAGATGGAATATTGTGCTTGGAATGAGGGAAACTCATCTTTCTAAGTTCAAATCCAGCCTCAAACACTTATTGTATGACTATAAACAAGTTACTTAACCCTGTTTGCCTCAGTTTATTTATATGGAAAATGAGCTGGAGAAGGATGAGGCGAACAACTCCAGCATCTTTGCCAAGAAAACGTCAAAATTGGGTCACGAAGAGTTAGACAAGACTGAAACAATATAATAACCACAACAAAGCTGTCTAGCCTTTGAAGACCTGAAATGAGGAGGAACCCACTAACTCTAACAATGGCCCAATTGTATAGGTAAAGGTGACATTTTACTCTTCATAACCCCCACTCTTGGCTTTATAGAACCAAATAGAATAAGTCTAACCCTTCATTTACATAGCAACCTTTGAAATACTCAAAGGCAGCTGTCATGCACTGAATCATGACTCTCTTCTCACCTACTATCTTCTTTTTGCTAAGCTCAACTTTCCCAGTTTCTTACATTGATCCTTTCAGGGCATGACTTTTAAGGCCTTCGATTATCTGATTGCTCTCCTCACTCAATCAGAATTTCTCAACTACCAAATCTATGTCAGGCCTTAGGATGAGTCCTGGGGATTCAAAGACAAAAAAGAAGCAGTCCCTGACCCCAAAGAGATTACTGATAGTGTGATAAGGATGCAGAACTCCAAAGAAAATGGAACACTAGATTAAGAGGTTCAACTGTTTACTCTGTCCTGCACTCTCTAAGTAAGCCTGAGCAAGTCTCTTACCTCTTGTGGTCATCACTTTTCATAACTTAAAAATGAACCACTTAGACTAGAGGAAGAGAATACAATCAACTCTAAAAATTATGACCCAATGACACTAACATTTTTTGCCCCTGCTTATCTAGGGTAATGTTGTTGTTGAGTCATGTCTAATACTCTCCATGACCACATTAGGGGTTTTCTAGGCAAAGATACTGGAGTGGTTTGCCATTCCCTTCTCCAGTTCATTTTATAGATGAGGAAACTGAGATAAACAGAGTTACGTGATTTGTCCAGTCTCACATAGTAAGTGCCTGAGGTCAAATTTGAATTCAGGTCTTTCTCATTGCATGTCTGACATTTGTCCATTATGCCACCAAGCTGCCCATTTAGGGCAACAGGATAGGATAAGCACTTGCCAGGTATATTATGATGGGAATTCCTTTCATGTATGGGTTGGATTGAATGGCCACTAAGTTCCCTTCTAACTAACTGATTCTGTGACATGAAACTTCTCCGTGATCTCCCAGTCACTCTGTCTCTCTTTTCTTTAATTTCTTTTCTTTAATTGCTCTGTCTCTCTTTTCTTATGATCAACATATCTATCAATGATAGTTCCACTCCCCTCTGCTACCTCTGCCACCAGGTACAATGGAAGGTTCAGGCAGGCAGGGGATGTATCATTTTTGTCTTTTCATTCCAAGCACCCAATACAGTGTCTTGACAAAGACTAAGTGTTTAATACAATATCCATTGAATTGAATTGTGAAACATGAATTGAACTGGGAAACCTATAACGATGTGCTAGTTTCATTACTGACTATATCCTAAGAGTCAAAATCTTGCTGCTCCATTAAGGAGTCGCATTCACATGGGCTGATTCCAGCCTGTCTCCTCTTTGTAGACAGGTGTTCAGTGAGTTTATTGGTAGCTTTTCTCCTTCACGCTGTGTGTGTGTGTGTGTGTGTATGTGTGTATTTGGTCGTGATGATGGTAACTTCTCCATCTGCTCTACGGTCAAAGCTCATTGTTATCTGCAGCCTTGGAAACACACATTTCCCAGAATGATATTACTGTGATGTCACTCAAATGGCACATGATTACAGGGAGATGTGCAGCTGAACTCCCCAAGGAGAAAACATCACTCACGTCTATTAGGTGGGGGTAAGTCAATCTCACAGAAGCAGTGATCTCTCTTTATTGACTGAAATGACTCCAGACTCCAATGCGTCTCCCACAAACAGCCTGACTGTGTCAAAGTAACAAATCAAAAATGTTTATTACGTGACAAGTGATTGTTTTGGTCATTAACTTGTGATCTGACCTCTGCTGTGGGTGTTATATAACACATGAGAAGACCAATAAGCCATTTATAGTGTTGGGATTGCAAGCGACCCCACTCAGAGTTTCAAATCTCATTTAAGTAGCTGGTAGGGAAAAGTTCATGTGGTCCTCTGCCCTTGTTGAACCACACCTGGAGTATTGTGTTAAGGTTTAGAGAGGACATTCTAGGAAAGACATAGAGAAGCAAGAGTGTATTCAAAGGAGGGCCACAGAAATGGTAAGGAATCTTGAGGTCATTCCATGAGGATAGGTTGGAATATCATACAATAACAGATCTAGAAGTGGTAGGAACCCTAGATGCATTCTAGTTCAATCCCTCTCAAAGGATCTGTTTCAACATCCTCATTTTTTTGGATGGAAGAAGGTAGGGAAATTGGGGTTAAGTAACTTGCCCAAGGTCACACAGCTAGTAAGTGTCAAGTGGCTGAGGCTGGATTTGAACTCAGGTCCTCCTGACTCCGGGACTGGTGCTGTATTCACTGCATCACCTAGTTGTCCCTTAACATTCTCATTTTCCAGAGAAAAATGAAGCCCAGGAGAGTTAAGCTAATTACCTAAAGCCATAGAACCACTAAGCATGAAAGGCAAGATTGGAACATAGGTTCTCTGCTCTAGAGCCAGTGGTTCTTTTACAATTCCAAATTGCTTCCTAAACTAGGAATATTGTCTACACAGATTTCTGAAGGCAGGACCTTTTTCTTTCATTTTGGTTTGTATCTTTAGTGCCTAGTCAGTATCAGAAAGATATTAAACACCTAATAAATGCTGGTTGATTGATGGTTGACAAGGGGAAGAAAAGACTTAGAAGATGGAACATGATTGGTCCTTGCAATAGAAATTAGCCCTGCTGTGCTGTCACTGAAAGAACTACGGCCAGGAAAGGGGGACAGTTATAAAGAGACAGATTTAGGTTTGAGGTAAAGAAAAAGAGCATCACTAGCTTTCCATTCAGTAGGGCTGAACAAAAATGCAATGGGCTGACTTTGGAAAGAGCAGACCCCCTCCTACTAGGGCATTTCATGTTGAGGTTGGACAGAAGCTTGTCACTTATATTCAGCAGGGGATTCTCCTACAGTCATTTAGGAGGTGCTATTGTGTACACACACACACACACACACACACACACACACGTGTGTGTGTGTGTACATATATGTGTATATATGCAAAATATACTTATATATGTGTATATATACATGTATTATATATATAATACGTATATATATGTGTACATGTGTAATTCAGTGTCTCATAAAATTGTTCAGAGCACTGAGAGACTAAGTAATTTATCCAGGGTCACACTGTCAACAGTTCTCTAAAACCAGTACTCTATTTACTGTCTCTCATAGTTCTCTCTCCATTCCTCCCTCCCTCCCCCCTCTCTCTCATCTAATCTATCTATCTATCTATCTATCTATCTATCTATCTATCTATCTGTCTGTCTGTCTGTCTGTCTGTCTGTCTGTCTGTCTGTCTGTCTGTCTGTCTGTCTGTCTGTCCATCCGTCCGTCCATCCATTCGTCCATCCATCTGGCTGGCTGGCTGGCTGTCTATATTGTAGGGTAGCTAGGTGACACAGTGGATAGAGGTACAGACCTGGAATCAGGAAGACTCATCTTCCTCAGTTCAAATCTGGCCTCAGACATTTAGCTGTGTGACCCTGGGCAAGTCACTTCACCCTGTTTGCCTTTTTTATTTTATAAAATAAGCTGGAGAAGAAAATGGCAAACCACTCCATTATATCTGCCAAGAAACCCCCAAATGGGGTCACAAAGAAGTGCACAGTACTAAAAGAAAGAATAATCTCTATCATGTCTCTCTCTGTCTTTGACACTTGGTCTCTCTCTTCCCCTCTTCCCTACCCCCAATCATCTACCTATGACAATTTTATGTTTATACACACTTTGAGATAAATGAGTATTTTTCTATTATATTAATAACCAATTATTCAGTTAAGATTGTGATTTTTCCTTTCAATTTCCTTATTCATGGACCAGCAATTGCAGTCATTCAGTTCACCTCTAAGGGACATTGCTGATAGATGAGATTGCCCAAATCCTCAGGGTGCATGCTCTTTGATCTTGGGCAAGACCCCACTAAGGGACTTTACTTTTGTTAAGAAGTGTAAACAGAATCCAATCTAGGTGAGTTTTGCCCCAAGGAAATGAGTTCCTGTCCTTGGAACTCTTCATTAGAATTTAGGGTGACCCATCTTATGAAGGAGAAAACCAACCAGAGCAGGTGGGTAGAAATGGATTTTGTCGAGATCTCTGGAAGCAGTTGATTCTCATGATTAAGCCAGGTTCTCAGCAGGAGGGGCTGAAGCCTTTCAGCCCACCTTCTTATTTGAAAGTCCACCTCCTCTTTAATTGTTCACCAATTAAGGTTGATTTTCACCTGTCATTGGCACCTATTTTTTTTTCTTTTTGGAGTGGGGAAGTAGGGTAATTTGGGTTAAGTGACTTGCCCAAGGTCACACGGCTTGTTTTGTGTGTGTGTGTGTGTGTGTGTGTGTGTGTGTGTGTGTGTGTGTGTGTTAAATGTCTGAGGCCAAATTTGCACTCAGGTATTCCTGACTCTAGGGCTGCTGCTCTATTCACTGAGCCACCTAGCCTCCCCTTGACGGGCACCTACTTTTCAAAGGTATTTAAACATTCAGGGATCTCCATTGTTTTGTATTTGGTTACTGAGAGACCACTAACCACTGATTTATTGATTATTTGCTATCCTAATTAAGACATTCGTTACTAATTTACCAGAAGCTTTGTCTCTCAAACTTTTCATTAATCACAATATTTAATAAATTCTTATTGATTGATCATCTTCATCAGGATTCCACTAATGCTGTTGATAGCCTTTTTTGCCTTACTAGTCAGTTTTTGTGCACTGCTTTAACTAAAAACATAAACAAACATCCCCGTTGGCTGACCATCTGGTGACTAGTCGTTCTACAGTTAGAAAGGCCAATTCATCAATCAATTCCTCAATCAACAAGTATTTGCTCATCTCTAGCTATGTGTCAGGAACCATGCTAGGCCTTGGGAATATGAGGGCAAGCATGAAACCATCCCATCCAGTTCTTGTATAATAAATAAGAATTCTCTTGTGGAATTGAGTGAAGCTTGGTCCTTACAAATGACAGGACATGATTCTGCTTTCACCCTGCTGCTGGCAGCATCTACAGTGATCACTGTGCTCTACTTGGTGTCAAATGATCCACATTCTAAGACTGATGTGTCACTTATTAGCTGGGTGATCTTGGGAAGTCCTTTGACCCCTCTGGACTTCTGTGTCCCCACAGACATGACAGAGCAGGATTGCATACCTATAAGTCCCTTTGACCTCTGCTGTGTTATTCCTAAGCCCAGGGTCACCTTTACACCAGAGCCATGGGAGTAAGACGTCAGTGGACTCATGGAGAAGATACATTTTAAAAATCTCCTAAATGAAAAGTAAATTCGCCTTCAGAACAAGTGCTGTCTCAGCAGCATTGTGCTGGATAAGTGGCACATCTATCTAGCTAGGGGACGATGCCAAGTATAATATTTTGGCAGGTTATCTGCTGCAAGGTAACTCAGTACAGCATTGTTGGTCAAAGGTCAGCTTATGAAGCAGAAATTTATAAAGTGAGTTCTGAAACAGGGGCCGGGAACACGTCTGTCCTAGGGAACAAATTTATGTCATGGTTGTGACAAATTTGGATCATTCATTGACTTGAAGCCCAACAAGGCATCCTGACACACTTGGCAGGGGAGATTCTCCTTCCTCTTTTCTCTTGCAAATATCCATTTATATCAAACCTTCGGAAGTTCAGGGTACTTCCCAGATGGTTTAATGGAGGTCAGCAGGGGTTGAGGGTATAATGACCATTGGGGTGGATAATTGTAATAAAGAGACTGGCATTTACAAAGCTAAGTCAGGTTTACAGCAGAATTTGCCCACATATTGTCATTTGTTTCATGCAACAATCCTACAAGGTTGAAATCTGGGCATCATTAGATTGTAAGCTCCTTGAGGACAGGGAACAAATTTTTCATATTTGTTTGTTTTGTTTTGTTTTGTTTTTATCAGTGCTCAGCAGTACCTGGCACATTTGTTATTCAGTTGTATCTGACTCTATGTGATCCCATGAATAGTCCATGGAGTTTTCTTGGCAAAGATACTATAGTGGTTTGCCATTTCCTTCTCCATTGTGACCCCATTTTACAGATGAAGAACTGAGGCAAATAGAGGTTGAGTCTCTTGCACAGGGTTGCTCAGCTTATAAATGTCTGAAGCTAGATTGGAACTCAGAGGCTCTTGCCTAGATCAGTGACATTGATTTTATTTTTTACTTCTTTTTTCCAGGGGATATGGTCAGTGATTTTATAGATGGAAATGACTCCCCTTGAGAAAATTCCCATTACCAGCGCCAACTATGACTGTGCTATAACTTATACTATTGAAAAATTGCTTGGCAGCATAAATAGGGTAAATGACTTCCTAGGGTCACAGAACCACTATGTCCTCAGAATTAAGACTAGAGCACAGACCTTCTGAACTTTGCAGTGAGCTCTTTGTCCACCATGGCACACAGCTTCTCATCTTGAACAAATAAAGTACTTAATAAACATTTATTGGATTAGGTTAGACAGTCAAGTTCATGCCTCTCAGGTTGCATCTGTAAGACATAGCATAGTCTCCTAGAGGGGCTCTTGCCTGACTCCAGAGTCAGACACAAGATACAAATATGAACTATATAAGACACCCAAACTCTTGACTTCCTTCTCTAGAGACATAATAGTTAATGATATACACAAACAGTAAAGAGCAAAGGAAGAAAAATCTGGACCACCACAGCTGAGCCTCACTTCCCCACTCTCACAAAAATTGATCTGACCCAACCAGGTACTCTAGTACTGCATTAATGCCAACCTGGCTTCTATCACTTCTCTTTCCCTCTAGCAGGTTCATCTTCCATGCGATCTAGTTGGACTCTTCTAACTCCATGCTCATTTACTAAATAGAAGCAGTAAATATTTGAAATATTTCATATTTGGCTAGTCACTTTACCTCTGTTTGACTCAGTTTCCTTATTAATAAAATAGGTATAATAATAGCACTTACCTATCAAGTGAGTTGGAAAAACAAAATGAGATAATTGTAAAGTAATTACAGTCAAATGGGATGATTTGATATTTAGATTCCTTTCACTGAATGACCAGTGATTTCTTCCTTCTCTTCTGTTTCCTCAAAGATTTATTCTTAAGATTATTAATAGCAATTACAAAAAAAGATGATGTACAAACACCTTGCTAGATACATAACCAATCAGAAATACTGATGACCTCTCTACTGACCCTGAAATATCCCTGTTTAAATAATCTGTCCAACTGTGATATGACCATGGGCAGCCTGGGAGCAATACACCATGTCCCATCAGGGAAAATTTCACAAATGCCAGTGAATCTAATCCTAATCAGGCAAACAATGGGGCAAGAGAAAGGCAATTCTTGTCTAGACAAGGGCAAGTGGGAACAGGATTTAAATTGGTAGCCAACATAAGCCAGAAGAGTAGGTTGGGCTGGTACTAGATTTTCTTTGGAGTGATTGAAGTTTAGGATTCAGGAAAATTATTTTAGTGAAGCATTATTATTTAAAGTTTGTTTTTCCTTTTTGTGCCACATGGAATGTCGGGGCATTGATTGATTACCAGGAATGAGAGACAAAAGATATGGCAGGAAATGAAGAGACAGCACAAAGGGAGGAATCATGGTCAAGGTCAGACAGATGCCAGGACATCACAGAGGAGTTATCTTCTTTGCTGGAGGCTGCAGCTGCTGCTCTGTTCCATAACGTTTGAGCTAACTGTGGCAAGGAGGTGGAGGTCATTGTTAGGGGCAGAAAAACAAAAACAACATCCCTTCTTGATATTGGATTCTGGGTCCATACTCTGTATCTGAATCCTGGGTCCCATGTTCTCAAGTCTCCATGTAAAGGCTAGCCTCAATGAATGTATGACTCAGACACAAATTACAAACTGTGCTAGTTGACTGATTATAGGAGTCATGGGGATTGAAGTAAAGAAAATGTAGCTATTGAAACTCTTGGGTTTAGACCAGTTTTTGTGCTTTCTGGAGCACTGCCTGGGTTTAGAAGAGGCTTTGGGCTTTTAGCCATGCTGTAGATATTTTATTGTATATTGTTTTATTGTCCTTATTGATTCTATGACAAGAGTAAAATATTTCATACAGTACCCAAATATGCCTATCTTTTCTTGTTGGGAGTCAACTCTATCTTATCAAGGTCATGTGATTGTGGCTCAGTGAATTATAGATCATCAGAGAGAAGAAAGAGTTTATGGAAGAATGGGAGCTCAGTGCTGATTCGGATTGGGTAAATTCACATGAACCATACCCATTAGATTCATATTAATAAAGGCAATTCAGTGTAGTTATTCTGAAGTAAGCAGATCTGTGAGACAGAGTGTTATCTATTATCTGAATACTATAGAGAACCTACCTCCCCTGAAATATTTATAATCAGTGGATTAGAGGACCATAACCACCATGGTAAGCTAGGGACTCCCAATTTCTTTTTGTTCCTGTTGAATAGGATCAGGTGAGTGGCTAGCATTACCCCTACTGGTTAAACTAGGTCATTACTAGATTAAGAGGCCTGATACATGGTTTATTGGGAAGTATTAATTGTTTAGTTCAGCTTGTCTTCCCAAATATTTTTTTTTTCTTTCAGAATATCTGTTTTCCTACTTTCTTCCTGCCCTTTGCTCTTCACTGGTATGTCCACAAACCAGGCCCAGTATGTCTCCTCCTGACTCAGCAGCACCCAAAAGATTATGGAGTCATGAAACATCTATTAAAATAGACCTGAAGTTATAGATTCTGGCCTTTTGTGAAACTGTGCTGATGGGTATGGAAATGGGGCCTGGCTCAGAGTGATGGGTTAAGTTCCATCCTCCAATAATTCCATTGAAATTTTTCAGCCTGAGTGATAGATGTCTCAGCCTAGACCAAATATAGCCAAATATTCCCTTGTAGATACAGCAGCAAAGAACATTATATAATTCCAGGACTTTTCTTGCTTATGACAAGCAGTCAGGCAAAATAGATGCCTTAAATACGGAATATTGTATCAAATCAAATAATTTTAAGTTTGACTGTGGTTAGAGAGAATATGAAATCCGGCTTTTATCTTCCACGTTGGTGACTGGAGTCATCTGTAAGAGGAGAAAGAAGAGACTTATCTACTTAATTCCAGGTTAATAAAACTCAGCAGACAGGTTAAAAAAAGGTTGAGGATGGCTGACAGGTCTCAAACTAGTTAGTGAGTTAGGGGGATGTCAACCCTATGCATGTAAAGATTTCTCTGGCAAAATGTGTGGATGAGAAGAATTTGTTACAACAACTGTAAAGGCCATTGAAACAGGTGCTGTGGAGAGCTTAGAGCTCAAAGATTAGAGACATCAAAGATGCCAAGATCATCTACTGCACCCCAGGCCATTGCCCGGTTTCTTGACTTTTGTCTTGACATTGCACTTCAATGACTCTGGAAGAGAGATTTAAATCCAAGTCAAGACATTGCCCCATGATGCCATTGATTTTCTCTAAAAACAAAGACTGACAACCATAAGATATATGGAGACATCAAGGCATCCCTTGGGATCCTTTTCTTAGCCACTTCAACACCCATCCTCTGATAATCAGTAATGCCTGCCTCATCCTTCTCCCTGTTGAAAAGAAGATTGAGGACTAGGGCAGGACAAGGGAAACCAAATTAAGGAAACAGCACACAATGGAAAAGATAAAAACAATCAGAAATAATTTGGAAGCCAGCTAGGAAAGCAGCAAGAGGTGGTTTTCTAAGGTTCTGCTCTATTGAAATATAAAAATCCTAAATTAAGTTCATTACCCTGCATAAGCCCAATGGCATCTTAAAACCTCCAAGAGGCAAGGAATTTGATGAGCCTCAAAAACAGCAGCTGGGCAGGGGAAAATCTGCTTGAAAAAACCATTATGGACAAATCAAACTCCTCCCAAAGCTTCAGAGAAAATCTGTTTGTGTTTTCCCTGGCCAGCATGAGCAAATCTTTGACCCATCAAAGAGGAAAAAAAACCATTCATTACCCCACAATGCATTAAATTCAATGCAATGAGCACTTATTAAGTACCTTCTTTATATAAGAAGAGAGGTCATTTTGCATGGTAGGGACAACCGACCTTGAATAAAGTGGCCTCGAATACATACTGGCCAGGAGGTTTGGTGATAGAGCACCGACCTTGGAATAACAAAACTGCAGTTCATTTGTGTCCAGCTCTTTGTAACTCCATTTGGAGTTTTCTTGGCAAAGATCATAAAGCAGTTTGCCATTTCCTTCTCCAGTTCATTTTACAATGAAGAAACTCAGTTAAAAAGGGTTAAGTGACTTGTCCAGGGTCACACAACTAGTACTGTCTGAGGTCAGATTTAAACTTAAGAAAGTCTTCCTGACCCCAGGCCTGCCACTCTGTTCACTGTGTCACCTGGTTGCCCTGTAGCAGAGGTTCTCAACCTGTGGGTGGTGACCCCTTTGAGGGTCGAATGACCCTTTCACAGGGGTCACAGGGGTCGCCTAAGACCATCAGAAAACACATATTTCCGCTGGTCTTAGGAACCGAGATACTGCTCCTCTATCTGTCTCCAGGAGAGACCACCCACCTGCAGATACACCCACATAAGAGTATTAAAGGTTGCGGCATCAGGAAGGTTGAGAACCACTGCACTATAGGATGAGAAAGGTGAGTCAAAATTTGGCCTCAGATATGCAATTGCTGAATGACCCTGAGTGTGTCATTTAATCTCTATTTACCTTGCTTAGTTTCTTCATTTGTAAAATGGAGATAATATTTACATCTACCTCCCAGGGTTGTTGCACTTAGCCCATCATCATCATCATCATCATCATCATCATCATCATCACATGACCCTACCCTAAGCTTTCAGTGTCCTACAAAAGTCTCTAAGGAAGAGGTGGGGAACGTGTGCCCTTCAGGCCACATGTGATCCTCTAGGTCCTCAAGTGGGACCCTTTGTCTGGATCCATTTCAAAGGATTGCACTTAAGGACCTAGAGGGCCACATGTGACCTCAAGGCCCACCTCTGAGAGTCTCAGGTTATTCATTGAAGAGAAGCTGACTCCTGCTGGTTGAGGAGTTCTCAGTACCATTGAAATCAGTTCTAGCGCCTGTCTCTATGTAAAGAAATATACTGTGTTAGGCTTGGGGGATATAAAAATGATGGAAATAAAAGGTCCTTTCTTCCAACATGCTTGTGTTCTACATTCTTTTGGAGGAATGCAAGATTTAAATAGATACATGCAATCTTATTTGATGAAGGGTAGAGTACTTCCTATGAGGGGAATAGGAAATCTTCCCTTAATAGGCTACATTTGCGTTGAACTTCAAGAAAACTAAGGGTGAGAAGAAACGGAGGTCAGGAAAGGGTGAATTAGAAATCTGATGGGAAACGCCTGAACAAAGTCACAGAGGTGGGAAATGAAATGTGGAATTGAACCAATAGCAGTGAGGCCTGATTTGACGTAACACAGAGTACACAACAAAGAGCCAAGCTAAATATTCTAAAATACAAGCTGTTAAAAAGCATTTAGAAAGAAAGTGAAGATTTTTTTTAATCTTAAAGGCAACTGGGAACCACTCAAGGGTCGTGAGTAGGAGAGAGACATAGTCTGCCACTATTGCCTTCATACAGCTGAAAGACTCCAAGGTGATGTCCTAGTAATTCCCAGGAAAACAAAACAAAGCAAAACACATGAGCCATTCTCGGAATTTGTTATGAGGTCCCAGGTACATTCAGAGAAAACCAACACAAGAGTCTTTAAAATATTATTCATGTTGTGATTTTTTGGTACCTTATACTTTCTCAAATTTCTGCATCACGTAAATATCCTGTGTGTTCTCATGGCTAAGTCACAGCTACGCAATGGAGCACCCCCATGTTTTAGTATTTGCAGGGCTGTGAATGAACATAGTGCAATTGATGTGCTTGGTTGGTTGTCCTTTAAACATTCTGAGACAATCTCTGGTGCTTGTTTACTAAATGAACAGCATTGCCTGACTATATAAGGTGACTGAAGTCATTGGAAAAATCCCATGTGATGGGTCTTTTTTTGGGATGTGTTTCACTCTCCTTCCATCTCAGGCTCAGGGTTTGCCGGTTCAGAGATTATAGCTCTCCTTGTTTTTCTCAGGTGCCGACTACTTTCCTTCCCTATATTTGTTAAGACACTAAACAACAAGGCAAGCCCACCTCCACTTCTTCCCTCTCTGCTGCCAGGCACAGTTCCCCATCATTCTCTGTCCCGTTCTTCCTCCCCCTGTTTATTGGCTCTTCCGTCCAAGCTTGAGCAGATGCAATTGTCATTGTTTCCATTGAAAAAGAAAAAGTGTCTCGATTTCAAACACAGCTATTTCCTAGAACTTAATGGTATAGGCTCGTAAGCTCGGCACTTTGTTGATGAGGAGTAAGACTATTTGAAAGAAATATTTTGCCTCCACTATAAATTCCATTTTATCCCAATCATAAAAAAACAGCCCTGTTCTCGGGTAGATGCATATAAAGTCAGTACATTTATCTGTAATATCAAGATTTCACAGACCACAAGCTGAGCAGAATATGTCTAATGTAGATGTTGGAGAGTTTAAAAAAATGGAGATGAATCTGTGGACACGATAGATAGAGTTATATGTCAGGCCCTATTTATTACTGAAATGTCAATTTCTGGAATTGTAGCATTATACCAAACAGCATGTTCTAAAAGCAACTGAATCTATTTCGGAATGTGTAATATCCTTTCCTATGAACAGAGCCCAATTTTTGGCCACTAAGTGGTGCCTGCACCTTAGGCATGGGAGTATGCTCCCATGCTCCATCCTTATTCTGAGATTACAAACCTTATTTAGGCAAATATTTATCCTTACACAGTCATTATGAGCTATTTGTCCCAAGTTGTTCCCTGGAACAAAAACTTCATCTTTTTCCACACTCCTCTTTTCTCAGTGATTGACAGGCAATCTCAGGATGCCATGGTTTTTGAAGAATCAATGTTAGTGTCCCAAAGACCAAAGGAGAGCCAAACGATGGGAATAAGAAGGGCGCAGGATATTTACCATGATGATCTACTGGACAAGAAGCGACACAGAGGAGAATGAATCACTGGGAATCACTTAAGTGCTCAACAAGGCTTTGTTAGGGGGACTGATAACTTATTAGGACTGTGCCGGACACTAGGGATATGAGATAGATATGAAATTATCCCTGTTTTCACAGGTCTTAGTTTCTAATGGGGAAAGTACACTAATTCGGTGAAACTGGGGTATGACAGACAACCAAGAACTATGCTAGAAATATGTTCAAAGAAATACAAGGCTACGAGCTTTTATTAAGCACCTGCCATATACCAGACTCTGAGCAAGCTATTTACAAATATGATCTCATTTGATACTCACAATAAGCCTTCCATTCCCAGAAATCCACTTAGATGCCAGGGAATAGTTTATAGAATTTTGTATAGATCTTCTATTGAGGACTTAAATGAGGAGAGATAGAGTGAAAATAGGGAGAGACTGAGGCATCAAATCCTCTCCTGTCAGATTTGCTACCTGAGTGACCCAAGTGGGAAAGTCACTTAAATCTCAAGGTCTCAGTTTCCTCATCTGCAAAATTGGGGCATTAGACTTGATGGCTTCTAAGAGTCCCTTCAAATTTGATCTTAGAATTCTGTGATATGAACAAGAGTTGCCAGTGATGAGGAAGTATGGAGGGGTTGTGTTGTGGACTGTGGGGGCAGTGAACTAGCATTCATCATTTTGGCATCTCATATAATGCCATTTCATCTCATGTCAACACATATCAATCTCCTCATCATCTACCTTTATTTCTTACTATCTGTCTGTCTGTCTGTCTTTTTATTATTATTCCATCTCATTCTGTCCCTTGTCCTGTCCCCTGCTCTCATTCTATGCCCTCTTCCCTCCTCCCCTCTTTCTTCTCCTCTCCTCTCCTCTCCTCTCCTCTCCTCTCCTCTCCTCTCCTCTCCTCTCCTCTCCTCTCCTCTCCTCTATATAATATAGTATCATTCTCATTCATGAAATCATGGCTCTACTGAAATATCAACCTGTTATTTATTGCCACAATCACTTAATTTTAGACGATCAAAGCTATGAGCTGGACCTCACTTCTTCTAAGCAGCCCAAAGAAAATGTTGCTCTTCACAAATTTAAGTGTACTGTTACACTGGAAAGAATATGTTATGGACAAGTGTTAAAGTCTGACTTGATAAAAGAATGAAGGATTAAAAAAACTATCGAGGATTTTCTATGAGTATGTGTGCAAAACACTCAGGACAGAATTAGAAAAGTCAGACAGTCTCTGCACTCAATGAACTCATATCTTAAAGGAGCAGAAAGCTAGATAACACATGGAAATTTTTCACAAGTCAAATGGAAAGGCCCTGAGGCAGGGTGTATTGACAAAGCAGATGCCAATACCTTCGTAATATCATTTCCACTGATAAAATCCTATCATTTTCTTTTTTTTATCCTATCATTTTCTAACAGCAAATCATTTGGCAATGCCAAAGACTTTGGTGGCAAGAACCTTCTTTCTGGCTCTTCGACAGCCATGGCTATATCTCCCCCCAGGAGCAGCACCTGCCACCTTCTTCTTCCTCCCTCTACTGGGGTTTGCTGTGGGTCTTCTGGTGGAAGAACTACCAAGTCTAAGGCTCTTAGGTTCAGGATCAACTTTGTCTTCCCCTGTCCTGTTCTCCAAGAACACTCATCTACTCACTTCAGTCCATAAATATCTCTTCCACCACTGAGGTCATAGTAATTATTGTTAGGGTGACACAAGGGACAAATATAAAACTGCCTCTCATTTCTCTCACCCATTGAAGTCTAGAAAAGACTTTTGCTCCCAAGAATCCTGAGAGCTTATAATTATTACTACTGCCCCTCTTAGCACCACCGCCATCACTGAAACCTCTTATTTACAGATGAAAAAACTGAGGCTCAGAGAAGTAAATGATTTCCCTAAAGTCACAGGTAATGAGAAAAAAAGATGAAATTTGAACCCTAGTTTTGGATTACAATATTGGAGCACTCCTTATACTGTGGTTTCTCATCTGCTGGGGACAATCAAATTTCCATTTAGTCTGCAATTTTTCTGCTTATTCAAGTAAAAGACTTTAGGGTTATTGTTAACTTCATGGTAATCCAGGGGAAGAACCTTTTCCCATTCCCATAACTTCTTGTGAGGTCCTTTGGCCATTTATAATGAAATCATCAGAAGAGAATTTAATCATTATACACGTACAGATATTTTGTTTTCTGAAATCTTTCAAACTTTCCATCAATAAAACCTTTACAAATTATAATCTTAATGATCAGATTAGGATAGGGGCTATATCTGTTGCTTAATTAAGGTTGGGAGCTTCTAGTACTGACTTACACTATTGGAGAAATAATACTAACAGCCATCGATAATAAGTATTCAAGTATCTACAAAATACAAAGGGCTGGGCATGGGGTGAGGGAACAAGTACAGAGAATGATGCATTCCCTATAATTCTCTAGGACCTTACAATGTAACAGAAGGGACAAAAATTAGATGTATTAAGTGTTAACAGAACAAACTACACTCATAACTAGCATTTAGTTGGCGTTTTAAGTTTTGCAGAGATCTTTATATGTATTATCTTCACAACTCTGAGATAGGTGCCATTATTATCCTCAAGTTACAGATGGGGAAACTGAGGCAAAGAGTTGTTAAGTGACTTGTCCAGGGTCACAAATCTAATAAGTGTTTGAAGCAGGATTTAAACTCAGGTGTTCCTGACTGTAGGTCTAAATACAAGTAATTAATAATAATAAAAGCAACAACTAATATTTATAAATCATCTACTATCCGCTAGGCCAGCGGTTCTCAACCTGTGGGTCGTGACCCCTTTGGGGGTCAAATGACTCTTTCACAGGGGTCACAGAGGTCACCTAATACCATCAGAAAACACATATTTCCAATGGTTTTAGGAACCAAGACACCACTCCTCTATTCATCTCCAAGCAGGTCAGCCTACATGCAGATATATGCGTACATACGAGTATTAAAGGGTCAGGGCATTAGGAAGGTTGAGAACCACTGCTCTAGGCATTATGCCAAGTGCCCTACTAATATTGTCTCATTTGATTCTCACAGCTACCATACAAGGTAGGTACTATTATTTTCTACCTTTTGCAATTGAGGAAACTGAGGAAAATAGAGGTTAAATGACTTGCCCAGCCCACCATCTCTCGTACTACCTAACTGATGCTCGATATGCATAATATATATATATATATATATATTTATAATATACGCACATATATTCACTTATGCACATGTATATACACACACATATAACCCTATGATTCTGCTAATTCTAGACTTGATTGATACCACCTCCCTCAGCCTCCTTTTCCCTCTAGTAAGAGGGCTGGAGGAGAAGAGTATCAAACTCCTCCCAATGCCTGCCTTTATTGGCAGAAACCGGACTCTCATGTCACTCAACTTTGCATCTGTTGCTCTACCCAGTTTCAGCTCCATAGATAATGATCTCTCCTGGCTTCTCTCTGCCCCCCTCCCCCCGCCTCAACTTTGCTGTTTCCTTTTATATGTTATCTCTCCCTTTAGACTGTAAGCTTCACGAAGGCAAGGATTTTTAAAAATTAATTGTATCTCCAGTGCTTAGCACAGTGCCTGGCACATAGCTGCTGCTTAATAAATGTTTATTTAATTCAGAAATACAAATAAATATGAAACAGTTGCCTACGAGATAATCTGGAAGGAGGGAGGGCAGGAGAATTTGAAGGGATCAGGAAATGTGTCTTCGAGAAGGTAGTGCTGGGGCTGCTTCTTGAAGGAAGAGAGTGATTCTATGAGGTAGATGAAGAAGGTGTACCTACTGGCACAAACATCATCATTATCACTAGGGTGGAGGGGGGAAACAATGGTAGCAGCACTAATGTTTACATTGCACTTTAAGTTGTCAAGGGTTTTGCCTACATTAATTAGTTTGATCCCTGTGAAGCTAGGTACCATACTGGATAAAGTACCAGGCCTAAGATTAGGAAGATCTTAGTTTAAATATGACCTCAGACACTTGCTAGCTGTGTGACCCTGGATAAGTCACTTCACTGTATTTGACTCTGTTTCCTCATCTGTAAAATGAGCTGGAGAAGTAAATGGCCAAATCACTCCAGTATCTTTGCCAAGAAATCTCCAAAACAGGTCACAGACAGTTGGATATGGCTAAAAAACAATGAAAGTAGCTGCTACCATTATTATCATCCTTATTTGATAGATGAGGAAACAGAGTGAAAGGTTAAGTGCTTTATCTAGAGTCACTAATTATACGTGTTCAAGGCAGGATGAATTTAAACTGAAGACTTCCCGACTTCAAATCCAGCTCTCTGGAATCTATCCTCTCATAGCATAAATATTTGGATCCCCATCTGACAGAAGAGGAAATGAAGATTCAGATCATTCAAATGACTCATATGCTTAAGAAGAATTAAAGCCCCTCCTATCCTAGGGTTGTTCCTAGCTTATCTTACTCCAGAGGCCAGGATTTATCCAGGACACCACACTGTCTCTGTATTTGGAGCCATCTTTGCCTGACATGCAATATCACTTGTATTTTTCATGTGCTTCTGTTTAACTTTGGACATCAATGTTGGCATCTTGTCTCCATTACCTAGGACAGAGACAAATCTTAGTCATCTCTGTATCTCTGATCCCCAAAGGCCTCTACAATTATACTCATGAAAGAAGACTAAAAACATATTGGTTGCATAAATGAAAAGCAATTGAATAGAACCATGTAAGCTCCCCAGTAGAAGGTAAGCTCCCTGAGGGCAGGTATATATGTTAGATTTTATTCCTCTAGGTTTTATTCCTATGTATCTCTAGGTTCAGTAGAGTATATTGCTCATAGTGGGGATTTAATAAATATTGGTTGAATTTCCTGATAAGACCAAACCTTAAAAAACGAGGAATATGACTCTCTCATTTATTTTCATGATTCATTTTGGTTGCAAATTTCCCCAGTGCCTCAATCTTTATCCAAGAAGTGAGTTGGGTATTCAGGGAAATGAATTCATTAGAGCCTGTCTGTGACTGGATAAATGGGGCTTGCCCAAATACATTCCAAAGCTAGACCAGCAAAATTCTTAAAGCCTGAAGGTCTTATAAGGAACTTTTAATAGGCTCATTTTTATTCTACTTTGTTCAAGTCAGAGGCAATTAGACATTTGTATTACTATGAACCCACTTTCAAAGTGTGTTGGTTTGAATAGTTCTGAATGCCTCTCCATTCTTATTCTTGTAGATAGAGGGGGTGTTGGTGGACATTGTGGTGTAATTGCTGCCACAGGACATGATACTGTTCCTCTCTGCCCTGAAAAGGAGAAAGTGGCTTCCTAGTTTGCTACTGGAGAGGGAGCCAGATCTTTGGAAAGAACAGGACTCAAATAAACTCAAAGCTTTCTTGACATTTTCCAAAAACATTTTAAAACAAGGAAGATTCTCAGTCTGTGTTTTTCAGTAAAAGGTTGTCTGGATAGCATCAATTCAATGGAATCCAAGCCAGTAAACTTGCAGTAAGCTTTCACCATGTGCCAGGCACTGAGCCAAGCTTTGGGTATGCAAACACAACAATGAAACTGTCCTTGTTTTCAAGAAGAATACATTCTACTGGAGAAAATAGCACAAACACAGAATTATCAATCAATCATGCAGTCAGAAAGCACTTATTTATATGCCAGATACTGTTCTAGGATATTGTTCTAGGCACTAAAGATCAAACATGAAAATGAAAACATTCTTTTCCTCAAGGAACTTACATTCTTCTTCTTCTTCTCCTTCTTCTTCTTCTTCTCCTTCTTCTTCTTCTTCTTCTCCTTCTTCTTCTTCTTCTTCTTCTTCTTCTTCTTCTTCTTCTTCTTCTTCTTCTCCTTCTCCTTCTCCTTCTTCTTCTCCTTCTCCTTTTCCTTCACTTTTTGGAGAACAATTGGTGTTAAGTGACTTGCCCAAAGTCACAGGGCTAGTAACTGTGTGAAGCGTCTGAGGCTGGACTTGAACTCAGGCTTCTCATGATTCCAGGGCTGGTGCTCTATGCACTGCACCACCTAGCTGCCCCAAGAAGCTTACATTCTAATGGAGGAATGCACATGTCTCCTTCATGGAAGTGTGTGTATTGTCTTGAGGCCTTTGCATCTATGCAGAGATGCACACACATACACAACACCTTAAGAGCCTTTTTTTTGTGCTTGTTTCTAAGTTCTATCTATTCCCATTGTTCCTCCCTTTGAATGGAGTTAGGATTTAAGAAGTTTGCAGTGGGAAAATTAAAAATTCTCCAAGAACAATTCATCATCATTGTTACTCTTACCATGATTTCATTAGCATAGGAACTCTTGGCATGGAAATTTTCTCCACTGGTGCAGACTGAGAGAACTGGCAGACAAAATGAGAGCCCAGGGATCATAGTCAGTATACGTTAGAGGCCCCCAGTCCCCTATGCCAAGTTGTCTTCGTTTTTCTAATCCTGATGATGCTCTTATTGCTACCATTTTAAATAAGGATGCAGAGAAATCTGAGGCTTCAGGGGATATTGACCAGAGGACTGATCTTGAAGTCCCCTCGACAATGAGCAAATCACTTCACCTCTCTGGATGTTGGTTTACTCATCTGTAAAATGAGAGGACTGGAGAAGGTTAAGGTCTTGTTCAGTTCTCCATCTACGACCCTACCATCATGGGGAAAGAGAAACTTGGGGGGAGAATGACCTTCCCTTTAAGGCATGTACAGGAGACTAGAAAGCCAAGCCCTCGAGGAGCTTACATTGTGCTGAAAGCCCTTGTTGTTCTATCCTGTTTATTCAGTCTTTCATTTATTCAATTAATGTTTTCAGTCCTTTTTCATGAATAAAGTTATATAGGCCTTTGGGGATCAGAGATATAGAGATGAATAAGATTTGTCTGTACCCTCAAGGGTTTCATGATCTAGTTATAGAGAAGGATTGACAACAGCAAGATTTCTGAGAGATAAACAGTGGGTGAATGTAGCAGAAAGTCTGCATGGACCCTACACAGACCAAACTGCGGTTCTATTTGATCCTATGACTACATCACAACTGAGGGCCTTGTGGTATGTGGCTGTCTTTTTGAGTGTATTTCCCTCCTCTGTTCTTACCATCATGCCTGGCATATCACTTAATAAATGCTTATTGACTTGACCTGCCTTGATTAGCTGAACAAGTCACTTAGCTTCGGGAAGTCTGTTTCTTTATCCTTGGAAGAAGAGAAATAATTAGACCTGCCTCCCAGATCTGGAATGAGCTATTGGATGAAAAGTGCTTTGGAAATTTTAAAGTGCTATAAAAATGGTTGTCGGTGGTGGTGTTTGTGGTGGTGCATAGATCACTTGATTCAGGAGGCAGGAAGGCCTGGGTCAAGGTGCCACCAAAGGCATGCAACTAACCAGATGACGATGTAAATGAGGGAGTCAGACCTGGTGGCTTTGGCATCTTTTAATACTCTAAATCTATGCTCCCAGGATCCTTTGACCCCACATTGTTATTATATTATCTCATGGCATGATATAATAATATATAATATGTGAAATAATACAATAAACAATTATCCAAATTTCAGGAGAGCATGGTACCAAGCATCTATATTAATGATCAAGGAATCTCCTCCTCCTCCTCCATTCCTCCCTCACCAGACAACCCTGCTGAAGATGAAGCTTGTGACCGACTGGCAGCCAGGAGGCAACTCTGACTTTTATAGATTTCAGAGGAAGAATTCCATAATGTTTTTCATGGCTGCTTCCCCAATCTTCTTCTCCACACAGGGACACTGAAGGGGAACAACCAATCAACATCCAGGCCAATAGACTTGGCAAAGCAGAGAACAGCTACAGGAGAGTGAGTGCAAACATGTTTTGGTTCAGTGAGTTATCTAATGGGTGATAGATACTGGGCATCCACTGCCCTGTTGATTCTATCTATATTTGTCTTTCTTTTTTTCTTTTGAAGTCTCAGACTGCTGCTCACTTATAGAGCTCTCTCTGTCTCTCCCTCCCTCCTTTCCTCTCTCTTCTCTCTTTCTGTCTCTCATTATTTCTGCTTCTGAATCTGTCTCTGTGTCTGTTTCTGTTGATATCTCTTTCTCTTTTGAACTGCATCCTAAACTGCATATTCAGAAAAAGAATTTAGCTTAAAGGTCTCCTCTCATTTTCTTAGTCTGAAGGCAAGGTGTTTTGGATGGAGACAGAGGGTCTCTGGTGGGGGGCAGAATCTCTGAAGACAGATCCCAACTCTGCCTCTTACTACCTGCATGAGCTACTTCCTCTCTCTGCGTCTCAGTTTCTTCCTCTGTAAAAGGAGGGAGGGGTTCAGACCACTTCAGTGTCTAAGGTCCGCTCTAAGTCTTGATACTGTCTGCTATTATCAGATGCTTCTGGTTCTCCTACACCAAGGTTCATGCCTTATAAACACACTCAAGCCAACAAGGCTTTGGGAGGAGTAAAAACAAAACAAAAACCAGACCAAAACAATCTTTGATGCTGCAAAGCTTTCAGTCTTCTGGGGTGTGTGTGTGTGTGTGTGTGTGTGTGTGTGTGTGTGTGTGTGTGTGTGTGTGTGTGTGCTATAATAATGTATTTTGAGGAGAGAGAGAGAGCACTAAGAATGAAGGGAAATCAGGGAAGGCTTCCTGTAGGAGGTGGCTCCTAAGACAAGCCTTGAAGGAAGATAGGGATTCTCAGAGAGAGGTGAAGACAGAGTTCATGTCATGTAGGAGACAAAACATACGCAAAGATATAGATGTTGAAAACGGAAAGTCCTGAAATGGATATAATAAGGAAGTCAGTTTTACTAGGTGGCATAGTGGATAGATTTCTGGGCCTGAACTCAGGAAGCCTCATCTTCCTGAGTTCAAATCTAGCCTCAGACATTTAGTAGCTATGTGACCCTGGGCAAGTCATTTAATTAACTCTTAATTTCCTCAGCCGTCAAACGAGCCGGAGAAGGAAACGGCAAACTGTGCTAATATTTTTGCCAAGAAAACCACAACTAGGATGACAAAGACTCAGACAGGACTGAAACAACCGAGCAAGAAAACTCCTGAAAAGCTTTTGAAACCTCATTCTTGTTGCTGTGACATTTAGAACTTTTTGCTCACTAGAGGCAGCTGGCCTAAGTTTGGACTTGGGTTCTTTGTGGACCTCACGAGAGTTCCCGGCCCTGCCCACCCCTCCAGACAGGCACCTTCACCTCTGATCAGCTCCCAGACAATATGGATGCTTGGGTAGAAGACCTTCTACCAGCAGGAACCTCCTCCACGACACCTGTCCTGAGGGCTCGGGGAGCCTGGTACCTCCTCCCCCCACCAAAACGGTTGTCTGCATTTTAATATGGCCCACACAATGGAAGGCACTTCATTGCCCAGAGTGCTCTTTCTATATAGAAAGTGGGGCCTTTTATCTCGGTGACAACACAAAGCCTTTCTTTCATCCCTCAGTGTCCTGTTCTGCAGAAGCACTGTTTATCCCGTGGTAATGAGAGGCAGCTTCTGCTCTTCTGCATACCAAATGCCTCCTAAACAGACAGTGAGCTTTTATCTTCTTTAGAGGGGCCAAAAACACTCTCTGGAATCTAGGAAAGGGACAAGAGCTTAGCCAAGGAACAATAGACAGGCCTGTCAGGGTTCAGTGTTTTCTAAAGGCCTTAAACCCGACCCAATCTTTTGCAGGAGAGAAAAGCATTGTTTTGAGGGGGCATGGAGACAGGGGACATTTTGGAAAATGACCTCAGTACCTGGAAGGGCCATTGGCCAATTTGTAAAGTTGTGATTCAGAACTGAATTGAATATATTTGTTACTATATCAAACATATGTGATATAGTAATAAATAAATGTATATATTGCTATATCAATAATATAAAAATAAATTGCATACATACATATTTACATATTATATTTAAATAGGGAATTTTTAGACTGGAACAGTGGATAGAGCTTGAGGCCTAGAATCAGGAAGACCTGAGTTCAAATCCTGCCTCAGACACTTAGCCATGTGACCCTGGGCATATCACTTAACCCCATTAATTAATCCCACTTAATCTGGAGAAGGAAATGGCAAGCCACTTTAGTCTGTTTGCAAAGAAAACTCCTAAAGGGGTCACTAAGACAGTCAGACATGACTGAAAAATAACAGTAGAATTGTGATTTCATTGGCACTTTAAGGGAAGGGGAGTCAATGTGGTATTTTTCAAATGGGATCTGAATTTTATGTCAAAGGATCTGTGTTTAATCCTACATCTGTCATTGACTAACTGTGTGACTTTGGGTAAATCACTTAACCTCTCATGATCTCAGGTTTTTCATCTGTAACATGGGAAGACTGGACTATCTAACCTCTGAGGTCCTTTCCAATTTTAATTCTACGACCTGCTGAAATCCCTTCTCCCAATGCCAATTGGTAACTCTTCTCCCATTTCTAATATTAGACAGCTGCTTGGGGAAAGACAAAGTAAATGACTTGCCTATAGTCATACACAAACTTGATAATAATGAGGAAGAGGAAGGTCTTCTTGATTATGAGATCATCTCTTTATCCTTTATCCCAAATTGCCTTTCTGTGAGTCAGGCTGGGCACTAAGCATCCTGGTATGGCTGTTAATAGTGAAGTGATAAGATGGTGCCTCTTCTGCTGCTACCAGTTGGGTTTTTTTCCACATAGAACTCCATTGATCCCAGTCTGAATGAACCCTGTGTGCCTGGTGAAAGTCAGCTTCTCCCTGTTCTGCAGGACTCATTTCTTCCAGATTCAGGGCCCTGCACACTACCACAGTTGCCTTAACCTTTCTGACTTGGGTGGGATTATTTTTTATGCTGATATCATCTGACTCCTCATTATCAGGTAGCCAATAGGAAATTCTCCCTCTCTCCTGCTCCTGTCCATAGGAGTCATCGTTCTTTTGTTATCTTTTGGTCTATGAAATCCTTCAACTCCCTGACCGAGCCCTGTGTCATTTTTCTCCTCTGTTGCAGATAGGAAGCAGGTTAATAAAGACGCTGTCCGGCCCTCGCCAAGATGGGTAGGTTTGTTTAATCTCTCTGTAGGCTCTAATTGGCCTGACTGAGATAGCATAAATGGCTGATGGACTGGAAGGGGCACCTCCAACCTGGTGTGATGGGGAATCAGTCTTGAGATGCTCACACCAGCTCCTGCACATGCCACACTCCTGTCATCCTCAGCCGCTCAGAGCCACTACTGTGAGGGGATAGAAATCACCTGACTTGACCCACTGGCACAATTAATCTCAATTCAAGAAGCATTATTAAGCATCTACTACCCACAAAACAGTGTGGTGTGATGGGATCAGGGGACCTGAGTTCAGATTCTGCTTCTGATTCTTACTACCTATATGAATGTAGATGACTCATGTAACCTTGATGGGTTTTAACTATCCCATCTGTACAATTAAGGGGGCTGTACTGCATGACCTCTGATGGTGTTTCTAGCTCCAAAGCTCTTAACCATTTTTGTGTGTCAGTCTGGTGAAGCCTATGGACATCTTCTTAAATGACTGTCTTTAAATGAATAAAATAAAGTTAATAGGTTTCAAAAGGAAGTCAGTTATGCTGAAATATAGTTATCAACATGTTAGAAGTTTCTGGTTTACTAGTCTCCTGAAACTTATCCACAGACCCCTTGGAAATAGTGCATAGACCACAGGTTAAGGACCCAGAATTGTACCCTACAGTCACTTCCATATCTTAAAGTTACATGTAAATGATGGATTTCTTTTTCCCTGATTGATATTCCATTTCCTGCCCCCATGTCTTTGCAAATCTATTCCTATCAATTAGAAGACATTGCCTCTTTATCTTTGCCTTTGAGTATTTCTAGCTTCCTTCAAGATATAGTGAAGATGCCCCCACCTATGGTAGATATTTCCCACTATCCATCATTATTTATTCTCTCTGTCTCCATCTTTATGTATCTCTCTTTGTTATCTCTCTTTGTTTCTCCCTCCCTTTCTCTTCTTCTTCCTCTGTCTCTGTCTTTCTCTCTCTTTCTGCCTCTCTCTGTCTGTCTCTTCCTTTCTCTATCTCCCTCTCCTCCTTCCCTGCCTCCCTCCCTCCCTGTCTCTGTGTCTCCCTCTCTCTCTGTTTCTCTGTCTCTCTGTCTCTCTGTCTTTCTGTCTCTCTGTCTCTCTGTCTGTCTCTCTCTCTGTCTCTCTCTCTCTGTCTTTGTCTCTTTGTCTCTCTTTTATTTCTTTCTATTTCTCTACTTATCTATGTGCACAGTCTTCCTCGCCCTGTCTCCAGTAGAATGTAAGCTTTTGTGGGGGCAGAGACTATTTCTCTTCTCCTTTTTGTATTCTCAGCTCCCAGCAGAGTGCCTGGTGTACAGTAAATACTTAGATGCTGCTTATTGAGCTGAATTGAATGACTGGACCATTCTCATGCTTCTTATTAGCACCATCTCTAAAACGAGAGATTTGGAGATGAAGGCAAAGGCCCTTTCTATCTAAAAAATTCTAGAATACTTGGATTCCACCTACTCATAGACTTTCTGAATTAGCAAGATATGCTTATAAACTGTCATCACATTCTTCCCTAAGCCTGCAGGACAGACCCATGAGCTGGTAATGAGGGTTACGCCAGACTGAAGCTTCATTCTTCCTGTGAATCAGATCTACTTGGGAAATATACCACCAAGGTAGTGGAAAGCAGCCTCGAATTCAAGGTAGGGCCATAGCCACTGATAGGAGCCTCCTCTGTGTTTCTTAGTAGATATTCAGTTGTCCAATCAGCCTTTGTAGTGAAAAAAGAGTGGAACATATTTTTATTATTTTTAGTGAGGATATTTGGCTTAGCAGGTAATGTACTGGCCTGGGAACCAGGAAACCTGCTTCAAAAACATTTGCTGGTTGTGTGACTGGGACTGGAGCAGTCAGGGACCAATGATATAGATTTTGTATAAGCAGCTAAAGAAGGAGCTAATGTTGTTTGCAAAGCCTGTCAGCTTCAATTTTGAAATTTTAGAAACTAGGAGAGTTAGCGAGACTTTCTAAGGTTCTTTTTCATAATCTGTGTTCTACCTACCTCACAGTGGAGTCGAGAGGAGAGCACTCATCAAGAGCAGTTAGTATTATTGTTTTTGAATTGACAACTTGGTCCATTATGCCATTTTTTTCTTACAGGTCTCAAGTTTCTGATTCTGCTTTTGTAGGGGGCAGGGCAGATATATTTTCCAATCACAATTCTGATTGCTATCCTTGCCATCTTCCTAGTATATTTATATTTTGTAATTAAATATCTGGGTCTCCTTGAACAAGAGTTCTTTACCTAGGAATTCACAGGCTTCTTATTTTTTTTAGTTTTTGAGACGATTGGGGTCAAGTGGCTTGCGTAGAGTGACACAGACACAGTAAGTGTCTGAGGCCTGATTTGAACTCAAGTCCTCCTGACTCCACAGTTGGTGTTCTCTCCACTGCACCATCTAGCTGTCCCCATAAATTATACATACATAAGTGCACACACATATATACACATACCACATACCTATATACACATATGTATATATGTGTATATATATATATGTGTGTGTGTTGGTAGCTGTATTTCAATATAATTGGTTTTTGTTGTAATCCAATATATTATATTTTATACATTTATAGGTATTATTCAAAAAAGAGGTTCATATATAGTATTCCCCAGACTCTGTCTTCAGGTGTGTGTACAGAGCGCGCGTGAAAACTCACTCACTCACACACACACACACACACACACACACACACACAGATTAAGAAATCCTCCTCTCAAAATATCTGACCCTCCTATCTGTACTTGGAAGATAGTGATGGAGACTCATTTTAACTCACCCTGAGAATTCTGGGACATGGATATTATTCACCTTCCTAGCCAAGAAACTGTTAAGAGACTTGGACCAAAGTGTCTGTGATTGCCTAAACCTATGAATAAGTTGAACATGGAGAGAGCTGGAGGTAAGGGCAGTGTCTACCAAAGTGGCATCATGGCAGCAGTAGTAGGGACAGTGTTCTAAGCACCCTGGGCAAAGGTGGTTTCTGGTTTGGGCTCTAGCACCTGGAGAGCAGACCTGGGGATCAGAATAATGATTTAAGAGCATCAAGGATGTCAGTGCTCTCAGGATTTGGACTTAAGGTAGATGTACACTCTACCCTTATGTTTCAGGACAAGGAACACTAATGATGTTTGCTGGAAGGTGTTTGGACAACTGGTGCCATAGTGCACAGAGCTTCGGGCCTGGAGCCAAGAGGACTCATCTTCCTGAGTTCAAACCTGTCCTCAGACGCTCACTTGTTGTATATGACCATGACCGAGTCGCTTAACCTGTTTGCCTCAGTTTCCTCATCTGTAAAATGAGTGTCAGTATGGTCTTACTAGAACATGCCTCTGTTCTTCTTTCTTTTTCTGACATAGTTGCTAGATGTGTAGATCAGGAAAAGTTGGAGGTATAGTTTAACTAAACATTAGCAAAACATTTGACAGAATCTCTGGTGTGATTTTTGTGGGAAAACTGAAGGAAGTGGAATAGCTAAATCTGGAAAAAGAACTGATGGGGTCTGAATGCACATTGAAGCATGCTTTTAAAACTTTGTAATTTAAAACTTATAATTATGTTAAAACACAAATATAATATTATTAATGTTTATATAGTTTGATTTTTAAATTTTATTTTGCAACATGGATAATGAGGAAAATATTTTTCATGATTGCACATATATAATTTACATCAAATTGCTTGCCATCTCAAGGAAGGAATATGGGAGGGAGAGAGTTTGTAACTCAAAAATTTTTAAATGTCATTTTTTAAAATCTTAAATGCATTTGAGAAAAAATTAAAATTACATGTAATTATTAAATATGCCTTGACCTTATGCTGTTGAAAACTTTTATTAGTGAGTTGGTTAAACACATTCGTGGTATGTTCACCTCAGATTTTAACATGATTCAAAGATGAGTGAGAAACCAAGAGAATAAATAACTTTGAGGCTATACATATAGGGCAATGTTGAAAAGACTAAGAGTTTATATTGGGGAAAGGATTGATGTATAGGAGAATGAATGGACTACCTCTGCTCTGAGCCAGCATGTAGAACAAAGAACAAGTAGTGAAAAAGTGACATAGAAGACAATTTTGACTTCAAGGAATTGATACCTCAATACTGAAAAGCTGCCCCCAAGTGGAATGGTCTGCCTTGAGAGGTTGTGAAATCTTTCTCCTTGGAGATCTTTAAGCAAACAGAATGACCATTTCTTAAATATGTTGTGGCGAGGATTCTTGTTTAAGTAAGATGGACCAGATGGCTGCTGTGATCCCTTCTGATGCCAAAATTCTGTGATTCTATAATTGGATGTCTTTCTGAAATGTTGAGTTTGAGAACCAGATGAAACTTTAAGGTGAAGATGTCCACCAAGCAGTTGATA
This sequence comes from Pseudocheirus occidentalis, assembly GCA_028646575.1. Classification (NCBI taxonomy): domain Eukaryota; kingdom Metazoa; phylum Chordata; class Mammalia; order Diprotodontia; family Pseudocheiridae; genus Pseudocheirus; species Pseudocheirus occidentalis. The sequence continues at coordinate 26,455,725 of CM053596.1, read as the reverse complement.
ACATGGGAATGGAACGTTGGTCTGCTTGTAAATGTTTAACAATCAGTTCTCCAGGAAATAATAATAACAAAGTATCCATGATATGCTTTTAAGTGTAATTTGTATTTATCACTTTCATAAGACCTGTAAAGTACTTCTAGAATGCTATGTAAATACTTGCTATTAATATTTGGTATAATTTGGAAAACAGTGATGAGTAGATGGGATTAGACAGTATCACTTAGGGACTGAATTCCAAGATAGAAGAAAAAAGAGATAAATATAGACACTTGGAGCACATAGTTGATTAGGAAAACAGAATGGTGGCCCAGCACCAGAGACTGAAGAGAGACAGGACATATAAACCTACAATATCAATTGATTTTCTGTTTCTGGTTATAAAATGGAATCATAGAAATTAGTGTGAGAAGAGACCTTAGAGATCATTCTATCCTATAGTCTAACTTTACATATGGTGAAACTGAGGCTCAGGGATAAGAATATTTTCTCTGTCTTCGTCACAGAGGTCCTTCAGAGGCTCAATCAGATAAAATCTGTGAAAGGCATTGTGAAACGAAAAAGCCTTATATTAAGTGGTTATTTCTTTAGTTGTTAATGACTGTGTCATAGAGTTAGAACGAGAACGAACTTTCAGAGTTCATCTTGCATTTAGCAGATGAGAACACTGAGGAGGAGCAGATTAGGGGATGAGGCTTAAAGAAGGGAAGGGTCCCATATAGTAAGGAAGAGAGTTGTGCTGATGACTTAGTTCAATATGTTCATGGCCTGCTTATCTACTGACCCACCTTCCCCCCACCCCCCAAAAATAGCACTTTCTCAGATTCATTCCTCCTTCCTCATCTTCTTATACTCTTAGGACCTAAATAATCCGTACAATATGGTACATAAGTATGATGTCAGGAATAAAAGTCAGCCATCCATTCTACACTCTCCTTTCTAATTATTTCTCCAGGTGGTTGACTGCTAGTATCTGAAATTCCTTTGAGTTGAGTATTGAAGGCTATGGTTAAAAAATGTAAATATTTGATGAGGATAGGGAAGGGAATAAGTATTTATACGGCACATGAAATGTTCCAGACACTGAGCCAAGTGCTTCTAAAATACCTCATTTGATCCTTAAAACAAGCCTGTGAGGTAGGTGCTATTATCATCCCCATTTTTCAGGTGAGGAAACTGAGGCAAGCACAAGTTAAATGACTTGCTCAAGATCACACAGCTAGTAAGTGTCTGAGGATGGACTTACCCTCAGGTCTTCCTAACTCCAGGCCCAGCACTCTATACGGGTGCCACTCTCTGTGGAAATGAAATAAGTAGATATCCATCAATTGGGGAAGGGATGATTTCTCCAGGTCTCTGCTTCCTTATCTCTAAATTAAGAGGGTTGGGTTAGATGGTCTCTATTGTCCCTTCTAGCTCTAAATCTATGAGTCCTATGACTGAGGACTGAACCTACTTGAGTCTTTGAGTATCTCCTGGGCCAGGTCCCAGTGATGAACATGGCAGCAGATGCTGATTGAAATTCCAGTCACTGAAGTGTATCAGCTGCTCTGGTCATGAGTGCATAAATCTAATGTTCCCTTTTAGTGTGCCTTTCATTTTCTAGCCTTTCCCTGCTATTGAACCATTCATCTTTAACATTTGTAGTCCTATTAAGAGGGAAATACAATTTCATAGCTACAGATAAGAGATTAGACAGATCAATTTCAGCCTGTGAAATAGACTGAGTGGGAGTAGGGGGGGGGGAGAAGGGGGAACAATTTCCAAATTATGGTGTGGCTGACTTTGGGGCTCTTAGTTTACTGGATTGTCGTCTGTCCTCTTATTGCATCTATTATTATTTTTTTTAGTGATTGGGTGAGCAGCCCATCAGTTAAATCCACTTAGGTTCCCTGTGACCAAGGTGCAATTGACTAGAATCTCAGGGACTTACTTAAAGTCAGTCTGGATGTCACATTTGTTTGTCTCCTGGTTCTGTGTGGGTGAGGTTTTTCCAGTCAGGGAGTGAATTTATGGGATGTGCCAGGGAGCTCTTAATCCAATGAAGAACAGTGGTTAATGGCACCAAATAAAATTACCTGCTCACACAATGGCTCTTCAGAGGACCCCTCTGTGAGGTGGAGGACTTGTTAACAGCTAGCTGGATGTGTGCTTTCTTATTCCCTGGGAAGAGGTAGCATTCTTGCTACAAATGTGGACTGGGGTTTGGAAGAAGCCCTTTTTTATGGATGGGGAGTGGAAGATGGGGGTGCGACATCCTGATCTCTTCCTTTCATTACTTTTCTCTACTAGTGGATGGTTGCTAGTTTCTGAAATTCCCATCCTGATGGAGATGGTGGTGGAACTGGGAAGATGAGTTCTGTGGAAGCTGACGTCTGTGAGGCATTCTATAAAACTAATTGAGGGAAATCTTGGGGTGCTTCTGTGATCTTAGACAAATGATTTAATTACTCTAGAACACAGTTTCCTCCTCTCTAAAATAACAGGGTTAGATTTGAAGTGCGTTTCAGCTCTAAAACTGAAAATTTGAGCCTATGAGATAAGTGAATATTTTGTTGATTTGTCTGAAAATTTTAATTTGAAAAAATCAGAGCTTTTTTTAATCCTCTGGTTTCAAATTACACATTTATCTTCACTCTGTAACAATGTCTCTGCTTCCAAGTGCAGTCAAGGTGGCCATGTCACTTACCTGTCCTATTCTTTGCAGGGTGCCTAAAATTGTAGCAAATTCTGGACGTCCAGGTCAAAATGCCCAGTTTCTTTCCACTAAGATGGCTGAGTCTTTGACAAAGAATTTTTGTCTAGCCACATGTGGCTGTCTTGTACTTGTGAAGATGAAATTTGTTTTACTTTAACTTGGAGAAAAAACAGCATGGGAAGGGATTAGAAACCACTGCAAAATAAACATAAACCATTTCTCCCCTTTTCCTTCTTCCCTCTTCCAATTCCCTCCTTCCCCCTTGATATTCCTCATCTTCCTGTAAGCACTCAATAGATAATTGAGCCAAGGTGGTGGAAGCCTTCATTATTTTCCCTGCTATTCAGGTCCTACTGCTATAATATCCATCCATCCATCCATCCATCCATCCATCCATCCATCCATCCATCCAT
>CM053596.1:26429032-26442896 GCA_028646575.1 Pseudocheirus occidentalis | reverse complement strand
AGAGAGAGAGAGAGAGAGAGAGAGAGAGAGAGAGAGAGAGAGAGAGAGAGAGAGAGAGAGAGAGAGAGAGACAGAGAGAGAGACAGAGAGAGACAGAGACAGAAAGACAGAGACAGAGAGACAGAGACAGAGAGAGACAGAAATAGAGACAGAGACAGAGAGAGACAGAGAGGAACAAGAAACACCTTACTTGATTCTACTATCCTTGCAAATTCTTAGCTCTATTTTCTATGTCTAGTCTCTTTAAGAAAGCTACCCACAGGAGCAGCTAGTTAGGGCAGTTAATACAACACCAGCCCTGCAGTCAGGAGGACCTGAGTTCAAATATGACCTCAGACACTTAATACTTACTAGCTGTGTGACCTTGGGCACATCACTTAACCCCAACTGCTCCCCTCTCAAAACCAGAAAAAAAAAACTATCCACAACACTACACTTGGGACCTCCATTTCTTCTCTTTTCACTTATGTCTAAAGTAAACCATGCCTAATCCAGTTTATGATGTTAACATTCAACTGAAATTATTACATCTAATGTGACCAATGATCTCTTGAATGCCAAACCCAATAGCTTTTTCTTAATCTTCATCCTTCTTGATCTCTCTGCCAGCTTTGATTTCCCTCTTCTCCCCTATTTTCTCCTCTTGTGTGTGTGCGTGTGTGTTCTTCTACCCGTCTGACCACTTCTTCTCTCTCTCCTTTTCTGTATCTTCATCTAGATCATAACATCTAATTTTTAGTATTCTCCAAGGACTCTGTCGTGAGTTTTCTTCTCTAAGCCTTCTATAATATCTTCCTTGTGACTTCATCAACTGCCATGGTTTCAATTATGATCTCTTCTCAGATCTACATATCCAGCTCTAATGTCTCTCCTGATTTTTAATCTCACTTTACTAAAACCTTTCTGTACTTATCAAACTGCATGTCACTTGTACATTTCAAACTTGACTTATCAAAACAGAGCTCAAGTCAAGTCAACAAGCATTTATTCAGCACCTACTGTGTGCCAGGCACTTTTCTAAACACTAGGGACACAAAGCGGGTAGGGAGGAGAGTAGTCCTTGTTCGCAAGGAGCTCACAGTTGAAAGAGAGATACAGCATATAAATGATTTTGCACAGACAAGATTTACACAAGATAAATTGAAGATCAACAACAATGTGAAGGCATTAAGACTAAGGAGTACAGAAGAAGACTTCTCATAAAAGATGGAACATTAGGAGAGAGTAAAAGGAATCCAAGAAAGCCAGGAGATGGAGATGAGGAAAAATAATCAAGATATGGGAGATAGCAAGTGAAAATGCCCAGAATGGGAGATGTAGTATATCTTTGAGGTATCGTGTATAGGCATGATGTGGGAAGAACAACAAGGAGTCCAGTGTCACTAGACTGGAGAATGTATGTGGAGAGAGAGAGAGAGAGAGAGAGAGAGAGAGAGAGAGAGAGAGAGTAAGAAAAATTCAAAAGAAGGGTCCAAGTTAGGAATGAATTTAAATACAAAACAAGAGATTTTTTTTAATTTTATTCTGTGAGTAACAGGAATCCAATGGAGTATAGTGAACTGGGGAATTACATGGTCCTACCTGCATTTTAAGAATAATTTAACAGCTAACAAATCATGGTCTGGAGTGAGGGGAGACCTTAAGCAGAGAGACTAACCAGAATACAATCACCTGTGCATGTGAGGGGTTTGACTTGGCAAGAAGGGCCATTTCTTTTTTTGAGACACAGGGAAAGCAAAGGCATCAAAGTCATGTGACATGAGGAAGAGGGGGAAGAGGGAGCTCTCAAAAATGTTCGTTTTTAGTGAAATATGAGTTAAAGTTCTAAATTGAGAGGGCTGGAGGTAGGAGAACCAAGGAAATTTTGAGGAGGGATAAAACAAATTGGAATAGCTGCTGTGAAGAGTGGGATAGTCAACCTGTTAGGTACCAGTAAAAAGATTTCTCTATAGCAGTGAGGGGCTTACATAAATATGTAACATAAATTTTTACTAGATCTAGTCAGGACAATTTCCTGATTTTCTCCAGCTTTGTTCAATAGCAAATAATTCAGACTGAAGGAAGTGGAGGATGACAGTAATCCAAGGCAGAGTCTTGAAAGGGTAATATCTTCAATGAGGAATGGGGAGGGGGGTAAGAAGGGATTTTAATGAAGAGGACAGTGAAAAGTTGAACCAGTTCACCAATAAGTCAATATGGAGGAGATTGTAGCCAATCCGTAGCTCATTGCCCAAGAAAGAACTGAAGAGTAGAAGGATTCGAAATCAGTAATTATCTCCCCACCAAAAAAAAATCTCTTCTAAATTTTCCTCTTGCTGCTTAGGATACCACCTAGGTTTACAGTCCCTAATCTCAAAGACATTATATTCTAATGGAAGAAGAAAACACACAAAAGGGACCTGAAAAGAGAAGAAGAAGAACAAGGATCATCATGGAAGTAGAGATGAGGAGGATACCTGACTCTGGAGCATCATTTTGAAGTCATGATAGATATGGATAAGGCTGAAAGGAGAATGAAGGCAGCTAGGGTTGGCCTTTTAGAAGGTATTCCAGCAGGATAATGCCACATACATGTTTTAGGTTTTTCAAGGGCAAGGAGGTCTCAGAAACCGAGAAAATTTCAGGATAAAACAGAATTAGAGAAGGTGTCATTGTAAAGAGCTGAAAGTCAAGGACATGGCTATGTAGAGAATAAATGATAAGGAATGGGGAATGAGACATTTACATAGTTATGGTACTGACTAGGATATGATTGAGAGCATAAGTTCAAACCAAGAAGAATGAGAGACTCAAAGAAGGAGGTAGGTACCACTCACAATGGGAAGAATCTGGGAAGGCATAGAGGAAGTGAAAATGAACTGGATATTGAAGTAAGGCATAAGATTGCATCTTTAAGGTATCATGTAGAGGCACCATATGATTCCATCTTTGAGATACTCCTGTATTAGCATCATATGATTCCATCTCTAAGGTATCATGTATAGGCATCATATGATTCCATCTTTGAGGTATCATGTATAGGCACCATACAATTCCATCTTTGAGGTATCATGTATAGGCACCATACAATTCCATCTTTGAGGTATCATGTATAGGCACCATATGATTCCATCTTTGAGATACTTCTGTATTAGTACCATATGATTCCATTTCTAAGGTATCATGTATAGGCTTCATATGATTCCATCTTTGAGGTATCATGTATAGGCACCATATGATTCTGTTTCTAAGGTATCATGGGTGGCATAGTGAATTGAGTGCCAAGTCTAGAGTCAAGAAAACTTCTTGAGTTCATATCTGCTTCAGACTCTTTTTAGTTATGTGACCTTTTGCAAATCACTGAGTCCTGTTTGCCTCAGTGTTCTTATCTGTAAAATGAGATGGAGAAGTATCTTTGCCATGACAGTTCCAAACAGGATCACAAAGAGTGAGACACAACTGAAAAGACCATACAAACAACATATGCACCATTCCCCCAGTATCTGCTAGTGTAGGAGATAACATTGCACTTCATTATTAAATCACAGACATTCTAAAGCATTATCTACAAGGTGTATAAACCCCCATAGTCATTGATCATGGGATCAAAGGATAATAGGACCATATATCTAAGGATGGAAGGGAACTCAGAGGCCATCTTGTCCATCATTTTGCAGATGAGGAAATTAAAATCCAAGTTGGCTAAATGACTTAAGCAAGATCACAGAGCTAATAAGTGACATGAAAGTCAGTGCTATTTCCATTATATTGATTAACCTCTTGGATGTATACTCAAACTAGCATATGGATTCTGTAGTCTATAACTGGTCACAATTGAAAAGATGGAAATGCTTTTTATCCTTTAATATGCTTGATTTATTTCCCTCGCAGACTTACAGGTGTTGAGTCCATGACATCCAAGTGTAAAGTAAATTATCTAGTTCATTTCATCCATAGACAGAACACACAGACATTTACTCTTCATAGGACAGGCATGTAACAAGGTGAGAGCTACTCGAAGATGTGGAATGAAATGAGCCAGGTGACTTGGCAGCCTCTAATTCACCAAACCACCATGTTCACCCAGGCTCAGACTAGCCAAGTGAGGCTAATTAGGCTCAGTCCTTGTTGCCCATCTACTTGTCCCAGAGGTTGCTGATTTCAGTGGGGATGTAATTACTTAGTTTTGTTCACTTAGCAATGGAAGAAATATGTTGCCATCAAAACTTTGTACAGTCTTTCCCTCTGGGGTAATCAAATATGCTTTATGGACTCTGATTTCCCTGTTCCCACTTTCCAATTTTCTAATACTTTTGGCCTGCTATTCCCTGATGTTTGAATACTGGTTCCCTTTTCATTGAGAGCCCTTAGCTGCTGAATTAATCTCATTTTGATATTCACGGGAAACTTACTCATACTTTCTTTTTACTTTGATTTTGTTTTTTTTCTTTTCTTTTCTTTCATCCACAAGACTAAAATAAATAGCCAACACAAGCAAGTATATTACACACACAGCTCTCATTGAACATTCTTTCTATTCTTTGCCCCCAGAACCCTCTAAGCTCTTTCTGAACCTTCAAAAAAATCTACTCCCACCAAAAATTGTCTTAACTCATTCTCTTCATTATGCCTGCAATGGATGGCTCAGTATTTCTTTTTTATTAATTTGGCATTTCCAAATATTAAAGAAGAATTGGGCTGTGGAAGTTGTTTTCTTACTACTACAGGTAGATGTCTTCCTGTCCAATCAACTTCCCTCATTTCTGACAGTAATTGCTATTATAATTATCCCAGTCCTTAAACTGAATGGAAGAACCCAAGAGAAAAGGGTATTATTTTCCCCACTTTGGGATTATGTGTCACAATATGATATAATAAAAAAGAGAAATAGCATTTATTAAGAATTTACTATATGCCAAGCACTATACTAGGTACTAGCAATAGAAATACAAAAATGGAATGATTCCTGCCTTCAAGATTATATTTTAGTGCATTATACTGACCTCATTTCCAAAAATGGGGAGGATACTCATGGTAATGGAGGTACAAATAATATGTAGCAGTAGTAGTAGTAGTAGTAGTAGCAGCAGCAGCAGAAGAAGACCTGTGTCCAAATCCAGCCTCAGTTACTAACTATGTGAATCCTGGCAAGTCACTGAACCCTGTTAGCTTCAGTTTCTTTATATGGAGAAAGAAATGGCAAACCACTCCAGTATCTTTGCCAGGAAAACCCTAAATAGGGTCATGAAGATTCAGACATGAATGAATAGCAAATTTCAGCTATGCAGGTAGGGAAAATGAGGTAAACAGAGATTATGTGACTTGCCCAGGATTATATATACAACTGGTATCTGAGACCAGATTTATTCAACTCTTTCTGACTGCAGACCCTATTCTCTATACCACACAGCTGCCTCTAAATGTATGTGAAATATTTTGTAAATTTTAAATTCAATTCAAGAAGTATCTATTAAATACCTCCTGCATGCCTGGCACTGTGCCAGTTACCAGGGATATGCTGACAAAAATAAACATTACCTACCTTCAGGGACCTTACCTTCTGCTGATAGTAATACAATCTATATAAGCCAAGTCAAGAAGCACTTATTAAGCACTTATTGTATTCCAGGCACTCTGGTAAGCACTGGATACACAGATGAGTAAAGGCAAAGTAGATATGAAACAAATATAAAACTTTTTTTTGTATTTCTGGTGTGCCAGCACCTGGACAGGGCAGAAAGAGCTCATGTACAAGTAGCTAAGATTCCAGGCAGCAGAGGTGATGGTTAAAGAATTCAAGAAATGAGAGACAGCCTGTGCAAAACACAGTTGTGGGAGGCTGAATGTTACCCACAGAGAACATCAACCAGAAGAATTAGGCTGGAACCCAGTGGATTTGAGAGGGAATAATGTGCTATGTTGGGAAGGAGGAAGACTGGGAAGGATTTTATATGACAAATAGAGGATTGGGAACTTTATCTATGAGACAATAAGGAGGGGCTAGAGCATCATTGATTCTGGAACAGAGGAGGAATGTGATCAAATCTATGCTTTGGGAATTGCATTTTGGCAGTTGTGTGGAAGACAGATTGGAGAAGGGAAAGACTAGAGACAAAGAAACCAGCATGGAGATCACTGCAAAAGTCCAGTCAAGGATCTGAAGTGGAGTAATAATTATATGAGAGAAGAGGAGATGGAGATGAGAGAGGTTTTGGAGGTTAACAAGTGACAACCCTTCGGAAGTTCTTTGATATGGATGGGAAGGAGGAGTGAAGAAACACGGATGTCTCTGAGATTTCAAGCCATCATAACTGGATGGTAATGTCTTTAATAGAAATAGGAAAATTCCAAGGAGAGACAGAATCTGTGGGAATATAATATATTCTTTTTTGGAAATATTGTGTTTGAGATTCCTATGGGATATCTAAGCATGGGAAATGGAGCACAAGAAATAGATGAGGTCTACTTACACAGATTTGAAATTCCTTTTCAGAGAGATGGTAATTGAACCCATGAGAGCTGATTAGATCACCAAGAAAGAAAATACAGAGGAGGGATAAAGACCTAAGGAAGATAGGGTTGGAATATATCCAAACTTAGGGACCAAAGAAGTGCCCAGCACTTGGGTATTCATCTATGATAAATTTATGGTAGAATGAACATGATTTCTTGAAGATGGGAAGGCATGGCTATTTCAAATGGCCTAACTCTGATGAGATCATATATATCTATGAATTCTTGAGAGAAAAGATTATCTTCTGAAAATGCATATCTATTCAGATAAAGACCAATAGATCATTCTAGAGAATATGTAAGTGCAATCATTAACCAGGGTGGGGCTTGGATTTGGTGAATATAGAGATCTCTTTCAAGTATAAGTCCAGGATTCTATAAAATTAAAGAGTAAAGGTAAATTGTATACACACACATACACATATACATACATATATATGCATATACATATGTGTATATGTATCTATGTGTATGTATATATATATGTACACATATATATGTATATGTAAAAGCAGACCCAGGATAGTGGGTCTACTTACTATACCTGGGAAATTTTGTTCATATCTTTAATGTACAAATACACAAAGGAATTTTGATTTTATCCATGTAGGGAATGGGAAGTTTCTTCCACCAATAAAACTGATCCATTTTGATAATGTAGTAGGTCAATTGAAGGAAGTTGCCTCAAGAACAATCAAAATTACTTGCTCAAGTCACACAGCTCATATATATCCAAGATGGGATTTGTACCCTATTCATCCTTACTCTGTGCACCACATAATTCATTAAATTATTCTTCTGTACTGCTAATAAATGATAAGTAAGGAAGTATTTAAGTACTTACTATATACTCAGTACTGTGCACTTTAAACACTGGAGAAAAAAGGAGAAGCAAAAATAGTCCTTAGCTTCAGGGAGTTAACTTTCTAATTGCTGACCTGAATCTCAACTCAGATAAGAATATTGGCTCTGTAAGAATCAGAAAGCCTGGATATGAATCCAGTCTCTACTATTTATTGACTACATGACCTTGAGCAAATCACTACACAAACATACACACACACACACACACACACACATACACACACAAGGTGTTGAACTGTGGGAGGGACAAAGAAAGAAAACATTTATTAAGTGCCTACTATGTGCCAGTATCATTTGATACAACAGTATATTTGTTTCATTTGATACAACAGTAAACCTAGGAGGTGCTGCATTTATTATATCCATTTTACAGTTAAAGAAATAAAGGCATGAAGAAGTAAAATTATCTGACTAGGGTCATACAGCTAGGAAGTAAATAATTGATACTGGTCTGAACTCAGGTCTTCCTGACTCCAGGTCCAAGCACTCTATCCACTGTACCCTATCATCAGACTGGATGACTTCTGAGTTTTGGTTCTGTGTTCCTACGTCCTCAATCTGATCTTCAAATGTGATTTTCCCATAGCAGAAAAAGTCAAAGAACTCCATTAAACAGTCCTACTGCCTACCCTACTCCTTGGTTACTATGTTAAATAAAGGACCCAGCAATCATACGTGACTCGAAGGACAGGCCATCTCCATTTCGATTACTGTTTTAAAACAAATTCCCTCCTGGCTTGAGTGAACAGGCACTCTGCACAATACCAAGATTTTAAGGACAAAATCACTCTGAGCTGAGGTTAGGTCAGAAATGACAGGAAGATATGGAAGTTTCCATAAAAATGGTGTAAAATAACTTGGCTGTAATATTGATTTCAAGATGATTGATCTTGGTCTTTCAGGTCTGGGAAGAGTTTGAGAAGCTTGATCCCTTTATTCATTGAATGAAAACCAGGGCAGCATTAGAGGGCATTAAATTCATGATATACTTCCCCCATTTCAACAGAATGCAGATCAATCTGTTACTGTCCCTGGAAAAAACAACTACTTCCTTCCATTAAACAGGAGGGAGAATGTCACAGTAAAAGATGCCTCATATTTAGCCTTAGTGAGAGCAGGAAGGGCCTATGCTTAGAAAAACAGAAGATTCAAAGGACCTTTGAGAGCACAGAAAAACAAGAACAGTTAGGGGGCGCCCAAGGGTTCAGAGAGCTAAACCTGAAGTTAGGGAGATGCGAATTCAAATCTGCCCTCAGACACTGATTAGCAGTATGACTCTGGGAATTCACCTAATCTCTGTTCGCCTTAATCCACTGGAGAAGGAAATGGAAAACCATTACAGTATCTTTGCCAAGAAAACCCCAAATGGGGTCATGAAGAATCAGACACAACTGAAAAGGACAAATGAACAACAAAGTTCATTCCAGTTCAAATTCTATGATCCTATGAACTCTTTTATCTGACAATCTCTCCATCAATAAAGATTTATTAAATGCCTACTGTGAGCCAGACAACACATATAAGACAGTTCCTACCCTTAAAGAGCTTATATTCTGATGTGGGAAGACAAAATATACAAAACAGAAAAGTGTGGATGAGAGGGTGGTATCCAAGTATCCCAAATAGCAGGCATGGTGAGTAATGAGCAGATGTCTGAGCTAAGCTCCCTGCTAGATAGAGATTTAGACTTCATGACTCTTAACTTCCAATTGAATGAACAGAGAATGGTGATGAGGTAGAGAGCCAAAGCTGATGGGATCTTACAGGATAATGAGGTTTTCCCTATAATAACAAAAGGAGAAGTCATATAGAGTAATTTAACTATTAGGTGGCACTGTTTGCCAGTAGCCTGATCTAGCTCAGAAACACCAAGTGTAATGGTAATGGTGATTTGAAGACATTCTCTGCCCCTTGTAATGGCAAGACGACAAGAACTTAGCTCCTTGTTTCACTTGAGACTTGCCCTTGATTATAGCAAGTCTTTGTCAAGAAACAGAACTTGTGAAATCCACAGTGGGAGGAACTTGCTGATGCAACAGGAGGGGGTAGAACAGGGAAGAAGTAATGACCAGCATAAAAAGCTGAGCAAAAGCTGAGAGAGAACCAGAATTTCTGGGAGCAAGCAGCATGGAGGCTTAGCAGCTAATGTGAGTGAGAGAAGGGCATTCTTACTTAAGGGAGCCTCTTTTGTTTTAAAGGGTTGACAGAAGGAATGTTTGGTTGGGCTTGGGAATGTTGGTGTCTGCTGCATTGGTTATGTATACCAACTTTATGGTCACTATGATGAATTTGGCTTTTTGGTTTGGGGATTCAGTTTTCTAATATTTGAATAAATGCTTTGGTTCTGTAATCCATGTGGAAAGCCTGTTACATTTTGTGATTCACAATTACACCACCACATTTATGGCTGCTGTGGGTGCTATGAATATTGCATTGGCATTACACCAAGTCGCAAAAAATGTGGAAAAACTGAGCAAAAACAAAAAAAAAGCAAGCAAAAAAAAATCTTGGCTATAGAAAGTTATTATGGTAATAGTGAGGAGCAAGGCATAAACTTAGAAGAGTATAATAGTGTAAAATAGCTATATCTGAAGCCTCAAAGGCAAATGTAATTTGGTCTCAGGACTAAAACAGAATTGCTGGAACAGATTAAAAAAGGTTTTAAAAAAGAAATTGGAGAAGTAGAAGACAATTGGGAAAAGAAATGAGAGAGATGCAAAAGAATCATGAAAAGAAAAGAATCAAAGCACAAGACAAGATATATAAAACTTAGCAATGAAAATAACTACCTAAAAAATAGAATTAACTAAATGTAAAAGAAAGTGCAAAAACTCACTGAATTAAAAATTCCTTAGAAATTAGAATTGACCAAATGGAAACTAATGACTCTATGAAACAGTAAAATGCAACAAAACGAAATTTTAAAAGTAAAAAAAAATAGAAGAAAATGTGGAATTTTTCATTGGAAATACAATTTACCTAGAAAACAGATACAAGGGGGATAACATAAGAATTATTGGACTACCTGAAAACCATGATAAAAAAAGCCTGTAAAACATCTTTCAAGAAATTGTTAAAGAAAACTACTCTGATATATTAGAACCAGAAGTCAAAATAGATATCGAAAGAATCTACTGATTACCACCTGAAAGCGATCCCAAAGTGAAAACTCTCAGGAACCTCATAGTCAAATTCCAGAACTCACAGATCAAAGAGAAAGCTGCAAACAGCCAAAAAGAAACAATTAAAATATCGCAGAGTTACATTCAGTGTTACACAGAACTTGACAACTTCCAAAGAAATTAAAGCTCTCTATAGTCATAAGAAAAAAATGCTCTAAATCATGACTGATTAGAGAAATGCAAATCAAAACAACTCTTAGGTTATCATCTCACACCTATCAGATTGGTTTAAATGACAAAAAGGAAAAATGTTAGATATTGGAGGGGATTTGGAAAAATTGGGTCACCAATGCTCTTTTGTTGGAGTTGTGTACTCATCCAACCATTCTCAAGAGCAATTTGAGCAAATTTCCTTTGATCCAGAAATGTCATTGCTCAGTATCCCAAGGACATACCAAAAAAGGGCAAAGTGTCTATTTGTGAAAAAGGAAAAAAAATATATTTGTAGCAACTCTTTTTGTGGTGGCTAAGAATTGGAAATCTAAGGGATGCCATCAATTAGGGAATAACTAAACAAGCTGTGGTATATGCTTGTAATGGAATATTATTGTGCTGTAAGAAATGACAAGCAGGATGATTTCAAAAAAACTTCAAAAGACTTACATGAACTGATTGATAGTAAAGTGAACACAACCAGGAGAACATTGTACACCATAACAGCAATATTATTTGATGAAGAATTGCGAATGCTTTAGCTATTCTCAACAATACAAGGATCCAAGACAATCCCAGAGGACTAATGATGAAGGATACTCTCCACTTCTAAAGAAAAAAAGTTAATATGGATTGAGCACAGACTAAAGTGTTTTTCACTTTCATTTTTTCTTTAATTTGAGTCATCTTGTACGAAATGAGTAATACGGAAATGTTTTACATAATTTCACATGTATAACCTATATCTGATTGCTTACCATCTCAAGAAAGGAGAGAGGGATAGAATTTGGAATTCAAAACTTTCAATAAAAATATTTAAAAAGTGGGGGAAAATAATCAGGTCAATTCCTTAGTCCATAGAGCATAATTAGTGAGGATTTTTGCCACCTCAATAAGCTTTGAGTCCACATACTACCAAGAAAACACCACCTTCTTCCTGAACTTGCTGAGAATTAATCATATAACTAACAGCTGGCATGATGGAGTTTCTCCCTTCAGGAACATAGCAAGTTAAATTATATAGAATGGTTTACTCCTGGCATGGAATAAAATAAATGAAAGCAATAATCAATACATAATAAAGCACCTACCTTCCAACTATATAGAAACAGGCAACACCCAGATGGTATATAATTGAGAGTATTTCAACTGTTGTAAAGTCAAAACTGTTTTCTTTTTTCTTTTTTTCCCCTCCAGTGTTTAAAGTGCATGGTACCTGGCACATAGTGAATGTTTAAGGAATGCACCTTTACTTGTAATTTAATAGTTGTATGGACACAGAATAATTCAGTGGATTATGTAGGACTTGGAGTATGGATGAGTAGGATTCAAATCCCATCTCTGATACATACAAGTTGTATGACCTGGATGAGTAATTTGGATTCTCTGAGCTTCAGGCAACTCCCTAGGATTGATCTACTAACTTATTGAAAGGGTCCAATTTTCATTGGTGGAAGAAACTCCTCATTCTCTACATGGATAAAATCATAACTTCTTTCTTTATTTGTACACTGAAGACGTGAACAAGTTTTCCCAGGCGGAATTAATGAACCAAAAGTCTTTTTATCACCAATCACCTGTACTATTGCAATTGCATTTCATCTCATCTCCCTTCCTCAATTCTTAATCCATTCCCCATACAGTCACCAAGGTGATTTTTCCATGTGTCTCTCTTTTCCCCGGTGTCTCTCTCCTACTCAAAAATCTCCAGTGGCTCCCTATTAACCTCATGATAAAATATTATTCCATCTTTATTTCATTTTTCATTCTCATCTCCAAAGAGTGACTCACAAGAATACTTAGAGTATAACATAATAAAAGACACACAGATGAAACTTTAAAAACAAACAACAATGTAGTAAAGTAGAAAAATGCGGCAATGCTTTTCATTTCTTAAGTTCAAAATAAAATAAATAATATTTAATATTTTTTTAAAAAACAATAACAAAAAGAACCAGTCATGGTGGATTTGAATTGAAGAATGTGTATGAATCACCCCAGGAAGACCAGTCCTCAATACTTGTTTTTTTATTATCTCCTGCTTCCATTTTCTGGATCCATTCTAGAATCTTTGTTTCCTCCATCACGTAGAAAAACATCTGACACATTCATTCATTCATTCATTTTAATATATTTGACTCTGGATCTTAGTGTTGGCATTTGCAAAATGAAGGGCTTAGCCTAGATGCCATTTAAAGCTCTTTCAAGTGCTGAAGCCTCATGGAGAAGGCCTCACCCGTGCCATTCTTTGAATAAAGCTAGGGATTCAATAAAAGAAGTGAGAAGAGAGTGCATTCATGATAAGTATTGGAGTCACATCATAAAATTAAGTAACAAATTAGATAATCAGTCTAAATCTGTTCATTAAATTCACTTAAAAGGGAGAAAAATGTGAAAATTTGGAAGCACGAGGCAAAACAGACAAGTCTGTCTGGCAACTTTGTACTACTGTGCCCATGTGCCAGGCCTTTTAACCTTGAGTTTTACCCTCAATTATTTCTCCATCCTCCAGAGAAATATTAGGTCCCATTTTCAACTCAGCTTTGAAAAATTGTAATTCGGTAGGTATCTACCTTGGGAACTTTATGCTGAGAATGTGTTTATACATCTGGTTTCATCTATGAAGAGAAAGTTAATGGACACTCAGTGAGTCAGTGAATGTCAGTTATAGTACCCGCTGGGTCTCAGTGAACAAGGGGATGTGCTGGGTGGTGCTGAAAGCTCTCCATTAGTAAGCTTTGGGGTGGGGGTAGGGGGGTGGGAGGAAGTAGCTTGATATGATGATGCCAATGACAGGTAAGGCTAAAAGGAGGAAGACGGCTTCTCCCCTGCTACTTTCTGCCTTCCTCCCACTCCAACTGCTTTTATAAAGGAAGGTGAACAGTAGCTGACATGTATATAGTGATTTACAATATACAAAAAAGCATTCTCCATTCCAGTCACACTTGAACCTAATAAGCCTCCCCCATACATGCCATAGCAACTCCCCACCCCTGTGTCTTTGCCTGGGAGATGTCCCATTCCTACAAGGGCTTGCTTTCTCATTGCTGTCTTGTATGATTCCCAGTTTCTTTCAAAGCACAAATGAGACAAAGTCTTCTAGGAAAAGCTTCTTGTCATTCAGTGAATTGGTAAGCATTCTTTGCCTTTTGAAATTCCTCTCTCTCCCTCTC
>CM053596.1:26398741-26428532 GCA_028646575.1 Pseudocheirus occidentalis | reverse complement strand
AAAAGTGCATATAATGTTTCAGGGGAACATATGGCCCTTCAGTGAAATAGAGGACTTTCAAGCTTTCTTAATGAAAAAAACACAGAATTGAATGGAAAATGTGACATTCAAATACAAGAAGCAAGAGGAGCATGAGAAGGTAAACAGGGAAAAGAAATCATAAGGAACTTAGCAAAGTTGAATTATTTACACTCCTACATGGAAAAAAATGCTAATTGTAACTTATGAAACTTTTCTCAGTATAAGGATAAGTTAAGGCAATATAAATGTGTATATACATACATACATACATATATACATACACACACACATATATATATGAGGGTATATGGGCATATGAATACATATGTGAGTGTGTGTATATATGTATTCAGGTATACATGGATAGAGGGTACAGGACCAATTGAATAGGAAGGAATGATACCTAAAAGATGAAATTGAGAGAAGAGAGGAATATAATGAGAAGGGATGGGGAGAGACAGAATGGGGTAACTTATCTCATATAGAAGAGGTAAGGGAAAACTGCTACAATGGAGGGGAAGAAAAAGAGGGCAAAAAAGAATGGGCCAACCTTACTCTCATTGAATTTGGCTCAGGGAGGGAATGACATACATACTTAAGAGGGTATCTTGCCGTACAGGAGAGTAGTAGGGAAGGGGATGAGAGGAGGGATGATGGAGGGGAGGACAGGTTGGAGTGGGAGGGTAGCTAGGAGCACACACTTTTAAAAAGGGACAGGGTCAAAGTAGAACGTAGAACAAGTGGGGGGCAGTATAGGATGGAGGGAAATATAGTCAATCTTTCACAATATACCCACTATGGAAATATATTGCATAACTACACATGTACAACCTATATTGAATTTCTGATTTTCCCAGTAAGGGTGGGTGACGAGAAAGGAAGGGAAAGAACCTGGAATTCAATGTTTTAAAATCAAATGTTTAAAAATATATTATTTTATTATTATCATCATTATGATCATTATTATTGTTGTTATTATCATGATTATTACTTTATTTATTTTACATGAAACTGGGAAATATGATATACAGGAACCGGGGTAAGTAGATACATCTTGCCCTACCGGAAAGTTGGAGGAAGGATGGGGTAGCATATAGAAGATAGCAGATTAGGGAAGGGAGTACACAGTGGGATCATTGTTTTGGGTAGTAGGTAGGGGAAAGATGGGGAGAAATTAGTAACTCAAAATCTTATGGAAATGAATGATGTAAACTAAAAATAATCATAATATTTAATTTAAAAAGAAATGTTGTCATTGATCTGTTATTTTCAATTGTATCTGATGCTTTGTGACCCCATTTGGGATTTTCTTAGAAAACATTCCTGTTTTACCATTTCTTTCTGCAGTTCATTTTACAGACAAGGAAACTGAGGGAAACAGGATGAAGTGATTTGCTCAGGATGATACAGTTAATAAGTGTCTGAGGCTGGATTTGAAATCAGCCAGATGAATCTTCCTGATTCCGGGCCTGATGCCCTATACCTTGAGCCACCTAACTGCCCCAAAGTGTTACATTATTATTTTAATTTTATTTTTATTATTCCCCGTTAATGACATTATCCTTCTTCCAGCACCTCAATGCTTGCAGTATAGGATCAGTCTTTCCTTCATGTAAACTCTCTCTGTCAGTCCCCTTGTTTGATTAATTGCCCCATATTATTTATTCTCCCTTTAGTAGATCTTGTGTCTTTCCCTTTCTCTCAGCTCACACAGCCTTTTATCTTCTTCGGAACCTCAGTGCCTCACTTTGAGCTACCATAACACCTTCTTAATTCATTTCACCTTCCAAGTCTTTGCTCTCTCCAACCCACCCTACACTTAGGTTCCAAAACCTTATTTTTAGAGCACAGATATGACTATATAACTTCAAAGCTCAAAAGTTTTTAACCAGTCACTGATGCCTCTAGAAGAATATGAAAGCCTTCTATTTCAGCACTTCAGGGATTCCACAATCTGGCTCCCACTTCCCTTTCCAGTTTATTTCTTGTTATCATCCTTCATGCCCTCGACATTTTAGCCCACCTGACAAACTTGCAGTTTCCCAAACTACATTTTATCTCCCATCTCCAAACCTTTGCATAGGTTGTAACCATGTCTCCCCATGCCTGCGCCATGTCTGTAATGCACTCTTGCTCAGCAATGTCTCTTAGAGCCCATACTTTCCTGTGAGGCTCAGTTCATAAACCACTTCCCACAAGAAACCTGTAACATTTACCCTAGTTTTGGGTGTCCTTCCTGAGATGGCTTCATATTTATTCATCTGTGTTTACATTAAATTCACCTCTTCAGTAGAACGTAAATTCTTTGGAGACAGAACGAGTTTTGGTTTCCCTTTTTATTCTACAACTTGTAGCCAAGTGCCTTGCAAATAATTGTTTTGTCCTTCATTTTTAAAAGAACTAATGACATTGGGTGATGTCTTGACTTGCCTGTGAAATGGATTTAAGAGAAGCATACTTGCACAAAGTCAGCAGCTTCATTTTCTCTTCCAGAGTCATTAAAGTCCAATGGCAAGACAAAAGTCAGGATGTCTGGCGATGGCCCAGGATGGAGTGGATGACCTTGATATCTTCAATGTCTGACCAAGTTCTAAGTTCTTCACAGTGTCTGCTTTAGCTGTCTTTGTGGCCATTGGTACAAATGGCTGCTTTCCACTCATTTCACTGCAGGAAGTCTCACATACTTGGAGCAGACATTAACCTAATGCACAGGCAGATTTGAGGCCTGTTGGTTAGCCTCTTGGTACTATAATCCATCTGCCAAGAAAATTTGACCATTGTGTGGCTGCCATGAAAGCTAGAGTTGGAGCCACAGATGAAAGTTGGGTGGAAGGTGGACAGCAAAGGTGAATGGGCAGCCCTGAAAAGGGATCACTGAATCCTCCAATCAGAGGTAAGCCTCTTGGTACTATAATCCATCTGCCAAGAAAATTTGACCATTGTCTGGCTGCCATGAAAGCTAGAGTTAGTTGGAGCCACAGATGAAAGTTGGGTGGAAGGTGGACAGCAAAGGTGAATGGGCAGCCCTGAAAAGGGCTCATTGAACTCTCCAATCAGAGGTGCCAGTACTCCTTGAGCATTCATTCACCCCATGAGCCTTGCACCTGATAGGCACTGAACAAATATTTGTGGACTTCAATTGGTTATTGAAACAGAACTTCCCTACCAATCTAACAGAAGTACAGTACAAGTATGCCCAATGTAATAAGATTACCTGTCATTTAAAGAATCACTATCTAATAGCAGACTGAAGGTCAAAAAGATGAATATTCTGAGGGTACCCCCTTTTTTGAAAGCAAACACAATTTTATTGAATTTGTATCTGGTTAAGTTCATGGCTTTAATTTGCTGGTATCCCAAGTAGAAGAATTAAAATGCAGTCACAGGCCAGTACAGATTTCTTTCCAAGTTCAAAGCACAATAAACTGCCAAGACTGATCTCAATGACAAAAGTGTAATTGAAAATGTTAGTTGCAGCAAATCCGAATAGTGTTTGCTGCTAAAAGGACAATATATCCTAGAGAGAGGGGGAAAAAAATCACTGGCTGACCACTTCTATCATTATCATTGTATTCTGTAGGCTATGAAGTTAGGGAATTGGGTCATAAAGGAAATTCCACTTTTGTGTGATTGTCCAATGAGCTTTTTAATGAGGAAACCCTTTAGGGGAACCAATGCAATTCAGTGATTTGAACAAAGGTAAATTCTGATTTGTCAGGTTCCTGTGGTCTCCTCTATAATTTTATGAAAAGTATGTTTGAAATCAGTACTTTATTTCTGCACAAAAGGAAAAGAGACATTTATCTATCAATCAGTGAGTATTTATTAAGCACCGATTATGTCCCGGGCACTTTACTAAGCACTGGGAATACAGGCAAAAAGGAAGAAATAATTCCCACTTGTATAGAGCTTACATTCTAATGAGAGAGAGAAAAAGTAGGTAGGAAATATATACATCATAACTATAAAATAAGTATGAAGATAAAAGCAAATAGGTACAGACTCTTCCACATCATGGTTTCCATATATTGTGGGTCAGCATAAGAAATAAAATGTTTTTTTTGGGGGGGGGATGCAAAAGCTAGAGATGTTATGTGAAGGGCAGTTGATGACACAGAAAAAGTTTAGAAACTCAGAAATACATAAAATACACATATAACATTGTGAAATATCAACATATTTTATCTTTTAATACCATAAGGTTTCAGACAAAAGGAGGGTCAAAAAAATTTACGTGGATTTTCATATCACAGGGACACTTTGTCTCTGGCCCCTGGGATTGGGAAAGAATAATGGTACTAAGTAGTTAAGTGCAAGATAGTTTGGGAAGAGGCACCAAGAGTGGGAGGGAAAGATTAGAAAAGACTTCATAAGGAAAGGTTTGATTTGATTCTTAAAGGAAGAGAGAGACTTTGAGTAGAAGTAAGGAAAGATTGTGTTCCAGACATGTGGGAGGACTGCTACAGGGGCAAAAAGAGGAGGGATAGAATGTCACATATAAGGGAACAGAGAGAAGATCAATGTGGCTGGATTGTACAGTGTGGGATGGGAGTCATGCTCAATGAGGCTAGAAGGATAGTTTGGATACTGACTGAGATAGTTTTGAGAGTATGGTGAAAAGAGAAGGGAGCATGGGGGATCTCTCTCTCTCTCATCTATCTCCTATTTACATAATCTATATCTATCTAATCTCTACATTCTATCTATATCTATCTATTGCATATCTCTATCTAGCTAATCTCTATCTATAATATCCATCTCTATCCATCAATCCATCTATCTAATCTTTATCTATTTTGTGTTTATCTATCTATCTATCTATCTACCTATCAGTCTGTCAATCTGTCATCTATCTCTCTATCTCTCTATCATCTATCTATTCATCATCTATCTATTATCTATCAATCTATCATCTCTATCTCTCTATCATCTATCTATCTATATCATCCATCTCTATCTATCATCTCTCTATCATCTATTATCTATCTATCTATCTATCCATCATCTATCATCTATTATCTATCTATCTATCCATCTATCTATTTATCTATCTATCTATCTATCTACCTATCATCTATCTATCTATGCATCTATCTATGCATCTATGCATCCATCTATCATTTATCTATCTATGCATCTATCTATCATCTATCTATCTATCTATCCATCCATCCACCCATCCATCCATCTCTCTCTCTCTATCATCTCTCTCTATCATCTACCTATCATCCATCCATCCATCTATCTATCTATCTATCTATCTATCTATCTATCTATCTATCTATCTATCTATCTATCATCTATCCATCTAATCACTGTCTCTGTCTCGAGGTGTGTAACTGAGAAGGTACCATCTGTGTATTCTTGTTTCTCTTTCTGCCTCTTCTTAACAATGTGCAAAATCTGTAGAGTCTCAATTCCTTTGGGCTAGTCACTTCCAGACTAATTTGCTGTCAATAAAAATGAATAAAACCTTTTGACTATTTGCTGCAGTTGTTGTTGTTCCATTAACAGTCAGTCCAAATGCCCTCACACTTTATGAAAGCCTTACCATTAGGGAAACTTGAGACTCTCTGGTGTGTAGGAGTAATCAGAGTACCTTTCTGGCAGACCTAATTCAATAGTATTGTACTTCAGAAAGATAAACATGCAAATCAATTGTGGGATGTGATCTGTCCCAAGAGTCTACATGACTTTTCCTGGTACAGAAATTAAAGAGCTAATATGCCAAGCATTGGAAACTCAATTTTCAAAAGCAGCATCTGTTTCGAGGCAAAAGCTGTTTCTCTCATCTCCCCCACCCCAAGATACTGAACCAACCATTGAGAAGTGGTTATATTTAATATGCACAGTCTGTTGCACCATCTCCACTCTAATAAATTGGTGGGACATCTTACCTAACTAAATCATTAAGGGAGGACTAAACACAAGAGGCCAGTTATAAATGCACAAAAATAAAATAGTACCAGGTCCATAAAATATAAGCCAATTTCTTCATCTATGTTAATAGGCTTTAAACAGGGAATGTGATGCAAACTAAACACAATAGTAATTAAAAAGAAGGCGACACAGCTTTCAGCATATATGAAAAGGTCAATGTACAATAAATGATTGACAGGGACAAGTCTCAAAGATAATATCCCTTTCATGGGCACATTAAATGAAGACCTTCTAACTTCTAAAGAGTCTATTTAATGATGTGCCATGGTTAGGTACTCCATCAAGTCATGTTCCCAGCAAGCACTAATTTCTAGTTATTTAATTGCGTTAAAATCCTACTGAATTAAGTCAGCCCACTCTCTGCTTTGTACAGCCCACAGATCTAGTTTTCCGTGGTGTTGCCTAATCCTGAATATTCGTGACTACTGTCTGAGCCCAGCTCAGTCCAGTGGAATACTGTATTCATGTAAATGACTCATTCTTTGGACCAGTCAGATTGACTCTCCCCACCCTCTTTCCCCAATGGTTTTCCTAGATACATCTCCCACCTTTCCAGCTGGTGCAATCTCAGAGAATGCAAATTCATTTAAATACTGGCCCAAATTAAATACAATTAGGAAGGTTAGTTTGTTGCCGAAAACCCTATGATGCATGACGAAACCCAGTATGAGGCATTTATAAATATATTTATCTGTAATTTTGTATTATCTGTGGCCTTTCTCTCCCACATTGGTGTGCTAGGAATTGACTATTGGCATGCTGCTTTTCTTTGAGAGTTTAATGCTAATGATTTAGTTAAGAAATGCTCTTTTTAGGGCCACAGAAGCAGTGGCTTCTGAGGCTAGGCTGAGATGGGATTTGATTTGTCATAATTTTCTCATCACTTGCAAGATTCGTGTCTATCATTTGTAGCAACATTCTCACCAACATGCATTCACAAAGTTACTGTGGTCGACATATAATTCAGAGACTTTGTAAGATATCATGCAAAAAAATACAGAAGCAGCTCGTCGCTGATTTGACATCCTGTCCATACAACATCAGAGCCAAACGGGTGACTGAAGAGTGTCTTTATAGAATATCTAGACATGTGGCATTGTGGGGATATGGCCTGCATTCAATTCCTCTATCTAGCATTGAAAGGTCTCCATAATCTCTCAGCATCCTATCTTTCAATACTAGTATGCCACAGAGGAAAAATGAACATACTTACATGTGGTCGTATCCTACGTAACCAAGTGAGTCTGAATCCCTGAAGGTCATTATCCAAAACCCATTCCAAATCTCTACTTACCTGGCTTCTAATTCCTAGAACCTCAAATATTCACCCCACAAAGTGCCATCAAAACACTAACCACCCCTTCCACTGTCTTCTCTGGAATGCCTGATCCATAGAAAACATACTTCTGCTCATTCCAAAATTTTCCTCTCCCATTTTTTCCTTCTTAAGGGAATCACCAAGACCTAACTTCCCCCCTCATGACAAAGCTTTTCTGGCCACTCTTTCCAGTACTTTGCACATTTTTACTCATTTACTTGAGTTCACCAGTTAAGTAGCAGAAGATAGAATTCTCCTTCCTCTCCATTGTCACATCCAGGTTCTTCTACCTACATTATTCAGTAACCTCCCCTCTTTTGAGGTTTGTGCAGTCCATATCTACCACTCAATCAAAATCCTGGTAGATTTGTTTATAGTCCTCGAGGTCACTTTCCTTCCTTCCTCCACAAATTCAGTACCTGCCTCACAATATTTCTCTCCTGCCCAACTTCTGCCTTTATATTAGGAGACACTTCCCTCAGATACTTTGTTCTGTCTAGGTTTTCATGACATTATACTCTCTTGACTCTACTCTGACCTATTAAATTATTCCTTCTTAGTCTCCTTTAATGTATCCTCATCTGTGTTGTGCTTTCTAATCACAGGTGACCCACAGGACTCCATTCCTGGGCCCTCTTCCTTTCTCACTCTGTATTACTTCATTGGTGATCTTATCAGCTCCCATCTCATCAGCACCCAACTTTGTTGTCATTGAGTCTCCATTATATCTCAACCTTCCCACACCATACCCAATCTGTAGCCAAGTCCTTTCAATTTATATTTATGAAATCTCTAGAGTATATCCCCCTTTTATCCTCTGTTTCTGTTCCTCCTCTAATGCAGGTAAGCACCATAGCACACCCAGGATGGTCTGCTAGCATAGGTTCTGTGATCCACTTTGCTGAAGGAAAGACAACTTTTAAAGGGGTCAACAATCTTATCTTTAATTATACGTAAGTGTAAAATAAAAGACAAATTAGCACAGACTCAACAGACAGGGATCCTGCTGTGTGAACAAAATAATACAACCACCTGCATACACCATCAGATTGGGAGAGCACCAACATCTGAGTAGTTGTGGGCCTCTTAACAAATGGCTACTCAGAGTCCTGTCCAGGGAACCAAAAGTTTCTTCTTATAAGTGAACACCCAAAGCCAAATGCCAAACTCCCAGTATATATAGTTTTCAACTGATAGTCTTAGAGCCAGAGGGTACCACAACCCTCATAACTCAGTTTAGCACCAAGAGGTGTGAAAGCCTTCATGAATGCAAGCCTCCCCCTAAGCAAGCTCCTCCTTAGGCAACTTCCTTCTCCAATTGGCTCTATGTGACTCAGGTTGTATCACAGCTTTAATTGAAATACATATGTACATTTAGAACTAGGAACAAGGCTCCTGTTACAAGGGAGCAGATGATACATGTGGTCACATAGGCCTATTAATGGACAGGAAAGATCTTCCTATTGCGTTAACATTACAGCAGGCCCCTGGACTGTTGTAACAGCTTGATGTTTACTCTTTCTGTCTCAAATATCCCCCATTTCAGTTCTCAGTCATCCAACGGCCAGAGTGATTTTCCTAAAGCACAGGCCCAACCATGTCCTCCCACCTTCACTCCATAAACTCCTGTGGCTCTCTATCACATCCAGGCTCAAATATAAATTCCTCTGATATTTAAATTCCTTGATAACTTAACCCCCCCCATATCTTTTTAGTCTTATTATACCTTATTCTCTGTCATTTACTATTTTTCTTTTGAAAATATAAAGTTCTTTATTTCAATTACATGTTAAAGCAATTTTAGCATTTATTTTGAGTTCCAAATTCTCTGCCTCCCCTCCCCTCTTCACCAGAAGGCAAATAAATTGGTAAAGGATATATATGTGCAAACATGCAAAACTATATTTCTATATTAGGTCGGTTGTGAAATACACAACAGCATGTCATTTACTCTTTGATCCAGTGACACTGGCTTCCTTGACATTCACAAATAAGAGACTGTTCTTTTGCTCCAGGCATCGTATCCAGTCACTCCCCCATGCCTGGAATGCTCTCCCTCCTCATCTTTACCTCTTGGCTTCCCTGCTTTTTTCCAAACTTTCAATAAAGTCCTGTTTTCTATAAGAAATCATTCCCAATCTCTCTTAATTCTAGTGACATCCATCTATCAATTATTTCCTAAATAGACTACACTTAACTTATTTCTACCTATTTACTTGTTGATTTTCCATTATACTGTGAGCTCCTTGAAGGTAGGTACTTTCACCTCTTTTTCTATCTACAGTCCTTAGCACAATGTCTGGTATATAGTAGGTGCTTAACAAATGCTTACTGACTGACTCACTAGTTTTAGAGTTCAAGGATGTAGATTCAAATTCTGCCTCTGATACCTGACATTGTACACCCAATTCAATAAAATATGTATTGATTTAGCATTTATGGATGCTCATTTTTGTTAAAAGCAAAAAATTCTCGGAGTCCCAATTGTCACTGAGTGTGTGATATTTTATTTCTGTCATAGCCCATTGACCATTAATTGTTTTCTATGTTCTCCCTCCAGACAGAAAAGGTAAAGAGACAGGAAGACCATCTCTCTATCCTCCAGGTTGTTAGAGAGAATGAAGTACTCTTAAGAAAACAGATTACACATTTCAATGTGAAAAAATGGTCTTAGATGGAGGAAAGGAGATGACTTTTGCCCAAATGTTGAAGGCTAGAAGAATCAAATAGGAGAAAGAGTGGGAAAAGAAGAGAGCCTAGGTGTCCCTATCTCACACAGGTTGGAAGTGTGAAAGTTACTCTTAAGCACACTCCCATTAGTGATTGACATGGGAGCTGTTCTATTTCTGACCTGGGCTTGTTCACTTCTCCTCAGGCAGCCTGGCGGTCCCCTTCTCCCTGAAGCTCACCATATTGATTCTAGACTCAGAGTGGAGAGCTGATTGACTTAGTCCACTTTAGTTCAGAACTCCCAAGAGTAAGAGATCCATCATCTTCAGCCTCTGCAGTAGCAATCATTAAAGGTGTATGCCATTCTGGCCAAAGAAAGCTGGCTAAAATAGATTTGAAGTTGTTCCTGGAGAAGAGAGAGCCCAGGGCTCTGACATGGAAGAAACTGCTTGCTTCCAAAGAATAATATGGAAGAGCCATAGTAGCTACAGGAGGAGGGATCACTTAGTAAGGAGATCACATATCCAGAAGGAGATGAAAAGAGCAGTAGTGGTTAGTCCTCAGAGAGGTATTTTTCTACATGATAACAACAGGAGAGAAGTCTATTGTGTTCCTGGGGCATGTGTCCACAACATAACAAAGATCCTCCCAAGACTGATCAAAACAGGTGAAAAGTACCCACTTCTGGTGACATATACCAGCACAAGCAATGTACAATGTAAGCCTACGTGGGTGGCGGAGTAAACTGGATAAAATGCCTGGAGCCTAAAATGTATTGTCTGTGATTATGAAGTCTTGGGAAGGAAACTCAAGGCAGCAGGGACTCAAATTGGGTTTTACTCAGTTGTTTAATGAAAATAAGGGATAAAGGAGAATAAAAAAAATAACGTAAGGGAACAGCTAGCTATAAAGGGAAAGTCTGAAAAGTCTTCCGGACCATGGTTTAAAATATAGGAAGGCAGATTCTTTATCCAAAGGGAAGTGCATCCTGGGAATGTCATTTAATTTCTACCTGCCTTAATTTCCTCATCTGTAAAATGTGGATTGAAATAGCACCTACCCTGCCTGGGAGGGAGGGCGCAGGGCCAGTGGGTGGGCCGGTGGGTTGGCTGCGTGAGTAGGGAGTTGACGCCGGGTTTCAGTTCCTCCCAGCAGCATGGTAGATTACGTGATCAGCAGCTGCATGGGCTACGTGCCTGAGGATGGGTTCACCACACAGCAACTCTTCGCTATCGCCTACGGCCTCACCTACAATGATTTCCTGATCCTGCCAGAATTCATAGACTTCACGGATGATGAGGTGGATTTGACTTCAGCTCTAACTCATAAAATCACTCTGAAGACACCTTTGATCTCATCGCCTATGGACACTGTAACTGAAGCTGATATGGCCATCACAATGGCTCTAATGGGTGGCATTGGTTTCATCCACCATAACTGTACTCCTGAGTTCCAGGCCAATGAGGTGCGCAAGGTCAAGAAATTTGAACAGGGTTTTATCACAGATCCAGTGATTTTGAACCCCTTATACACAGTGGGTGACGTGCTGGAGGCCAAGATGCGCATGGTTTCTTGGGCATCCCCAAAACTGAGACAGACACCATGGGAAGCAAGCTGGTGGGCGTGGTGACTTCACGTGACATAGACTTCCTCGCTGAGAAGGACCACACGACCTATCTCAGTGAGGTGATGACAAGTCGGAACGATTTGGTGGTGGTTCCCACAAGTGTGACATTGAAAGAAGCCAACAAGATCCTGCAGCACAGCAAGAAAGGAAAGCTGCCCATTGTTAATGACAGTGATGAATTGGTAGCCATCATTGCCCAGACTGACCTTGGCCTCCAAAGATGCTCACAAGCAGTTGCTCTGTGGAGCTGCTGTGGGCACCCGGGAGGATGACAAATACCGCCTGGACTTACTTACACAGGTGGATGCCAAAGTCATTATGCTGGACTCATCTCAAGGGAATTTGGTGTATCAGATCGCTATGGTGCACTACATCAAGTAGAAGTACCCCCAGCTGCAGGTGATTGGTGGGAATGTGGTGATGGCAGCACAGGCCAAGAATCTGATCCATGCCATTGTGGATGGACTTCGAGTGGGCATGAGCTGTGGCTCTATCTGCATCACCCAGGAAGTGATGGCACGTGGCTGGCCTCAAGACACTGCTGTGTACAAGGTAGTGGAATACGCCCATCGCTTTGGAGACCCCGTCATTGCCGAGGGTGGAATTCAGACGGTGTGGCATGTGGTCAAGGCACTGGCCCTTGGAGCCTCCACAGTGATGATGGGCTCCCTGCTGGCAGCTACCATGGAAGCCCCTGGTGAGTACTTCTTCTCCGATGGGGTGTGGCTCAAGAAATACCCTGGCATGGGCTCCCTGGATGCTATGGAAAAGAGCAGTAGCAGCCAGAAGAGATACTTCAGTGAGGGGGACAAGGTGAAGGTTGTGCAGGGTGTCTTGGGCTCCATTCAAGACAAAGACTCCATCCAAAAGTTTGTGTCCTACCTCATGGCTGGCATCCAGCGTGGCTGCCAGGATATCAGTGCCCAGAGTCTCTCTGTCCTGTGATCCATGATGTATTCTGAAGACCTCACATTTGAGAAGCCGGCAATGTCAGCTCAGATTGAAGGCCGCATCCATGGCCTCCATTCTTACGAGAAGCTGCTGTACTAAGGACAGTGGTGGTGGCCAAGGAGGGGGTGGAGGAGCCCCCATGGGGCCCCCTCTGTCACCTCCCTCCATAACTGAGTGGCCTGAGTGGCCAGTATGGGTTGCCAAACCCCCTTGCCCTCCCAGGAGGGGAGCAGGGAACTGGAGTTGGCCCCGTAGAAGGCTGTTGTCCTCTTAACCCCCCTCTCTTCCTGTTGAGCCAGGACTGCTCTCTCCAGGGGCCTGGAGAAAACTCAAGCCTCCTCTTCTCCCAGGAGCAGCTCACTCCTCAGTCCCCTGTGAGCCCACCAGCCTGCTTGCCCAGGACTTGCTCTTGCCTCAGGTCTCTCTTGCTGCACCCTGCTCCTTTTCTCCAAACATGGGCTGTTGTGAGGCCCTAGCTCTGAGACCAGAAGGTGTTGGCTCCAGGGAAGGCTCCTACCCCAGCATTCCTAGCTTCTTGTGCTGTAGGGTGCTTCCCACACCCTTCACCCCACAGCGAATGGTGCTCTCCATGGCCCTGTGTCCCCTACTCTGTTTGGCTATATTTTGCTTACTCAGACTGTGGCTATTGTGGGCTTCTGCCCACCAGCCAGAGGGAGGTCTTTGCTGGTCCCTCAAGCTGCCCACAGGGACTTGGTCTTAAGTGTGCCCTCCCCAGAGGTGATGTGTAACAGAGACAGCAGAGAGGGGAGGCAATCCCATTCAGTCTCATTCCCTTGCTGCTCTGGCCCATAGCCTCCTCTCCATCCCCAGCCATAGCTGACGGCTTTAACTTCCACACTTTGGGGCCACAGTTGTGTTGTTGTGTATTAAATAAGCTGAATAAAGCAAGCGGGTCTCAAAAAATAATAATAATAATAATAAAGAAAGAAATAACACCTATCTCTCAGGGTTGATAGGAAAAATCAAGGGACATAATATTTTTAAAGTGCTTTGCAAACCTGAAAATTCCATATTAAGTGCTAGTTATTCTCAACATTATTATTATTATCTGATAGAGGCAGATAATGATGCATTTGCAAGGAATTTAAAAATGTGTTCAAACTGATTTTAAACTAAAAAACATACAAAAAAGGACTAAGCCGGGAGAAGGGGAAGAGGAATGCCTACCATAGCACTCAAGGTAGATACTTATGTAGAGATTTGAATATATTGGAGGAAGGATGTTAGGAAGGAAGGGAGCATTTATTAAGCACCTGTATGTGCTGGGCTCTGTGCTCAGTATTTCACAAATGCTATCTCATTTTATCTTCTTGATAACTCCTATTATTATTCCCATTTTCCA
Organism: Pseudocheirus occidentalis; assembly: GCA_028646575.1. Lineage (NCBI taxonomy): Eukaryota > Metazoa > Chordata > Mammalia > Diprotodontia > Pseudocheiridae > Pseudocheirus > Pseudocheirus occidentalis. The sequence goes on along the minus strand of CM053596.1, from coordinate 26,414,642 downwards.
GATGAGGAACCCGAGATAGTAGAGCTTAAGTGACTTTTCCTTGGTCACAGAGCTTTATCTTAGGTTAGATCTGTATGGAGGTCTTCCTGAGTGTTAATCTCTATCTACCTAGCCTCCACCCAGTAGTTATGAGATAAGTTCCAAGAAAAGAACCTATCAAAACAAGTCACTATCCCAAATGCCCGAAGTTTGGGCAAAAAACATGAGGAACCACAGGTTGTAATAAAAGAAGATAAATTTGATCTCATAGGTATCACTGAGACTTAGAAGAAACCTCATCATGGTCTGTAGCATTGAATTCATATACCTTATTTAAAATAAAGGAAATGAAAAGGCAAGCAGTGGGGTAGCATAATATATTAAGAAAGCATACTCATGTGAGGAAATCTAGGAAGAAGAGCAAAAGAATATTCTAGAGCTTCTGGGTAAAAAATCAGTGGATGAAAGAGGATCTAGAAATAGAGGGACACTCTAAATGCTTTTGTCATTGGAACACACTTCAGACCACCTGGGTAGAAAGAGGATACCGATGAGTCTAGGAGATAGCAAACCTTACACAGGGCATGATTTACTTGTGATGGGGAGCTTCAATTCTCTGCCTCTTTTTCTCTATGCCTCTTTCTGTCTCTGTCTCTAAGTCTGTCTCTCTGTTTCTGTCTGTGTCTCTGTGTCTGTCTGTCTTTCCTCTTGCCCCTCTCTCCACAACTAATGACTTTTTAACTTGCCTTACTGGTAACTTCAATAACTTGATCCTTCAAAAAATGGAGAAATGAACAAGGGGACACCTAATTCTGAATCTATTTCTCATTATCCAAAATGAACCAATTGCCAATGAAAGTAGTGGTGGGAATCCAGGGTAGCGAGACCTCTCTCTTCTCAAGTTTGTGATAGATAAGGAGAGGAAATGCAGCCCTGACTCTTTTTTCCTGTCATGACAAGTATACCAGGGGAGTATCTCTGGCTGTTCACTCATCACTCTTCAGCCAAGCCATCTTCTCCTCCTTTAATACATTTTCCTGTTGATGTGTTTTAAACTCATTCTTCAGTTCCTCATTGGTTATATGTCTCAAGCTTACATCCACTGTGTCCTCTTCTCCGTTGCCCTCTGGATGATGCTCATTTTCAATTCCTTGGAGATTGCTGTATTCCATGCCTCAGACATATAGCAACACTACCAAAACTGTGATATTTTTAGAAAGATGAATCTTTGTTTCTGGGAGAAGATTGGGCTCTCCAAAGGAGCTCTGTAATTTCCTGAAGGCAATCCTACCTGCTCTAGTCCTCCTGTTTAATCTTGAGTCTAACTGCTTGGTCGATTTTTTTTGTTCAACCATTTTTCATTCATAGCTCACTCTTTGTGACCACATTTGGGATTTTATTGGCATGTGGAAAGCACTTAATACATGCTTGCCATTTTGTCCCAGATATATATGTATGTATGTATGTATGTATGTATATTTGTGTATATATGTATGTGTGAGTATATATATTATATATGGATAGATAAGGTTTATAGATTGTAGAGTATGTATAAAATATTCTTTTTTCTTTGTCTTGCTCTAGACTTGTATCCTTAATTGGTATCGGGATGTCCTGGTGAGAAAACTCCTACAATTACAAAATAACAGCTTAGAATCTTATAGCATTTCCTAGGACCTTGGGAGGTTAAAAGAGTTATCCAGAGTGGCAGAGCCACTATGTTTCAATGGTAGAGCATAAATGGAGGTTTTCTAGACTCTGAGGCCAGATTTCTATCCAATATGCCCAACTGAGGGTTGGAGCCAAGATGACAGTAAAAATAGGAACCCGCTTGAGCTCTTTCCCAATCCTCTCTAAATTCTTGTAAAAATGACTCTAAAGAAATTCTAGAACTGCCGAACCCACAAAAATGACAAAGGGAAACACATCTGTAGCTCAAGTCAGACTGGAAGGTGGATAGGAAGGGTGTATTGCATCAGGCTGGGAGCAGAGCACAGTGAGCCACCCCAGTGCAGATGGGGCTGGAGCAGGCCTCATGGGACTGCATTGCTGACCACTGTGGTGATTTCCAGACTTCTCAACCCACAAATGCCAAGGACAGCATCGAAAGCCAATGGGGGACTCTGTGGGACCTGGGTAAAAGAAGAGCATACAGTCCGGTTCCGACCATGAGGCGGTGAAAGTGGTGACAGCAGCAGTGTTGGCATTTGTAGCAGCTGCTTCTGGAGCTCTTGCCCCACAGACAGTGGGGGATCTAGCAGCTGATACAAAACCTCTGAAGCCTGAGACAATATACTCATCTCTACCTCCAGGCCCACTGGAACCAGAGTCCTGCCTTCACATGGAGTTAGAAAGTCAAGTATTTGACTGGGAAGATGAGCAAACAGAATTAAAAGTCAGACTATAAAATTTTACTTTGGTGACAAAGAACATCAAAACATACAACTAGAAGAAGACAACAAAGTCAAAATTCCTACACCAATATGTCCAATTGAAAGACCAGTGATACTCTCAAGGGAATATAGATACATGGAGGCATGCATACACATACATGGGTAATATAGAGTTCTCCAGATACGTTTTTACCTAAGAGTATACTAAAATTTTGGGGACCTAACTGGATACCTGAGCATCCTGGAATCCTAAAATTAGCATCTTACAATTATGTCAGCAACCCCAATCATCTCATGGTCATTACCAAATATGGGATTAATATTTTGAGTAGATTTTATTAATTTTTATTAAGGACTCTGAAATTTACAGTTTATATTGTTATTATGCTAGAATGACAGTAGTATGGAGAACTGATGAGATTTGGACTAGGAGCTTCTGAGTTCAGTTTTAATTTTCTTTTGAGCTTGTCCACGTAATTTAGTCTGCTCTCTGAATCTCTGGGTCTCAGTTTCTTTAACTCATTGTAAGAGAATAGGCCACACTGGATAATATGAGATTCCTTATAATTTTCAATCTAGAGCTTATTTTCCCAAGTGTGGTAGGATCAATACATGTTAATACTGGATAAGTGTATGGATCTTTCCATATGCAAGCTGGTATGGAGACTTTCCCTCATTTTGTTTCTTAGGTGCTTGGGCGGGGGCCATATAGAAGAGCGTCTCACTTCAAAGGGCTTTATTTAATAATAGCGCAGGCTTGCTTAAATCTTAATTATTCTCCAGATGAATCCAGGACACATTCTTCAAATGTATCTGAGGATCATTAGGAGAGTTGCTAACATCTCCTATATGGGGCTGAACTTGGGGAATAAATTTTACTCGGCTGTCTATTCGGCTTCTCAGCACAGATCATTTATTTGAGAAGAAGAACCAGCGACAACCTACATCAAGGCAGACGTTCAGATTTATGGTTTAACGAGCTGATTCACAGAGAGGAATCAGAGATGTTTCAAAACAGTTTGGCATGACTTTTATGAGCTTTTAAAGTATGACATACTTGGAGGCAAAAAAAATGAAAGAATAGGAAGCTTCCCTCCTTGTATACTCACACGTTGACAAGTGCTTAGATACAGGTATATAGTATATAGATAACACAATTGTACATAAAATGGGCCAACTAAGCAAATGGGCATTAAAAAAATATCTTAACCAGGAACCAAAAGTAATTAGCTTTCTATTAAGAAATGTTTTCTATCTTTATGTAGTTGTCTTTTTTGGCTTTGATAAGTTTTGTTTGTAAAAAGACCAAACAAGCAAACAAAAGACTGTTAATTATTATGCTTTGCTACTAGAGCAGAGCCTGAAACTAATCCTAATCTGAGAGTCTGTGAGGAGAACATTATTCTCAAGGCTATTCTTAAAGCAAGTTTTTATTATATATGTTTGTGTTCTTAACTGGGATTCCCTTTGTTTGGCAAAAAATGATGGCGATTGAGTAATACTAGCTTTCGGATATAAGGAGAAATCTTATCACCAACTAAGAGGCACCATAATATCTTAAATGCATCACCAGACCTGAGTTCTAAACAGACCTCAATCGCTTATGAGTTGTGTGACCTTGGGAAAGTCACATAACTTCTGCTCTCCAAATTTCCTCCTTTGTAATAAAAAAGACTCCTGAAACCAATCATTTCAAACCCTTTTAGCTCTAACTCTATGATCTCATGAAATTCTCACTGATAGTTTTCTCTTTATTGGAACTCCAGTTTTATAACATCATGTTGATGTGTGCATCTAGAAGGAAGAACAAACTAAAGTATTTTTTCAACTTAAATATCTAACCATTTGTGATGTTTTAGAAATGATATTGTAAAAAAAGTCATTACTAATCACTTCAATCCTGAGCAAAGAAAACTTTAGGGGGACAGCTGATATTTTCAACATTACTACCAATGGAAAGCAGGATTTCAGAAGAGAAATGTCGATAAAACATGAGAATAACTTATTAAGATAGTGTTACCTGGGTCCTTTTTTTTTTCCTTTTTGGAAGGGGAAAGGCAGGGCAATTGGGGTTAAGTGACTTGCCCAAGGTCACACAGCTAGTAAGTATTAAGTGTCTAAGGCTGAAATTGGACTCAGGTCCTCCTGATTCCAGGGCCAGTGCTCTATTCATTGTGCCACCTAGATGCCCCCTACCTGGCTTCTTTTGACCTCACTTGGGGATTCTTTTTCTCTCAGTGTTTAGGAAGAGATCATGCTGTATGGGGAAGACCCTGGGGCCTACTTTTCCTTTGAAGCCAAGTCATCTTGAGACACAGGCCTGGGTTACTGGCATTTCTATTTGTTCTTTTCCTTTCAGCATGAAAGGAGTGGTGTCACTGACCTTGTGAGTTTTGAAAGGTGGGGAAAATGAGTCAAAGGAATCTGGAAATTGAAGTTCAGTTAAACATTGATGCCCCCAGGAGTAAAGAGCAATATTTGTGGGTGACCTTCTGCATCTCTTCCCAGTACTAGCTGAGACAAGGACTCATTTGACAGGCATTCTGCTTCTTTGTGTGAGAACTTAGTGAGACTAATGCTATGTAGGAAATGAAAAAATGTTGAATTCACTCTTCTTTGATATCAAAGTAGCATGGTTAAGACCATGCCTTCTGAGATGTCAAAGGGCAATACTTGGCCTTTGTTCTTGCCATATCATTGGAGCAAATATTCCCTAGCAAAATTTTACATTTTAAAAAAATTTTTCAGCATAGTATTATGTGAGAGTGGATTTAATACATAAGAATACTATGCTATTGATCTGGTATGGAATACATCTATTAAGGGATGGTTAAATATACACATACACACATACACATATACATAAATGTATCTGTACACACATGTAACACAAACACACCTGTACACACATATTGACATATACACACATGCATTTATATGTTATATGCATTTGTATACATACACATATAATACAAAACAATAATACAATAAATACAATAAACAATAATACACATATAATAAAAAACATATAATACAAAACACATGCACATACACATATGTATGCATACACACATACATATGCAAACATACATACACACATATATGCATGTCCACAATATAGTCATTCAATTCTAACTAAAAAGGTTTTATGCCATCAAAGAAGGGGAGAAGGTCAAGATTTACGTATGACAATCAGTTTCTAAGTGTTAACTATTTTTAAAAAAGTAGAGAAAACTGAGAATTAAAAGAAGTAAAAATATACAATCAAAGAAGCAATAATAATTCCATTCAACAATCACTAATTTAATAAATATTTTACCAGATATCGTGCTAGGTACTAGAGGTACAAAGACAAAACCAAGATACTCCTTGTCCTATGATAACTTATATTTTTCTGGGAATAAATGACACTTTGACTGCTAGATAGTTAATAAAAAACAATTTCAGCAGTACCTGGAAGTAGTGAGAGTCATGACAAACAGGAGTATTCCAAGAAGCAGAGGTGGGGGAGGAGAACATTCCAGCCATGCCAGATAGGGCTATATGGCTCAAACAGAGGATGTTATATCACTTCTGCTTTAGAAAAGCAAAACATAGACGTAGGAAGAGATATTTAGAAGGACAAAAACAGAACCTTAAGATTTGGTGTTTGAATAGATAAATACTAATGAGAAGTAGAGAAGCTTAAGAAGAGTATCAGAAATTTCTTGGTGTATATGTGAACTCTAGGAGACATTTAAATATGGAAATATTTAAAGCAGCAAAAAAAATATTTGCTATAAATATTTTTGCTTAACATGGATCTTTCTCTGTATCATTGGCCATCTTGGGGGCATGGGTCCAGTCACAGGATCACTGGGTCCAAAGAACTTTTATCCCATATCTTCATAACTTGATTTCTAGTCTGATTAGGCCAATTTGCAGTTATATCAACTTCCTATTATCAGATCTCTCTTCTCACAAGCCCTCCAGACATGTCTCTGAAGACTTCGCTAATTGATTTTTCCTCCTTTCCTTTCTGTCTTCTCTCCCAGCTGAGGCCAAACCATTGACTCTTGTCATTTTTCTTTCCTTTCTTAATTAGCTATTTGTAGTGTACAGAAAAAAAACCAGTATTTGAGAACTGGAAGACCACTCAGGTAAACATCTAGTCCAACCCATTCACGAAGGACTCTCTACTATAAACCTACTGGATGAGCATTTCAGACTATGCTTGATGACCTCTAAGAAGGGGAAACCATTACTTCCGAGGCAGTTCATTCTACTTACTATAGGGTCTAATTGTTAGGAAATGTTTTCCTGAGGTCAAACCGAAATAATCCTGTTTGTAATGTCTACCATGTGCTCCTGATTCTTCCTCTGTGACCTCATCTAGTTCCTCCTCTGTGTGACAACTTGTGAACTACTTGGTTATAGCTATAACATAATTGTAGCTTTCTTCACTTGAAGCAATCCACCCTCCCAATCCTAACCTCCGGTTTAAACCTTGAGTCATTCTTTCTTTGTCCTAGCCCATTCAGAAGCTTACTTTCATGCTTGTCTACAACTATAATCTTTCCCTGTTCTCTTTTTGCAACTTACCTTGTTCAGCCCAGATGAAAGTAGAGTTCATAAGATCCCATTTGCTTTCTTTGTCAACTCTATATTTGAATAGCTTTCACTGATGGTGCTCTAATTTTAAAAACTAATATTTTCTTCCCTTTATGGCTCTATCCTTTCTTAGGTACCTTCTCTCCTGACCACACCCCTATTTGTTCGTTCATTTGAATATCAAATTCAATACTTTGACTCTCACTTTTCATCACCAACTCTTGGAAAGAGTGGAATTCCAAACGGAAAAATAATCTCTTTTTCTTCTCCATCTTGGAATATAAATACATGATCGTCTCTAATCCTTTGTGAATTGTTCAACTTTCTTTGCCTTTCTTGGATTGCTTTTACCCACTGTTTTTGCCTTTTGCTAATTGTGTTCCATTCTGGTTTTCTCAACATGAATTCTAGGAAGCAATTAATTTTGTTAAAAGTCCATTTGGTTCTGGATTATAGAACTGGGATAGAACTTGGTACATGCATGTGTTGATAATTACATTTCACTATAATTGGTTTCCTTAATAATCCTATATAATCTGTTTTGTGCATTTAAAAACATGATTCCAAGAAAAATTCCAAAGGCTTCACCACACTGCTGAAGTAGGTTTTGGCACAAAAAGGGTTAAGAGGAACTGTTCTTATCATACTGATCTTTGTAGGTTTTTTTTAATGCAAATCATTTCCCCATGCCTTGGGGGCATATTCTACATTTTTCCCTTTTCTTTCCCTAACTTTGTTGATTTCTTTTCCTTTGTGATCTGAACAGGAATTCCTTATATGATCTATCTTTTTCTAGCACTTTGGAACATATTTCCTTTGAATTCTGAAGGTTGGTTATCTCAATTTTTACTCTGTTATAAATGAGATTTCTCTCTGCTAGTGACTGATGGGTTCTATCAATTTGTACTTCACCCTCCAGTTTGCTCACTTTAGGACAATTTCCCTTTATGTTTGTTTGAAATATGGTATCTAGGTTTTCGTTGTTACTTTCATTTTATCATGCTCATGTAGGAAACTAATAATCCTTACAATATCTCTTCATATCCTAGTCTCCAGGTATGATGTTTTTGATCAAAGGTAACTTACACAATCATTTTTCCTCTTTTATTTCCTTGTAACATTTCTTCTTATGATTAAATTTTTCAGTTGTTTCTTACATTTGTTCAGGTTATCCATGACTTTACTTAGTCTTCCCAGTTTCCACTCTGTCAATTATTATACTCCTATTAAGTTTTTAATTAAGAACTTTGATTTTTCTTCTCATCTCCCCCTTCAAATTTTTATTAGGTTTTGAACTAACAGTAGGCTATATGGATCCCCTCAACAATAATCTTGAAAAAAAATCTCATCCCTTTCACAAATTAATGTAGCCTCACTTCAATAGTGATTCAAGCAGCTGGTATTTTAGGAGTTAAAACACTCTCAGGGGAACCTAATATAATGAAGAAAAACTTTGAGATAAGAACATCATAGAATAAAACTCCAGAAGAAGAAAATAATTCACCATTTAACTTCAATGTAATAAAACGGAATAGAACAGCCAAAGCAACCTTTGGAGTGGTTGAAAGTCTTCTTCAATCTCTATCTTCTATATCCCCTGACACACAGACTTCAACATATGGGAGGCTAATATAAGAAGGAAAGCAGGGCCACTCCAAAGGGGAAGCGAAGTGAAAGAAATAACAGATGGCAGAATAGCTATTGGAAATCCTCATTTGTTGGTAGAATAGCTTTGATGGCAAAATAGCTATTGGAAATCCTCTAACATCCACACCTCTGGATGTTAGAATAAATCATCTTCTGTCTGCAGTACCAATAGCCATGTGAAACCCAAGTGTAAGACCTAGAAGGTTAGCAGATAGGTAGAACATAAGATAGGGAAAAATATAATAGTAGTGGAGGAGTAGATGGATAAGCAGGAAGAACCAAATAGGAAGCTAACATTGTTAACCACACTTTTTTTTTAACCCTAGCCTGTTGGCAACTAGCAATGATATAGTTTGATAAAAATATACAAATAGTTTAGGGTTGCTTTGGCATACTTCCAAATTGTATAGCAGTTAATCTGGCAAAAAAATATCTGGGGGTTTTAGAGGACTAAAAGCATTATATGAGTCAAATGTGTGACATTATAGTTGACTCAATATGAGTCAGCTGTGTGACAAAAATACTATTGTGATTTTAAACTGCCTTAAAAAGAAGTATAGTATACAGAATAGACCTGCTGGATTTTGCCCTAATCAGACTACATCCTGAAGATGGTATTTAGTTCTAGGCAGCACATTTGAACAAAGACAATGGAAATCTGGAAGGCATTCAGGGGAGGGCAGCCAGCACAGTGAAAAGTCTCCAGATCATGCCATATGAAGATGAATTGAAAGAACTCTGAATGCCTTGCCCAAAAAAGAAGTGACACGAGCGTGAACTTGATATCCCAGTCTTTGAAAGACAATCATATGGAAAAAGGATTTCATTTGGATTTAAATCCAGATCTCTACAGATCTCGGGCCACCACCTACAGAGAAACACTACAACATATTACTTCTCAAAAGAAGAGACTGGATGGCTACATGTTCGTATGTTATGGTGGGGAGTCTTCTCATGGTTGGGTTGGACTTGGTGGCTACTGAGAGTCTTTCTGGCATCCAAAATTTACTGTTCTGGTCGTATAAGTTGGAAACATGGTTTTTGATTAGCTAGCATTTGAATTTGTGCTAATGACTTCTCTTCTTCAATGGAATGGGTAATTTCCTAGACTCTTTTTTGTGCTGTGACAGTCTTTTTAGAGACAGAAAGGAAAAGTATCTGTATACTCCATTGAATGGAATTACTGGGTAATACCTCTTAAGTTGCATTAGAAAAATTAGCATGAAATCACTGAAAAAAAAAGGTAGCTGGGGAGTAGGAAGAATCAAATTTAGGAAATATAATTAAGAATGACAGTTTGAAGGTTGGGAAAAGGGCATTACTCCCCCAAAAGCAAGGATGTGACTGCCTTGAATGAACATTTCTGATCTAATGAAGTCCAAGAGGGGAAACTTCCTTCATAGGTAGCCCCTCCAAAAGACCTGAGCAATCTATCCCCAGGGAGCTGACATACTCCTCCTGTATGCAAACCATCCTATTTAAATTATTATATATTTGCTAGAAAAGTTTCTAAGAAGGAAAGGCAATTAGGGATAAACTTTGAAGTCTTGGATCATTTGAAAAATGGAAAAGCATGCTAGGGCCCAGAAGAGAAATTATTCATTTGCCCCATTTTATGGCATACTGGATGCCCAGCTTGTAGGTTCATCAGTTCCCTCTCCCCTAAATCCCAGGGAACTGGTCAAACTTGGTGCTGAATCACTTCAGCTTTCCATTCAAGCACACAGTTACTGCCTCCATGCTCAGAATTAAGTTGACTTGTTGGATCCTCTGACTTGCCATTCATCAGGAATAGTTATGATCCACTGTCAGTACATGCTCACCCCACTATTTCCTGAAATGTCTAAGAGGTTGGCAAAGATGGATTAGAATTTGGATAATTTACAACAGAAGAGGAACAAGTGGAATAAATGCATTCTGAGCTTGACACTGAATAGACTCTACCATTGCCCATGGTCCTTTCACTGTACCAACTTGGTGTCTTTTTAACCTTTCATTTTTAAACTGGGGCTTGGATGAGAAATGAGAGGAATTTTGGAGGAGAATGTTTATCTTTTCTATTTCAGAACCTGAGGTATGGTCATTATACAGCATTACCTGTTCTGCAAATAAACACAGGCAAGCAAAGACTCTACTCTGATCCTTTGAAATAGGTACTCTCTCTCTCTAACGACCTGGATTCCAATCCCACTCCATCTATATTCTCTCATTCTGGGTGACTATTGTCCAAGTTTGACATATGTGTGATGTTTTCCTCTAGTTCTCTTGACATTGTATAAATATAAATGAAATATGCAGGAATGGTCTTTCAATTCTTTTTTGTTATATCATGATTTATGCGTCTTCATTGGTAACTTTACATCCCTTTGGTGACATCTTGTATGCCTCTTCTCTTGTATAATTCTTGGTGATGTATTGCTATCCACTCATATTCAACATGTGTCTCTAACACTCTTTGGGGTCAATCTAAACATTCACTCTTTTAGAGACACAATATTCCATTAACTCTAATAATAAACCATCCTTAGTAGAACAGTATTATTTTGAAATAGTTCTTTATTTCATGGAGAAGTGTGGGTCACTAAAAGTACTATACAGTTTGTCAAAAGCCCTACTCTTCCTGTTCAATTCTGAACCAACCTCCATGTCCATATGTGATGTCTGTCCTAAATGATAGACCTTTTTCTAAGGATTGTTTATCCAACTTCAGATCATAGTCTGCATAAAAGACATCCTTTATCTACTCTGAAGTATCAACATGATACAGAGGTCACCCTGGGCTCTTAAAGGCTTAGAAAGAGCCCACAGACCGACTGATTCTACAGTGCTCGGAAGGCTTTGAAATATCCTCCTGGAAGTAGACAATGTGTACTTTCTAAGGACTGTGCCAGCTAACAACAGCAGCAGCAACAATGGCTGGTATTTATAGAGCACTTTTAAGTTTGCAAAAGACATTGTATATTATTTCCTTTGATTCTTGTATCAGTCTGTGAGATGCATGTCCCTATTATTCCTATTTTAAAGATGATAAAACTGAAGCTCATAGAGGTCAAGTCAGTTGTCCTTAAGTATCTGAGGCAGGATTTGAACTCGGCTCTTCCTGGGTCTCAAGTGGAAAAAAGTTCAAAAAGCCCTGAATAGTGTGCCAGCCATAGTGTGGTTAGCTGAAAGGAACATCAACTTATTTCTCTATTTAATTGGGCTTAAAAAATTAAATACTATCTCAAACTGACTTTCAAAACAGCTTAATATAGGGGAATAGAATGAGAGGAGACAAGGAGAGACAGAATGGGGTCAATTATTTCATATAGAAGAGGCAAGGGATAACTGTTACAATGGAGGGGAAGAAAAGGAAGGCAAAAGGGAATGGGTCAACCTTACTGTCATTGAATGTGGTTTAGGGAGAGAATGCCATATGCTATAAAACAGCTTAACATTAAACTAAACATTAAAATAACTACATTACCCAGTATCTTCAAATATTATTTCTAAAGAAAATAGTGCAATATCAGTATGTAGTATATTATAAGTACAAATACTGGGAACAGTTTTGTTAGGGATGGGGACTTGCCCTGTCATTAGTACGAGGAACTCCCAGTTGAGACAATTCCCCTTTACTAATACAGCTTGATACTTGCTCTTTAGTTTAAAGTCTAAGAAAGCTGCTTAGATCCCTGAGAAATATGCAATTGTCTCTGACCACAATTGTCTCAGAGGTAGAATTGGAACCCAGGTTTCCTTGGCTCAGAGACCAGCTATCTATCCACCACACCTCAAGAGGTTAATACCTATATCTAATTATCATTAGACACTGATTCAATCCTGACTTTCCTCAAGGCTTTCATGAGATGATTCCTCCTTACGCTACGTGCTCAAGAACTCTTTTTAGAGAGTATAGACACAGACCTAACATTTCTTTGGTTCTGTAGTTCTGGTCCTTCTTTTAGCTAAGAGAAGTCTAACCACATTTTTGTACTTTAAAGGACCTCAGTTTACCTCTGCTTTTGCAAGAATTTACTTCATCTTTCCTACTATTTCCTTTACTTTCTTAACTTTCCAATTTATGAGCCAACGCATTTAGAAAAAGACCACATAAATCTCTAAGCTTTAGGGAGCATTATCTTATGTCTGTACTGAATAACAATGGAATATTTTTGTTTCTTCCCCATTTTATCTCTTTGTTTCTTGAAGCTTGAGCTGCTGTTAATTCCTAATCCAAAGGCAATTGTTCCAATAAAGAGCCTAAAGGTTTTATTAGCAATTAATTGCAGTTTTTATATAATCTTTTGAAACTCAGCTCAGATACAGGAGTGAATTATGAAAGATTTTCAGGTGACAAAGACCTCAACTTTCCTACAATGAGACATTCGTTTTTAAGCACACATTTAAACAGATAGGGAGGTTTGAAAGAAAGAATTAATGATGTCTCCACATTGACCACAATGTTAAGCATGTCCTTTCCCTAAAGAATGGGCACTGATATTTGTGATTTTGTTACCATTCTCCCATTTCCCCATTATGGGAGAGGGGGGAAGGGTAAACTTCTTATGATATCTTTTTTTTTAATCTAATAGTTGTGTAGGATTTTTCTACCTGAAATATCTAAAGGATCAACAACAAAAATGTCACCTCCCTCATAGCCTCCCATGGGTACTGTGACTCTCATTCAATGCTTTTATATCATTGGATTTTGCTTAGAGTCCATATTTAATCCTTGAGTATGACGAACTTTGCTCTAGAGGATGTAGGTTCAAATTGCAGATTGAAAATATATTAGCTAAGTGACTTCCTCTCTCTGGACTGTATGTTTTTGCTGCTGTTCATTGATGTTTATTTGTTTTAATCATTCTATAACATGGGAAAGTCAGAATAAATGACTTTTAAATGGAAATTGTAAAGTTTCATAAAGCTGGCTCAGTTTATCAGCCTTTTTACTAACAATGCTGGTCTGTGGTTCCATAAGAAAGAGAGGGGACTCAGTTCAATTTAAACAACATTTACAAAGCAAGTTCTTTGTGCCAGTCACTGTACTAAGCACTGGAGACTGAAAGACTGACATGCAACTGGGGACATACAATTCATATCTGGATATACAAATATCAAAGATTATGGGGAAAACACTAAGAATTGGTGTATTATTAAACACCTACTATGTGCTGTACGCATTACATACATTTTAATTTATGTTTATTTGATCCTCACAACAACCGTGTGAGGTAGGAGCTAATATCATCCCCATTTTATAGTTGAAGAAACTGATTCAGACAGAGATTAAAGGCTTGTACAGGTCACATGGAGAGTAAGTATCTGAGGCCTTATTGAATTGATATCTTCCTCACTCCACTGTACCACCTAACTGCTATGTGCATTGTAAGAATGAAGGTCAACCTTGCAAGGATATATAGATGAAAAATGGCAGATAGAGTTTGGGGAATAGCAAATAGGACAATTTAGCTGTAACAAGGTGTATGAGATGATTTATAGTACCGACGTACCAGGGAGAAAGGAAATACCCTAATATTAAGGAATATTTAAGTGAGTTCTGGTACACAATGGTAAATGAATATTACTGTTCTGTAAGAAATTTTCATTGGGATGAATATAAAAAAGCTTGGGAAGATCTACATGAACTGACTCAAAGCGGAAGAAGAACCAGGAAAACAATGTATACCATTACCTCAGCAATGTAAATGAAAAGGACAAGAGCAAAACAATTGAAACTAAAAACTGTGAAATTGTCATGACTGACCTTGGTCCAAAGAAGAGAGAGAAGGTGCCATTCTTCCTTCTTTGTAGAGATGGGATAGCTATGGGTGTGGGACACTGTAAATTACAGAGCTTTAAAAAATGTTGTTCAGTTTTGCCAAACAATTCCTTTCTTTCCTCCTCCCCCACCTCACTCCTCCTTTAAAATATTTGTTATAAGGGATAGGTCTCTAGGGGGCATTCATTGGGAAATGCAGGTAATATAAAAAAGAAATGATATCAATAAAATTTTATTTTGCAGCCATACTGTGCATGATGTGAAGAAACCTGCAATAAATCAGGCAAGATAAATGGAAGCAAGATCACAGAGGGCTTTAAATGTCAGGCTAGGGAGTATGTATTTCCCATAGGCTAAAAATAGCCACTTAAAATTTTTGAACAGATGAATTCTGGGGTCAGATTAGATATTAAGGTGAAAAAATAAAACGAAACAAAACTAATGCCTTACCTGTCATGGAGGCAGCAAGGTGTAGGGAAAAGAGTATCATGTTTAGACTTACTAGACTTAAACTGAAGTACCATATCTGTGCCCTGCCCACCCCTAACTAACTTGGTGGTCTTGGGAAAGTCAATTAAGTTTTCTGGGCTTGGTTTTCCTGTCTGTTAGGTGGCAGGTGGCAGTAATAATTGGTTTCCAAGGTTATTCACAGTTTTATGATCCTAGAACATGTACAACTTTGGGTGTCTCCATACTTTCATGGTCTCCATTTCCTCATGGGCAACATAAAAAAGTAAAGCTAAGAAACAACATGATACCTTAGGTTAAGAATAGTTTTTAGAATCAGGAAGACCTGGGCTCAGTGCCACCTGTAACCCACACTTCCAACATAATCTAGCAGAGATCAATCAACCTCTTGGTACTCCAGACAACTCTCCAAGATTCCAAGTTTCTGATTAATGGTTGATTGACTTTGGCAGAAAGAGTTTGCTCATCATGAGCTCCTTATACCAACAGAATCATAGGTCTGGGAAAAAATGAAGTGGAGGGGTCAACTTGGTGGCCTCTAAGATCAAGTCTCTTCTAGCTCTAAATTTTAATTTATAATCTTGGTGGGAATAATTGGAGCTATGAGGAACCTGGTTTGCTCTATCCTGGTGTTTAACCACATCTGGGAAGCTCTAAAACCCCTTTTCAGAGTCAATCTCCATGGAATTCAGCTGCTTTCTTCCTTCCACCCCACTTCAAATACCCTCCCCCCATTCACCAGGAGAACACTGAGCTGTCTGTCCTGTATCTTGTTGGCAAATATGATTTAGACCTGAGACAAAGGATGTAAACTGATTATGAAACAAACCACTCAGCACAATATTGCACCAGGCACTTAATCCAATCAAAGAGCTCTCTAAGACTCCCTGAGTTTAGATTCCTATTCTCTCCCTGTTAACTCACTGCCTTTATTGGTAGATATTAGATTTGCTGCTCTCCTCACATTAAAATGATACCTCTTGGAATAAAGAATCATGAAGTAGAGAGAAAACATCTCTTTTTGTTCCCAAACCACCTTCTCCCCCTCCTACCACCCTCA
>CM053596.1:26382442-26398241 GCA_028646575.1 Pseudocheirus occidentalis | reverse complement strand
ATGATAGATATACAAGCAGAAAGACAGATGGATGGAAAGAAAGAAAGAAATAAAGAAAGAGAGAAAGAAAGAAAGAAAGAAAGAAAGAAAGAAAGAAAGAAAGAAAGAAAGAAAGAAAGAAAGAAAGAAAGAAAGAAACAAAGAAAGAAAGAAACAAAGAAAGAAAGTTGTATAAATGGATGGACAGATAGAGAGATATTGCGCATCCCTGGTCTTTTACATGTCACCTTCCCCATTGCAAAGGATGCTCCTTGAAGGCTGGAACAGGGTTTTGTGTTGATGTTGTTGTTTTAGAAGCCTTTGTATCTCCAGGTCTACTGATCCATAGTAAGTACTTAATATATCACTCTGGACTTGACTTACCTGGATTTAAAGTGTATTGCTTGTGGTCACACTGCTTATAAGCAACAAAGACAGGATTTGAGCTCATTCCTGTATGACCCCAAGTTCATCAACTCTATCCACCAAGTTTCACTGTCTTCTTTTAGGTGTCCGGGAGTATCTAGAGCTGAAAGGGATATTAGCATGCATTTATTCCTCATAAATGGGGGGACGGGAGTTATTTAGTGACCATATTACCTCCTTTGTAGACAGTCTTAGCTATCAGAATGACATGGTCTCCCAATTCTCAAACCTCAGACCAAATCATCACCATGGAATACAGAAAAAATTACTTTGAGTTATGATGGAGAAATCTCTCCAGATTTGTTAAGGGAGCTGACATCACTAGAAAATACCTGAGGCAAAATTGTGAAAGGGACAAAGATAGTCTCAGTATTCCCACTCATTTCTATACTCCTTCTCCCCTGAACTTTGATTCAATATTGCCCTTCATCCTTCTTCAGACATACAATTGTCTTGTTCTAACCCAACCCTACAAACAGAGTATGTGAGGGCTGGTAGAGACCATAAAGCATAACCAGAAAGGATATAGGAATATAGAATATCAGAGTTTAAAGGGACCTTTAAATATAGACCTGCAGAGATGGATGGGACCCTACTGATTGTCTAGTCCAACTCCCTCATTTTTAAGATGAAGCACCCAAGATCCAGATCTGAGGCCACACAAGTCATCCTGTGCAGATCTGGGTCCTGTTGCTCATCTCAGGAATCGATCTGCCATGAGTCATTTATTTTTTTCAGTTCAGTCATTTCTCAGTCATATCCTACTCTCTTCTTTGACCCATTTGGGGCTTTCTTGGCAGCAGGTATGGGAGTGGTTTTCCATCTGTTTCTCCATCTCATTTTAAAGAGGAGGAACTAAGGTTAACAGAGTTAACTGACTTGACCAAGGTCATGCAATGAGTAAGTGCCTGAGGCTGGTTTGGAACTAAGAAAAATGAGTCTTACTGATTATAAGTCCTATACCCTATCTACTGTGCCAATTACCCACCCACTTATGTCTTAGTTTGAATTTAAATCATTTGGTTGTGTCTCCAAGTTGCCTTTGTTTTTTGAAGTCTTCGTTCTCATTATGAAATGAAGACTTTGGTCCCTATAAAGAAATTTGAGGGGCAGCTAGGTGACATAGTGAATAGGACATGGGCTATGAGGTTAGGAGGACCTGAGTTTAAATTCAGCCTCAGACTGACACTTGACACACTTACTAGCTATGTAGCCTTGGGCAAGTCACTTAACCCCAATTGCCTTACCTACCCCCTCCAAAAAAAGAAATTTGATTCATAAATGAAGTAAATATCCTCCCCCTAAAATTTTCTGCCTACATAAAAAACATTATTATTCCTGGACATAAAGAAAATCATACCATAGTGCAAAATCATAGGACTAGAAGACAAAAATTTGCTCCCACAAACAATATTGGAGGACCCAAATCATGTCATGGATTGGAAAACCCTTTGTAAACAAATGTTCTGTAAGAAATCAATTTGTTTATTTAGGATACTATTCAAGAAACTTTCTCCTCTATCACAGATAAGCACTGGTCCTGTAATTTACTGTCACAGGGAGTTATTGAGGTCACACCACCAGCATTTGTCAGAGACAGGGCTTGAACCCAGATTTTTCTGAATTCTGAGGTCAGCTCTCTTTCCACTTATAATTGATGTTATTGTGGCCATCACTGTATTTTGCAGTCGGAGTTATTGAGGTCACACCACCAGCATTTGTCAGAGACAGGGCTTGAACCCAGATTTTTCTGAATTCTGAGGTCAGCTCTCTTTCCACTTATAATTGATGTTATTGTGGCCATCACTGTATTTTGCAGTCATGTATAGGAAGGATGAAATTAAGTCCCCAAAGCTTGTATGTAAGTCTTAGAGAATGTACACAGTTCCAAAAATCATTGGAAAGCCACATAGCACTGAAAAGTGGCAAGGATTGAGACCCTGAGAGGGCAAAAGGTGACAGAGAAAACAGGAATTACATTGAACAAATCATCTTCACCCATGGCAACAGTCAGATTAAATTCTCATTTAGGATACAGCACATGCCAAGAGTCTTAGTGAAAAACTCTTTGGCACATGTCTTGCACATAGGTATGCAATAAATGTGTGTTGAGTTGAAATGAAATGAATGACCTGTGGGGGAGAGGTAGAAGATAGAAAGGGATTACCTTAGTCACATGGCAATAAAATAATGAAGGAAACTAACTTTTATAATCTCTCAAGAAGAGGGCCAACTGGAGTATGAATGAGCTTGTAAAGGGATGGATTGAAACAGGCTCTAAGAAAGAGGGAAATCTTGATTAAGCATCAAGAAAGGCAACCTGTTTCCTACACCTGGAGAACATACATTCCCATGGGAGGAAAGCAATGTTCCATACTGGGAGGCTTGGGAGGTGGGGCAACCTACAGTTTATATTGATTTGGTCTGGATAGAGACCACTCCTTCTGAAGTAGTGTTGTGGACACTCCATGGGCAGCACTCTGCCTCTGGAAAAGGAGAATCAGAGCTCCTGTAAACAACTGACAGCCCCAAGGAAAGGAAGGCATAGGCTCACATAGAAGACTTTATGATAAATGAGAATAAAATACGATCTTGAGCAGGACAGGGGACACAATACAATTGCTACCATAGGCCAATACTTCTATCTACTGAAGGATAAACAGCAGAGAACAACAGATTGTATAGGAGGTAAGGGGCAGAGGGAAATTTATAATACAATAACATGGAAACTGTTTAGAAGGAGATTCAAATCAGAAGCCTTAGAAGCTTTAGTCACTTGAGGAATATATAGACTAAAGGAGGAATAAAAAGGCATAAAGATCATGTCTTAAATAAGGAAAGGAAAAAAAAGAAAGAAAAAGAAAGGAAGGAAGAAATTTAATGAAGAGTATCAGGGAACTAAATCTTTTTTAAGATATGTTTAGAAAATCTAAAAATAAATTAGCAAAGTCAAAAGAGAGAAGAGACGAGGTTTTACTGAACCACTTACCTGAAAGGGGAAAAAAGAGGGATAACTAGATAAATAGGTAAAAAAAATAAGAAGAAGAAAAGGTACTCAGTGGTGGAGCCAAGATGGTGGAGAGAAAGCAGGAATTTGCTTGAGCTTCAATGCCAACCACCTAAAATGCCTGTAAAATGTGACTCAAAACAAATTGTAGAGCTACAAAACCCACAAAGTAACAGAGAGAAACAAATACCACACAGAAGGCAACCTGGCAGGCCAACAGGAAGGGTCCATCACAGCGTGCTGGAAACTGAACATGGTTCCATGTAAATTGTGCTGGCCCAAACCCACAGCACAGACCTACAGAAGCAGATGTCAGAAGAGTGAATCACCAATGGCTCAGGTAGTTTCCAGACTTCTCAACCCATAAACACCAAAGAGAAAGTAAAAGGTCAGTTGATCTTTGCTTTGCATCTCTGCTTGGATCAGGGTCACTGTTTTGGATGGATGCCCTGGGGGAAGAAATGCCAGTGTGCCAGAAGTTGTGGTGGCTGGAGAAAGGCCACTTTCCTCAGGTCTCTGACATTTGTAAAAACCCATCAATTGGGGCATAGCTCTCTCCACTCTGGAAGCAGTGTTCTACCTTGGCAAAGAGCTCAAAAGTCAAATAACTGGCTGGCAAAATGTGCAAGCAGAGGAAGCACAATCAGACCATAGAATCCTTTTGGAAGCAGAAAAGTCAAAATTCCTGCATCAAAAGCTTCCAAAAAATATGAACTGGTTACCATGGCAAAGCCCAAGAAGGATTTTTAAAATCAAGTAAGAGAAGTGGAAGAAAAATTGGGAAGAAAAATGAGAATGATGCAATAAAATTGTGAAAAGTGAGTCAACAGTCTGCTAAAGGAGACACAAAAAAATATCAAAGAATATAAAACCTTAAAAAATAGATTAAGCCAAATGGCAAAAGAGGTACAAAAAGCCAATGAGAAGAATACCTTAAAAAGCCAAATTTCCCAGATAGAAAGGAAATTTCAAAAACTCACTGAAGAAAATAATTCCTCCAAAGTTAGATTGAAGCAAATGGAAGCTAATGGCATTATGAGAAATCAAGATACTATGAAACGCTTCTCGGGGGTGGAGCCAAGATGGTGGTGTAGAAGCAGCAAAGTTCCATAGCTCCCACACAGCCACCTTAAACCCCAATAAAATATGACTCTAAAAAAATTCTAGGGCTCTCAAATTCACAAAAATACAAAAAACACATCTCTTGCTGAAGGCAGCTCAGCAGAAGGGGTTCATCACGGCAGTCTGGGAGGCAAGGGATAACTGTTATAACTTTACTTCCAATTACTCTCATTGAATTTGGCTTAGGGAAGAAATGGCATAAACTCTAAACTGGGCATCATGCCACACAGGAGAATAGGGGCATGGGGATGAGTGGCGGGATGACAGAGCGGAGCGGAGGGTCTCGGGGAGGGATGCTGGAAGCACACACTTCAGTAAAGGGACAGGGACAGGGTGGAGAACAGAACAAGGGGGGATGGATATGAAGGAGGGACATATGATCACTGTCATAATATGTCCACTTTGAAGATGTCCTGTATGATTACACATCCACAGCCTGTGTTGAATTGCTTGTCCTTCTATTGGGGGTGGGTGACAAGGGAGGAACCAAAAGAATCAAGAATTTAAAGCTCTGCAATACATACAACTAGGAATTAAGATATACAGGAACTGGGGTATGGAGACCCTCCATGCCCTACCAGAAAGTTAGAGAGCAGATCAGGGGAGCAGCTTTAAAGTGGGAATGCTGTTTTGGGGCTGGGGTAGGGGAAAGATGGGGAGAAAATTTTTAAATAAAAAATCTCACGGAAATGAATGATGTAAACAAGAAAATAAATTAAAAATGTATTTTAAAAAAGATACTATGAAACAGATCCAAACAAATGAAAGAATTGAAAGCAATGTGAAATATCTCACTGGAAAAAAACACTGATTTGGAACATAGATCCAGGAGAGATAACTTAAAAATTTTTGGACTACCTGAAAGCCAAGATCTAAAAATGTGCCTGGGCAACATTTTTCAAGAAATTATCAAGCAAAATTGTCCTGATATTCTAGAACCAGAGGGCAAAATGGAAATTGAAAGAATTCACTTATCTTCTCTTGAAAAAAATCCCCAAAAGAAAAGTCTTAGGAATATCATAGTCAAATTCCAGCATTCCCTGGTCAAGGAGAAAATACCGCAAGCAGTCAGGAAGAAACAATTTGAGTATTGTCAAAATATAATTAGGACAACACAAGAACTAGCAGCTTCTACATTAAGGGATCAAAGAGTTTGGAATATGATATTCTGGAGGTCAAAGAGCTAGGACTAAAACCAAGAATCACCTAAGCAGCAAAACTGAGTATAATACTTCAGAGGAAAATACAGACATTCAATTAAATAGGGGACTTTAAAGAATTCTTGATGAAAAAGATCAGAGCTGATGGGGAGGCTAGGTGGCTCAGTTAATAGAGCACCAGCCTTGTAGTCAGGAGAACCTGACTTCAAATCCAGCCTTAGACACTTAACACAAAAAAACTAGCCATGTGACCTTGGACAAGTCACTTAACCCCAGTTGCCCTCCAAAAAGCAAAAGCAAAATTTAAAAAAAGACCAGAGCTGAATAGAAAATTTAACTTTCAAATACAAGAAGCAAGAGAAGCATGAGAAAGTAAACAGAAAAAAGAAATCATAAGAAACGTTAAAGATGAACTATTCACATTCCTACATGGAAAAACTATAATTGTAACACATGAGACTTTTCTCAGTATGAAGACAGTTGAGGGAATATATATGTATATAAGTGTATATATACATATGTATGTATGCATAGGAGGGTACGTGTGTGTGTGTGTGTGTGTGTATATATATATATATATACACGTGTGTATGTGCATGTATGTGTATATGTGTGTATGTGTATACATAGAGGGCACACATTGAGTTGAATATGAAGGAATGATATCTAAAAGATAAAATTTAGAGGTGAGAGAGGAATATATTGAGAGAAGGAGAAAGGGAGAGATAGAATAGGGTAAATTATCTGACATAAAAGAGGCAAGAAAAAACCATTAAAATGGAGGGAAAGAGCAGAAAAGGGACAGAGTCAAAGGAGAAAATAGAATAATTGGGGGATGGGATAGGACAGAGGGAAATATAGTTAGTCTTTCACAATATAACTACTATGGAAATGTTCTACCTAACTACACATGCACAACCTGTATTGAATTGCTTGTCTTTGGGGCAGCTAGGTGGCACAGTGAATAGAGCACTGTCCCTGGAGTCAGGAAGACATGAGTTCAAATCTGCCCTCAGACACTTACTAGCCATGTGACCTTGGGCAAGTCACTTAACCCCAATTGCCTTGCCTTCCCCGTCCAGAAAAAGGAAGGAATTCCTTATCTTCTCAATACTTGTCTTGTGGGGGAGGAGGGAAAAAGGGAAAGAATCTGGAAATCAAAGTTTTAAAAGCCAATGTCAAAAATTGTTTTTACGTGCACTTGGGAAATAAGATATTATAAAGACAAACACAAGCAGCTTTCCAGAGGAATGCTACTGTGAACAGCTTTCAAGTTTCTGATTACATAGTATAGTGAACACTCTATTCAATAACAAATCAGAGCAAAACATTCACAGAAAATCAATATATAGCATTCACAATATTACAACTTATCACAGAAAATCAAAATACAGCATTCACCACAACTTATCACTAAAATGGTCACATAGTTTTCACCACAGTGGTCACATAATTTTGAACAAAGTACAATCATTTTGTCATTCAATCACTTAGTAGCTCAGTCATTCAATCAACTCAGTCATTAAATCATTGGGTCACAAAATACAAAAGTCAAAGTACTTCACTTATGGGGCACACTAAGTCACTCAATATTAGTTACTACTCAGCACTCCCTTAAGGGGTAGTATAAAATACACAGGCCATCCATCCCTCAGTCACAAATAAGTTACAATTTCAAGGTCATAAGTGAGTTACAACTTCAGTCAGTCACTACTCAGTGTCCACAAAGAGATCTATTAATCTTGACCTAAGATAGGCTCTCAGATACCCTGGATCCCCTTCCATGGTCCCATCTCCTACCTAGATTCACCACACTGTCACCTGGGTTCAATGACAGACAGCTCCCAGTTCCTTGTCCAGCTCTCCGTGCAGTTTCTGTTCCACACTGAAGCTCACAGTGTCCAATCCACCTTAAATACTCCACCGCCTCTGTTCCCAGGAAGTAAAGGCTTAACGGAGCCACAAACAGACAAAATACCAATGCTATAGTCATACTTCCTCAGTCTTTTGCAACTCTGGCTGGTCCTCAGAAATCCTCAGCAGTTTGACGGGCCTTTGGACTCAGCAGCTCCTCAGCAGCTTCTCAACAGCTCTGGCTGGTTCTCAGACTCAGCAGAAGTTTCAGCTGGTTCCCAGAAGCAAAATCATTTCATCCAGATTCTGAAAACAATTCTCTCTGGCCTGGCCTCTCTTCTTCAGTCTCCAGAACCTGGCTTCAAGAAGATCTGTCTGACCCATCAGGGGCTTCTCCTTATATATATATATATATATATATATATATACACATTCCTGTTTCAGCCATTTCCTGTTTCAACCCCTTCCCATTACATCAGGAACAGGGGTTCATACCTTTTGTATCTAAGTACATGTTAGCTTTGCCAATACAAAGGGATCAAATTACATTACTATTACAGATATATAGGCAATGGAATTTAGAAATTCATCTTGCCCTACAAGAAAGTAAGGGGAAGGGTATGGGGAGGACATGAGAGAAGAGATTGAGGGAAGGGATATTCAGTATGTTTGCTATCTTGCAGCGGGGCATAGGGGAGAGACAGGGAAAAATTTGTAACTCAAAATCTTTGGGGAGTGAATGGTGAAAACTAAAAAATAAATAAATTTATTTTAAAAATAAGAAACAGGAAAGAAAAAACATGTTGATTTTTCTCCTGCTTGCTCACATTGGACTCAATATTAAGATTAGATTTCATACACGCTGAGAAATGGAGAGATTGTGTGACCTAAGGGTTAGTGTGTTAAACTTTTAGTCATGAAACTCCAGTGGGAACCCTCTCTTTGAGACTTATTAACTATTTTGCCATGGGAGAGTCACTTAAACTCTCAGTGCCCCCAAGGCAATACTCTGGGACCAGAAGTCGAAGGACAGTTGTAAATCTGCTTTAGGAGACAGCTCCCATCCTGAGGGTTACCCAGATCAATAAAACAAGTCAGGAAATAATACTCATGATACTTACCTCTCAGGATAATTGGAAGAGTCAAATGACATGATGGATATGAATGGAAGGCAGAATAGTGCCATAGTAAGAGACGGAATTTGTATTTATCTTGTATGTGCTTATTTATGTGAATATTGTCTTCCCCCTTTAGGATATAAGCTCCCTAGGAAAAAGGATCATTTATTGTGTTTATTGTGTCCTCAGGGATTAGCCCAGTATCTGGCACATTTATCCATTCAATTGTTGATGGTTGGATTGATTGACTTGGAGTATCATTAACACTAATAATTGAATATTTGAGGCTGACAGCTTTGTTCAACTCTGCCTCACTTAAATCCAATTCATGCTCAACTCAAGAAGCCACTCTGCAATATAATTAGTCCTCTATGAAAAATGAAGGACAAACAACAATTGGATATGTGGCTCATTTCCTCAAATAACGAATCAATTACTTGTTCATTGGACATAATACCAGCAGTTAACATTTCTAGAGGGTTCAAAATCTATATGATTTTAGCACCACACTTTCACTCTCTTGTGGTTACTTCTAAAGCAGAAATGGAAATCACAGACAAGGGGACTCTTGTAGTTTTCTTTATTTAATGAGGTTTCCTGGGTCCAAAGAATTCATCCTTCAGTGGTCCCCTTGCTTGAGGAGAGGAGCTTCTCCTTAATACTTACCTAGGAATTTTTTCAGGACCATACTCAAAGCCTTTCCAAATTTTGTCTTTCCCTCAGAAGCTCCTTTGGTACAATGATAATTATTAAAGTTGATATTCACATCCTTATATCAGCTTTAAAATCTGCAGAGAACTTCCCTTAAGATTATCCCTTAAGACTACAATTTCATAGTATGGTTCATGGATCCTCTCAGCCTCAATTTCAAATAGGGTAGAGTGATGATCTTTAAATGTCTTAGCTATCTTTCATTTGATTGTCTCTGCCCAGTTTGAAAACCTGAAACACTTGAAATTAATGTAAGCCTATGTGTTCAGGCATCCCCCTAATAAGAGGAATAGGACAGTGCTGAAGCAATAGAACATTTGATTGGGATGGGGATGAAAAACAAAGGAGCAGATAATAATACCAGCCTTGATCTTGAATGGGTATAACGTCCATCTACTTCTTCCTTTTCCCAAAGTAATCTTGGGAAAACCACTCCTCTGAAAAATCAGGTGTAGCTAATGCCCCTCTGCTTGCATCTAGAATGAAGAATGAGAAAGCCCAAAATCAAGAGCCAGGCCTCTTCCAAACTGCTTCTGATAGTGTCATCAGCTCAAAAGCTTGTTCTGTGACTCCTGGTTTCCAGTGAATTTCTTTGTTTCAGGGAACACTCAACTTTGATCACAGTCATTCCCATGCTTATGTCCTAGTTTCTCTAAACCTCCTAATGGTCATAAACCTTGCTATAAAGCTCTGATGGGTGTGGAGGGAGGAGGGAGAATGGTAAGAGACTTCTTCCCCATCAGATTGGTTGGGTGTTGTTCTTAATTCTCAAATAAAACCTAAATGACATCATGATGTTGGGGTCAAGGTAAAAGGTGATCAGCTGTGGTTGATCAGAATAATATAAGCTTGGAAGACTCTACCACCGCTTGGGCAAAATCGTCCACATGAATATTTGGAGGGAAGATGGCACTAAATTTCTGTATCTCATATTTCTTTTGAGTTGCTGTCATTCTGCTTCACTCATAAGGCACAGTGCCTTCTCTGAAGGGGGCATGCCATGCTAGGCAGCCCTTTGCCAGTTACTCCCATGTCATATAATCTCTTCTG
This sequence comes from Pseudocheirus occidentalis, assembly GCA_028646575.1. Lineage (NCBI taxonomy): Eukaryota > Metazoa > Chordata > Mammalia > Diprotodontia > Pseudocheiridae > Pseudocheirus > Pseudocheirus occidentalis. The sequence goes on along the minus strand of CM053596.1, from coordinate 26,387,814 downwards.
AAGTTCTTCAAAGAGATCTTAAGAGTGTCCTTGTATGTCTTCTTCTGACCCCCATGTGAATGCATGCCTTGTATGAGTTCTTGGTAAAACAGTCATTTAGGCAAACATACATTTGGTATTTGAACAACGTAGCTAGCCCATTGGCATTGGGCTTTCTGTTCATACTTGCTCAGTTCTTTCACAACAAGAGCTATCCATCTTTCAGTTCTTTGGCATTTTGTGTTTTTTGTAAACATGGGGACATTCCATGTACCTGTGGTGAGTGGAATTGTTTTAATTTCAGATGGTTTCGTAGAGAAGATAGAGTAGAGAATAACTATCCTCCTTAGTGACTGACAGGAAAGGTGGGGGAGGGGGCGGTTATGTGGTGCAGTCAATAGAGCACCCGCCTTGGAGTCAGAAGGACCTGAGTTCAAATCCAGCCTCAGACACTTAACCCAAAAACTAGCCATGTGACCTTGGGCAAGTCACTTAACCCCAATTGCCCTCCCAAAAAAAATAATAAAAAAGGAAAGGTGGGGGAGGCTTCACATTTCTAAGCAAAAAGAGAAGAGAAAGCCTGAACAGAGACTTACTTCATGTTCCAAGGAGTCATGGGCTACCACACCATAAGTACCATTATTATTCCCATTTTACAGATGAAAAAACAGATGCTGATGCACGTCACAATTTCTTCAAGGTCATATAATTAATAACTATAGGAACCTGAAGCCTACCCTGTCTCGTGATTCCCAAACCAACATTATTTTTTTATACTTTGCTGAACTTAATTATTCAGTAAATTCCTGCTTTGAAGGAGGAAAAGTTTAGGTCAAAGACAACATAAAAAAGCTGAAAAGCTTCTCTACCTACCCTTGCTGCCCATTCTTCTCCAAACCTCATTCCTGGACTCTAAACCATCACCATGTTTTAAAGTTAAGACATCAGTCCAAGAATGTTTCTGATAAAGTTGATGCATATTACTTGGGAAGAGTAATATATGAGGCTCAGAAGAGAAAAACTGGAAACAATAGCCTTTATTCTTGCTTTTGTACAGCCTTCTCTGCTCCTCTACATTTCATAGGATCATAGATTTATAGCTGAAAGGCTCTTTAGAGTCTATCAAGTCCCCCAATTTTTCAGATAAGAAAAATGAGTCACAGAGAAGTTAGTGACTTGCTCAAGGACACAGAGCTAATAAATGCAAGAGGTAGGATTTGAATCCAGACCTTACTGACTCCACATCCATTCTATCACTCCACCAGGCTATCTCTCTATAACAATGCCTGATAAACAAGCTTTTGCAAAGAATGTACCATAGAAATGTGACTTGTGTAGTAGTGATGATAACAGTAGTATCTTAATGAAGCTATACACACAGAACATGTGAATTCAATAGTAAATTTATGAAATTAACCTTATTGAAAAATAGAAAAGACATTTCCTTGAGATATAGACATCTTCAATCAAAGTGACAGACAGAACCTTCCATGCCACCCTCCAGCCCCCTGCCTCTGGATTTACCATTGCCAAAATGTGAATGGGATTCTCTGGTGGAAAATAAAATATATTTTCAAACTATTAATCCTGGTGGAAGGGGGGGAAACCCTAGAAGAAATTTTTCAATGCATAAAATAAAACTGTCTTCTAAAGGTCAAATATTTTTTCTCTCTTTACTAAGCCTGTGGTTTTTGATTCCTCAGTGGACAACTAATTCACTTTCAGTCTGCCCTTATACTTGTAAAATTCCTATCAAGAGACAAGAAAGACGTTTCCCATTTTTATTAGAATTAATGCCCTTCTCCAGTAGAAATGGCATGTCCAAAGCATTCCTAAATTGTTAAGACTAATGTTCACCCAGTGAACTAATCATATAAGACTTCAGAATTCATGATATAAATATAGTTGTAAGAAAGACTGCCAGTCTTGGGTTCTAGGTATGTGAATTTCGTGTCTTTGGGTAAGGTGGCTTCAAGTCTAATGTTCTATGAATCTCACTAAATATAAGGAAGACCCAGGATGGCCAGAACAAGAATGTGCTTTATTAATCTAGAATACTGCCAAGTGCTTAAAAGTCCCATGAGTCTGAAATCTCCACTGAGGATAAAAAAAATAAGAAATAAAAGGTGAGAAAAATGAGTCGTTTTGAAAAATTTTAAAAAGGGAGGGAGCTTGTGAAAAATCAGTCACATATCGTCAAATTCTGGACCCCAGTGAACATATATTAGAACATTTAGATTCAAGAGACCTGGGTTCTAGTCCTGGTTCTGCTGCACTTGTCTCCTCTGGGCCTCAGTCTCACTAGCTAAAGAATGAGGAGGTTGGACTAGATGAGCTTCAATATTCCTTCCAGTGTTGAAGCCTTTGATTAAATGGGATCATAAACTCTTGGAGCTAAAAGGGAAACCTCATGATCATATCACTCTCACCATTCTTGAGCAAGAATCCTTTATATTGTTTCTAATGGGTAGTCAGCGAGCCTCCATTGAGGGGAGAATTCCAGTGAGGGGCAACCCTACTACCTCCTGGAGCAGCGGCATATTCCAGTTTTGTCTAAGTCTGATTGTTACCTTTTCCCTGACATCAAGCTTACTCTGCCTCTTTGAAATTTCCATCTATTGTTCTGGCACAAATCTCTGAGCTCACAAAGAATGAGTCCCAATCCATCTTTCATGTAAACTGAGAATCTGAGAATCATCATCAGCATCAACATCATCATCATCTTCTTCTTCTTCTTCTTCTTCTTCTTCTTCTTCTCCTCCTCCTCCTCCTCCTCCTCCTCCTCCTCTTCCTCCTCCTATTCCTCCTCTTCCTTCTCCTTCTCCTCCTCCTTTTTCTTTTTCCTGTCTGCCTCTTTGTCTCTTTGTCTCTGTCTCTTTTTCTCTGTCTGTCTCTCTCTCAGTCTCTCTATGTCTCTCTCTGTCTCTTTCTCACCCTTTCCCTTCCTGACTCAGTCCCTTCTTAATTTGAAATCTCAAGAAGGAACTACTGTAAATATCAAGTACTCATGATGCAACTGGCATCTCCAATAAATTCCGAGGAGCCATTTTTCATACCATAAAGGTTGTGTCATGACGGATTCCTTGCCTGATTGCCAGTTTAGAGTGTTTGCCAGGCAAGAAAGGAAAAGATAAATCTACAAAGATGCAGCCTCATTATCTAGGTGACATTTAGGCCTAATTTATGCCCAGAATCTCACCACTTCTCTTGGTGGGAAATGGTATTGTTGGTTGTCTAAGCCAGAGCCACTACCGCAGCTATGTCAAAAGTATTGAAATAAATTGATCTTACTTGAGTTGTCTGTGCATTTTTATTGCCTATTTATCAATGTGAATGAAGTATAATACACATTGAATTACTTACATATCCCAGAATGGGGCAGGCAGGTGGGAGAGAGGGGATGAAGAGACACGTCCACTGCAGCTTCTAAGAAAAGGGTTGCTTTCAGCAGCAGTGAACAGGACCTGGATCAAATATAAGACCTGAGTCTCGCTTGGCAGAGCAACCTCTCTGAAGGTTAAAGGAAAGAAACAATAAATAAAGAGCCCCAGTCAGAGAGATTAGAGATTTGACATCATTGACCAATTTTGGATACTTACTAGTTTTCTAATATTGGGGGAGTCTTTTTTCTGGGTCCCAATTCTTCATAAGGATCATAACTCTTATTTTCCCTCCTTCTAGGTAAAATGCTTTGTAAACCTTAAAGTACTAAAACAATGTGAATTATTAATATGAGCCAGAAACTAAATTGCCATGTTTTTCTTATTCCTTGGTTCCCTGAAAATTCTCTTTGAAGGATACTGATGCTTAACTCATTCCTTCTCTCTTGATTAACCCCCTTTTCCCCACCTGTTCAAATGCTATTCATCCTTTAAAGCCCAGCCCAATTCCACTTCCCTTCCGACTAGTCCACTTGGTTCACAGGATCATCAAAGAATCAGTTTTGAGATGGGATGAATGTCAAAGCCCTTCTCAACTAAGCTTCTCATTTTATAGATAAGGAAATGGCCCAGAGAAGTCATGGGATCATAGACTGAGAACTAGAAGAGACCTGTGATGCACTCTACTCCAAGCACAATTTTACAGATAGGAAAATTAAGCCTAGGGAAGGCACAGGTTCATAGATCTAGGGAAGCAAGAAATTTCTGAGGCTGTCTAATCTCAGCTCTTTATTTTCTAGGTGAGACAACCAGGACCTAGAAGGTTAAGTGATCCACCCCAGGCCATACAGTCTGATAGGGAATTTTAAGCCAAGGTCACCTAACTCCAGAGACAATGCTCTTTCTATGATACCACACTTCATTTTTCTCATATTTTTTGCTATGGCTTCCTGTGTGTCGATTTTGACTCTTAATTAAATAGTAAAGGCAACTAGATGGTGCAGTGGATAAAACCTTTGGCCCAAAGTCAGGAAGGCTCATGTTTCTTAGTTCAAATCTGGCCTCACATATTTACTAAGTGCGCAATCCTTCACCCTGTTTGACTCAGTTTCCTCATAAGCAAAATGAGCTGGAGAAGGAAATGGCAAACCACTCCAGTATCTTTGCCGAGAACACTTCAAATGGAGTCACAAAGAGTTGGAGAGAACTGAAAAACAAATGAACAACAATTGAATAGCAAAGGACATTCTGTGCATAGACAAGGAGGCAGAAATTAACCAACAGAGTCTGGGGAGCCACTGGCTTGTTTGTTTAACTGGAATGTGGAGGACATGAAGGAGAAGTGATAGGAAATGAAATAAATTAGCAAAATACATTTAAAACAGATTGTAGCCGGCCTCACATACCAGATTGAAGATTTTGTATTTTTTTTTCTAGAGACAACAAAAAGCCACTCAAGATTTTGTTTGAGCAGAGGAGTGACATGGTCCTCTTTCTTAGGATTATTTATTTGACTTCTTTGTGGAAGACAAATAAGAGTGGGGGATGTGTGAGTCAAGGAGACCAATTAGGAGGCTATTACAATGTTCAAGGAGCAGGACCTAGAAATCAAGGAGAAAAGCCTCATATTCCTGAGTTCAAATCCGGCCTCTGACATTTACTACCTGTGTGACCCTGAGCACAGCACTTAATCCTGTTTGCCTCAGTTTACTGAGCTGCAGAAGTGTATGTCAAGCCACTCCAGCATCCTTGCCAGAGAAACTTCTAAAATGGTGTCACAAAGGATTGGATACAACTCAAAAAAATGACTGAACAACAGAAAATAATTTTTAAGAAAGAGGTGCTGAGGGCTCAAATGACATGTTTGTTTTTAATTTATTTTCTTGGTTACATCATTCATTTCCACAAGGTTTTGAGTTACAAATTTTCTCCCCTTCTTGCCCCTACCCCCCAGCCCAGAACATTGATCCCACTGTAAGGCCCCTCCCACAATCTGTTCCCTTTTATGCCCTC
>CM053596.1:26360799-26381942 GCA_028646575.1 Pseudocheirus occidentalis | reverse complement strand
TTTGGGACTCAGTGTTATGGTTTCTGAATAAAGACCTTGGTTCTGCCTTCCATGTGGAGAGTTTGCTACATTTTGTGATCCAAAACTACACCAACATATTCATAACCATCATGGGTATTGTGAATATCTCATTATTGATACACCCATATATATCTTAAGCCTTTAAGTAGATATTTATTTTATTTATCTGATACCACCTTTCATCCTATTTTCCAGCCAATCAAGATTACTACCTATCCTTCTATCTCATCTTCATTCATTCATTCAAGTAATCGCTCATGTCCTTGTCTCCACATTTTGAAATTTTTGTCTTCCTGAAGACTCAGCCCAACTATCATGACCTCCATGGAGCTTTGGACAATACCTCAAACAAAAGTGTTTTATTTTTTCCACTTTTTAGTTTCCGTCATGTACTTAATTTAGATACCTCTTTTTGTTATCATCATCATCATCATCATCAGTATCATCATCATCAACATCATTAATAGCATTTACATAGCACCTACCAGGCACTATGCTGGACAATTCACAATTTTTTTTGCCTTTTTTTTGGAGGGCAGTTGGGGTTAAGTGACTTGCCCAAGGTCACACAGCTAGTTTTTGGGTTACGTGTCTAAGGCCGGATTTGAACTCATGTCCTCCTGACTCCAAGGCTGGTACTCAATTGACTGCCCCACCTAGCCACCCCTGGACAATTCACAATTGATTATATCAACTGGTCCTCACAACAATCTCAGCAGGTAGGGGCTATTATTTTCTTTATTTTGCAGATTTAGAAACTGAGGCAAACAGAAGTTTAGTGACTTGCTCAGGGTCACAAAGCTAGTAGCTGTCCAAGAAAGAATCTGAACTCAGGTCTTCCTAATTCTCAACCCAATAACTCTAAACACCCTGCAACCTAGCTGCCCTGGAATAAAATGACCTGAGTTCAGATCCTACCTCTGATACACTGAATCTGTGAAGTTGGACAATCTACTGAACAATTCTGAGCCTCAGTTTCTTCATCTGTAAATTTACATGGTCCCATATCATGTCCTGTGAGGTTTCTTTCATTTAAATAGTTGGATTAGAATTTGTAGAGGCAAGAACTTACTATTTTTCAGCTTTGTAACTCCAATACAAATAAAGTACCTCTTGTTAACTATGTACATTGAATGAAATGGTTATATTTTCTATTTTCCAATATTAAGTAGGCAGCAAAATCATGAATCCTTACTTAATAGATCTCAAGTCCATCTTGGATTTTCCTACTTCTATGATATTGCTCAGGCTTTTTTATTAGTAATCTGGGGGTCTTAAAGCTGGAGTCTGTGAACTTTTCAAATATTTTGATTATATTATTTCAATATAACTGGCTTCCCTTGTAATGCTACTTATTTTACTTTATGGATTTAAAAGATATTTTGAGAATTTGGTCTGTGCACTTCACTGGACTCTCAAAGGGTGCCTGAATCAGAAAATTATTAAGAACCAATGATTAAAATATACTCTTTACTGATATCTAAATAATAGTTAACGTTTGTTGTTTATGTTTCATTTTTGAAGGAGGCTACTGACATCATGATGTCGGGATGTAATAGTGGATGATGGGTGATGTCTTGATTTGTGCATGAATTTGCTTTAAGTGAGACAGAATTGCACAAAGTGCTCAAACTCACATTCTCTTCCAGAGTCGTCAAATTCCAGTGGAAAGACAAAAGCCAAAGCAACTAACAATGGCCTGGGATACAATCAATGACTTTGACATCTCTGATGTTTGACCAACCTTAAATCACTGCACAGCATCTCCTTTAATTGCCTTCATGACCTTTGAAACTAATTGTTCCTATCTGACCTTTCCACCTGGGGAAATCTTTATATGCTTGGGGCAGACATCCCCCTAACTCACCAATAAGCTTGAGGCTAAATCTGGTTTAGCCTGCCTCTAAGATGGTTCCATGGAGTGCAACCACTGCACATACGAAAACTTCTTGGAACGATGGGTGAGATTTGGGTGATATGTCAACACCGTAAGCAGTCCTAAAAAGGGTCCAGTAAACCTTACACCATATATATTGGTCCTCCTTGAACACGCTGTATGTCATAGCACATATAACACACACAGACACATTTCAAAAGTTTAGGAATAGCCTAGTACATATCAATCAGTCAAAAGCAATGAGCATTGCTAATGAAACAAAAGCTCCTATCTGTACTAATAGCACTATCAATAGGTCTATATATAAAATACAATTTAACTATAAGCATCAGTATATACAGAAAATAATGAACAACACAACACAAAACACAAATGAAAAGCCCAAATCAAATTCCACCTTTTTTATGCTGCCTCTTACATACAAGTTAAGATAGAACAAAGGAGGTAAGAGCTCTTCTGCACTCTGCCTGGGTCAGATCAAATCAAGAGTATTGTCTGATTATGGGCTCCACATTTTAGGAAGGATCATATGAACACAGATATAGGACTGTAAATGAACACTAAGGACATGGACTTCTATGACTCCCTTTCCCTCAATTTATAGAAGAAGAAACCGAATTCCAGGGAAGAGAAGTGATGTGTCCAATGTATAAGTGTCTCAGGTGGGATTAGAACTTAGGCCTCTGACTCCAGAGATCATGCTCTTTTCACTGTAATTTTGCATGATACTTTTACTTCTATTTCTTTTTTATCATTGGAGAGTATTCTGAAATTGGTCAGAGTGGTAGAAAGAATAAAAAACATGTCATAAAACAGGTTCTTCAGTCATTTTTTTTCAGTTCTATCCAACTCCTTTACTTGGCAGAGATATTAGAGCAGCTTGTCATTTCCTTAAGCAGCCCTGAATAGGGGTTGGAGCATTTCATTAACAGATGAGAACTGAGGCAAACAGGGTGAAATGACTTGCCCAGAATCACTCAGATAATATCTGAGGCCAAATTGAACTCAGGAAGATCAGTCTTCCTGACTCCATGGATGACACTCTACCCACTGTGCCACCTAATTGCTCCACAAAAGCTTGAAAGGATTGGGAATATTTATCCCAGATAGGAGAAGCCTTCCTGGGTAGATGGCAGTTTTCTCTAAGTATCTGTCTTGTGTATGAAGGAGACTTGTAGCTGATTTTGTGGTAATTATCAAAGAGAGGCCAGAGCTAGAAACAGTGGTTAGAAGGGATTTCCTTCAAGAGATAGGATGTAGTAATATACAGAAAATGAAACTGGAATGAAGAATATGGGTTCAAATCCCAGCCCTGAAACTAGACATATGTCTCTAGGAAAGTTCAAATAGATTCTATTTGTCTTACTTTACTCATTCAGAAAATAAGAAAGTTGGGCTTCATCAACTGGGGAATGGCTAAACAAGTTGTGATATATGAATGTAATGGAATACTGTTGTGCTATAAGAAATGGGGTGGAGATGGACTTCATATTCACCTGGAAAGGCTTATACAAATTGATGCTAAGTGAGAAGAACAGAACCAGGAAACATTTGTACACAACCACAGACACATCATATGTGTGACGATCAACTTTGATAAACTGGACTCTTCTCAGCAACACACAGTTATAAGACAACTCTACAAGTCTCAGGATGGAAGGAGTACGGTTGGATCTCTCAGAGGAAGATCTAGAAAGAACAAAGTTTAAATGGAGACTGAAGCAATCTATATGCTATTGTTCTTTTTCATGTTTGGTTTTCTTTCTTTCTTCCCATTGTTCATTCCATCAGTTACAACCCTTCTATACAACCACACTATTGTACAATGTAAAAGTATTTGCAGATTGTATACTTGATTGCATGCTGCCATTGGCGGGAGTGGGGTCAGGAAATGAGAGGGGAGAAAATGTGAAACTCAAGGAATTGTGGAACTTAATCTTGTAAACTAAAAGTAAATAAATCAATTTTTAAAAGAGAGAGTTGGGCTTGATCATTCCTAAGGTTTCTTTCAGCTCTTAATTGGTGAGGTATGAGTTGGATGACCATTTATGGGGGTGCTGTTGTTGCATTGGAGAGCCTTTCAGGACCTTTCCCCCTCAGAGATTATGAGATTTTCCATTGATTCTTCTTAGTCCTCCCTAGGCTGAAGCAATGTCTCTTTTTCCTGAATTATAAGAACAATTTTCTGATTAATTTATTTGACAATTGATCATACACTGCCTTGTGACATCCTGTCTATTATTGTCTCAAGCTTTTTGGGTTTTTGTTCTTCATTATTTTAACATTTCGTACAAAGCATCATGTAGCATTTCTTTTGTCTCCCTGTTAGATTGTAACCTTCTTGAAGGCATAGATTTTGTCTTATTTACCATGGTGTTTTAACTTTTGTAGTGTCATTTACACCAACAGCCTTGAACATGTCATGGGCTTTAAAAAATCCTGCACAAATTTGCTACTGACTTTGAGAAGCAAACCTTAAAAAACAACTCAGAAGAATCATGAATCTGTCATTCTCTTAATGTATAAAGATGACAACTCTTCCATATCTCGCTAAATCTGAAAGACACTATTGCATAATGAATAATGTTCAAGCCTTGTTGTCAGGAAAACCTGGATTCAAATCAGGCTTAGACACTTACCACCCAGGTAGTGCTACACAAATCACTAATACTCTGAGCATCACTTACAGGTGAGAAAGGATCTGATTATAGCAACTGCTTTACAGGGTTTTAAAAAAGATCCATTGAAATGATGGACAGGCAGATAGACAGATAGAAAGATAGATTACCTTGCAAAACTTAAATGAAGTGTCACAAAAAGGTCACCTAATAATAATAGTAATAGTAATGGTAGCAATAGTGCTACTAGTAGCATTAGGAGTTGTGCTACTAGCAGTAGTAGCATTAGCAGTACTAGTACTAGTAGTATCACCATCATCACTAGTATTAGTGTCATTCTCAATCTAATCAGACAGTCTTTGTGAGTTGCTATCTGTCATCCATCCCCCCCCCCCACAAACATCATCAGTGGTCTTCATTCTTGTGGTGAGCACATGTGAACTTACTCCAGGGTGATGACTTTCCAGAGACACAGGGAAAGAGAAGAGTTTAGAATACAAATGACATTTCACTTATTCTCATACCTTTGCATTCCCTCCTTACTTCCATCTCAGACTTCCTCTGTTTCTTTAAGATTCAACTCAGGGTTCAACATTTCCCAATTCTCCACATGGGAATGACCTCCCTCTCCAACTATCTGATTATGAACTACTTTGAAAAGAAATGGTTTTATTAGTCTTCAATTTTTTACTCTATGTACCTTTATATATATTTGTTGCTTCCCCAATTAAAGGGAAGTTCCTTGTGAATAAGAGTTATTACCATCTTCTTTTTTTTTTTTTTGCTTTTTATAGAGGGCAGTTAGATTTAAGTGACTTGCCCAAGGTCACACAGCTAGTTTTTGTGTTAAGTGTCTGAGGCCGGATTTGAACTCAGGTCCTCCTGATTCCAGGGATGGTGCTCTATTCACTACGCCACCTAGCCGCCCCTATTATGTTCTTTATATGTTATTTTTTTTCTAGTACCTAGAATAGTCCCTGGAATAGAGAAGGTGCTTAATAAAGTTAATGATTGATTGATTAACTCTAGATCCTCAAACTACATCCAGTGTTCATTCCCCTCCTCTGTACTGTCTGGAAGACATGAAGTAATTGGTTCTTTCTATTCGTCCTAAAATTCTTTCAGGCTCCAAAGAGGTGTAGATTTGCCAGGTACCATAACCCCTTAGAAGCAAAATACAAGTAAATGGACAAACTGTTTATCTATTCTATATCCTGTCGTTCTAAAGGATTCTGAAATCTGGAGTCCAAAGAATCTGATGGGTATTTCTCAGGTAAAAGGCATTTGAAAACAACAAAAGATCCCTTTTTTCATTCAAAGCAGGGTGAATCAGTGGAATACGAAGACACCTGTCCACAACTGGACCCAGAGATTTTTTTTCAAGTGTGAGGACACATTTATCTAAGAAAAAGAATTTCAGTATTCAGGGCAAAGGTGGAAAATGTGTTATTGCTTTTTAAAATTTTGTTTGGTTTTTCTTCCCCTCCCCCACCCCATCTCCCATGGAGCACATGATTAAAGATTTGCTTAACTTCTCCAGGGAGTTTTTAATTTTCTATCCATTGATTTCAGAGTTATTTTCTTCTGAAATTGCAAGTCATGGCCCTCGGAGCCTCTTAAATGTTAATGTTTCTGTTATAAGAAACTTGGGTCACATGACTTCTCCCATCCTCCAACAGCCTACGGAGGACCTCTAGTTGTGAATCATGCCCGTAATTTTCTAATAATATCTGTTAATTTAATCTTAAATGCAGTCAAATGCTATCCTCCCCCAAAGGGATATCCTACTAACAATGGGATTCATAGGCAGAAATCATTCTAAACAGTAAATAATGAATTTTAGGAAAGTAAAACCAATATTTAAAAAAAATATTCTTCCCAGGAATAACAATCATTCACATTTGTTGGGTGATTAAGAATTTTCAAATCATTCTCCCCAGTCCTCTGAGTAAGTGCCAGTATTATTGTCCTTGTTTTCCAGGTAAGGAAAGTGAGATTCCAAGAGAAGTGACGCATCTTTAGGCACATTTCTAGTGAGTGTTTTAAATAGGATTCAGATGTAGGCTTCCTGACTTTACATGGTGTGTCTTCTTCATTTATAGCATGTAGGAGTAAAATTATGTCAATGCATGTTGATTAAATGCCTACTATGTACAAAACAGAAGCAGTTTGGTATGGTGGACAGAGAATTGGACCTAAAGTCTGGAAGACCTGGGTTTAGTTTCTGCCTCTAGCACATAGAAGACCTTGGGAATGTTCCTTACCCTCTTAGTATGCCCCCCCCTCCCCATTGCCATTGTTTAAAACTCAAGGTTGCTAATCCATATCAGTAGAAACTTGAGGAGCATGAGATTCACAAATTTAGAAACATCTGGCTCCCAAATGGTCATACAAACTAGTTGCACCTAACCTGTGCTTGAGCCTTCCAAGCTTGTATTGGTGTGATCAGCAATAGTCAGACACCCTGTACATTGACCCTGACATCATGATGTCATTTTGTCCATGAAGGACAAGTGATATCAACTTTATATCTTCAAAACCTAGCACAGTAGAAAACTTTTAATATATGTTTGTTGATTAATTTACTGATACAAAAACAAAGCAATGCCTTTCTCATAGGGCCCCTTATATTTTCCTACCAGAATATGACCTAAATTATGATAAGAAAATGAAATATACATTCATAATAACATAAACTAATTTCCAGAGAGAGAATAGGAACTATGTCAGTTTGACTGAACTAGAGAATTTATTAAGAGGCTGCTATATTCCAGGAACTGTGCTAAATGTTTTACAGATGTTATTTCATTTCATATGAAGCAAGACTGAAGAGGTAGGTTGGAGTCAGATTTGTGAGGGTTTTAAGTACTAATCTGAAAATCTTTTATTTTATCCTGGAAGCACTAGGGAGCTACTGATGATTTAGTACTGCTTTGCCTTTCAGATACCATTTTTCTAGGACTTTAGCGAAATCTACAGCAGAGGAAATGATAGGAGGTAATGCCAAAATGGGAAATTTGCCAGTAGGATCATGGTGATGGACTATTTTAGCAATTAGGTGGCACAGTGAATAGAGTGCTGGTCTCAAAGTCAGGAAAATGTATCTTCTTGAGTTAAAATTCAGTCTCAGATACTTCCTAGCTGTGTAACCCTGGGCAAGTCACTTGTAAAAGGGAAGCTTTATTTTTCATACCTAGTACCTAATGCAGTGCCTGCCCCAAAGTATGTTTTAATTAATTCTTGTTAATTGATTGAGCAGTCTTTGACGAATCACTCCCTCCTCTCTGTACCCCTGTTTCATGTCTACAGAATGAAGGAGTTGGATGAAATTGTCTCGATCATATTTTCCAACTCTGAATCATGGTACATGGATATAGGACTTCTGTAGAGATACTATTTAAATTGTTGAGTTGCTTAATTATGACAACCGTTTTAAGATTTTGATGAGTGGTTTAGACAGCAAAATTTGTCAGAATAAGGATTTTTCATTCTGGTAGTTCCAGACAAGTCAATGAACAGATATCCACTGGTACATGCAGAGTGCACATATGTGCACACACACATACATACTCATGCAGCATTAGTAAGCCCTTCAGGGTCAAGTCAAGGTTCCGTTCTGTTCTGAGGACAAAGAGAACAGAAGATTCCTGTGTGACACTCTCACCATGAGTTCCTCTCACTGGGGGAGACATCACCTCTATGCTGTGTTAATTTCCTGAGCTGCTAAGACTCATCTCCTGCAACTTCCCTCCCCATCACCACTCCCACCCTTTCCTAAGAGCTTGACTGTTTAGCCATTTCCACATCGGATATTATCAGAACCCATTTGACAAGGCAATTGGGGAAATGATAGCCAGTTCTGTGTTGCTCCCTGTGTATGAGATTATGGCCTCATCAAACATACACTCCACCACGTCTTCTCCAAATACTCCCTTGATTATTAATATGCAAAGTAAATAGCTTTGGCCTAATGCTGTGGAACTTGCCCAGAATGGCAAGCCTTTCAGGGTTTATACACTAATAACTCCAGTGCCTCTCGCCTTGAATGGCATTATAATGTGACTGGTAAGCTATTATAATAGATTCTAGATCGCTTGGATCAATAAGAGGCAGAGAATCCATGAATATATTCTTCCCATACCATTTGAGAAGAGCAGAATCACAAATTTAAATAACCAGCCTGTGTAAAGTCTGTCCTAAAATGCAATTATATACAGTGATTGGGGATGGGGATCGCATAGTTAATAGACAGCAACATATAATTCAAACAATCTCATTGGCACTGAGTGTCAGCCTCCTTGCTGCCAAGTTGTGGACCAGTAACAGCTAGTGGAGAACACATCATTAGCTTATAGTTGCAATTCTTCTCCTTGTTCCTGTGTATGCCCTTGCGTGGAGATGCTAGGAAGGTGAAATATGACCAAAGGGCAGGGAAGGGAAAGAGTTGAAAGATCAGCGTTTATAGATGGAAGATAACTTTGGAAACATCTAGTCCACCCCTGTCATCTAATGTTTTGCTTTTAAAAAGTTTTAGCTTTTATTGATGCCTTTTATTTTGACACTATATCTATTTGATGAAATCCAATTCCCACCTCTAGAACTCTCCTATGTAAAAATAAAACAAAGTGATCAATCACCAATGTCTGACAGTGTATGCAATATTCCACACTCATAATACCTTGCTGCACTTCTGAGAGAGGTATACTTCGTAATATTAAGTGCTGAATCTACTGTGCTATCTAGCTACTTTGGAAAAGAGATTCTGTTCCTAGACCATTTCCTAAGGGATTCATTAACCAATATGTTTAGCTAGTAGTATTCTCCTCCCCCCTTTCAATGATCTGTTGAGATATGTGTGTGTGTATTTGGTTGTCTGTGTATGTGTATGCATATAGATATATAGATATCTATAGCTAGCTATTTTTATCGATCATCTATCTCTATCCATCCATCTATCCATCTATCCATCTATCTATCTATCTATCTATCTATCTATCTATCCATCCATCCATCCATCCATGCATCTATCTATCTATCTATCTATCTATCTATCTATCTATCTATCTATCTATCTATCTATCTATCTATCTATCTATCTATCTTTACAGATACAGATATCACTCTACTTCTTGGTACTCTCTTCTCTTTAGGTTTTCAGGACACCACTATCTCCTAATTTTCCTCTTACCTACTGGAGCACTCTTTCTCTGTCTCCTTTTCTGGATCCTCCTCAAGATAACACTTGGGTGGTGTAATGACAAGCAAAGAAGTACTTAGCACCTTGTTTGAATTATTTATTTAGTGCCTTGTTTCAGTTCAAGTATCTTTGAGCCTTGCCCTGATTATATCAAGTCTTTGTAAAGAAACAGAACCTGTGAATCCCACAGTGGGAGGGACTTGCCAAAGACAGGAACAGGAAGGACATAAAAGGTGGGTGAAACAGGGAGGAGCTAATGGCAGATACAAAGTTCGAGCTACAGCTAGGACAGAGCAGAGCTGAAAATGGGAAAACTTGTGGTGTCCAGCACTCTGTTTGTCTGTTCTGTTTGTGTTGATTTGTGTTTCTGATACTTTGTACAGTAGCCCTAGGACCTTACTGGAAGCCCTGAAAGAGAATTTTCTTGTTGTCGGTTTACAAAAGTCCTGGAGGAGGGTTTTAGGGGTCCCAGGAGTATACTGAAAATTTGTGTTGTGTAAGTTTCACAGGCAGATAGTGAATTGATGATGGTGCCAGCAATGTGGATGAATGTTGTTTTAGAACTGTTAAGCTTTGTCTTCCCAGAAACAGAAACTGTGAAGGACTTGAGCTGGACTGTACACTGTGAGCTTGAATATGGAATGGGAACTGGATGAAGAGCTGGGCAAGGAGCTGAGAGCTGTCTGCCTGTGAATCCAGGTTACAGTTGGGTAGATTCAGGCAAGAGCTGGACCCATGGAAGAGGAACCATGGACTCTGTGGGCCAGTCTCAAGCCAAGGTGGAAAGGCCTCTCTTTGTGGTACTTAGTGCTGACTGAAAAGATCATGAATTATTGTGACCTAGGGGTGGGAGAACTTTGGACTTTGTACCTTGTACCCCTTAAGGATGAAGAAGACTTTTTGACTAAGAGCATAAGACAATATTACCTAAGGGTGGGAACACTTTAACCTTTGTACTTTGTGTCCCTTAAGGATGATTGAGTTAAGGACTTTTTGAATAATATTTTATGTTTAAAACTGTGTGACCACCTTAGTGATAAGTTGTTATATTTTATCATTGTGAATGCTGTACTTCTGTTTCTGTGAATGTTTTGCCTTAGTTTACTGCTGAATAAGTAGAGAGGTCACTATGTTATATGATCAGAACCTTAAAGCTATTCACAGCAGTAGTCCTCTAGAGAGCTGCTCTCTGCTTGGCTTTACAGGTGGGAGCTCAGGGTCCCATCCTGGGTCCTCTTCTCTTCTCTCTATGTATTATTTTGTCAATGATCCTGCTAGCCCCACTGAATTTATTTACCATATTTATGTTGATGATTCTTAAATCAACCATTCCTGCTCCAATCTTACATCTCCAACTGGCTTTCAGAATCTCAAACTATATATCCAGTAGACATCTTAAATTCAGTGTGTCCAAACCAGAACACGTTAGTTTTCTACCTATCAGACATGGGAAACTTGTGTCCTTGAAGCCACATGTGGTCCTCTAGGTCTTCAAATGTGACCCTTTGACTGAACCCAAACTTTACAGAACAAATCCCCTTAATAAAAGGATTTGTTTATAACATTTGGATTCAATCAAAGGGCCACACATGAGGACCTAAAGGGCCGCATGTGACCTCAAGACCACAGGTTCCCCAGACCAAGTCCTAAACCCTACCTCACCCCAAAACCTTCCTGAGAGAAGTGACTATTTCTCTCTTGTATTAATAACTAGTTATTAAATCAGAGCCAAGATTTTTCACTTTTCTGCTTCCTCATTCAGAAATCAACCTTCGTGGAACATCTTGTTCAAAACCTTACCCAGTCATCATGGCTGAGATTTAATAAAAATAAATAAGTAAAAGAAAATTTAAGTTCAGACTAATGAATGCATTCCTGTTCATTGTGTTTACTCAGACAACTGTGGGAAAAGGTTTCTCCTTTTTGTCAGACAGATTATATGCAAATTCATAAATCTCCTTGGTCAAGATAACAGTGATTCAAGTCACATACACCAAGACTGGCATGGTAATATAACCTGTCAATGTGATATTCATTTTCTCATTAACTGTTAAACCAGCAGGGTTGATTTCTACCTTCAGGAACACCAACTCTTCCAAGGGTTTATAAACTGTGAACCCACCACCATGAGGGTCTTTGGTCTAAGAGATGTGACCAAATGACCATCCTTTCAATAATAAACATTCTGACATTTTTATGATCAAATTGCCCAGAAACTATGTCTCAAACTTTCTTAAATGGCACATGCCCTATTACTGTAGAGGACAACACCAGGTTTGCAATCTAGGAGTCATTCTGGATTCTTCACTATCTCTTACTGCCCATATCCAAGCTGTTGGCAAGGTCTGTTGATTTTACCTTTGTTAAATCTCTCAATTATGCCACCTTCTTTTCTTTGACATTGGCACCACTCTAGTGCAGGGCCTCATTATCTCATGCCTTGATGATGGCAATAGTCTGCCACTGGATATGCCTGTATCAAGTCTTTTTCCACTCCAATCCATTCTCTATTCAGTCACTAAAGTGATTTTCCAAAAATGCAGGTCTGATCATACCTCATATTCACTTCCCACCCTCAAAATTCAGTGGTTTGCTACTGTCTCCAGAAGCAAATGAAAAATGTTTCATTTGGGGCCAGCTAGGCAGCACAGTGAATAGAGCACTGGCCCCAGAGTTAGGAAGAACTGAGTTCAAATCTAGCCTCAGACACTTGACACATTTACCAGCGTGTGACCTTGGGCAAGTCACTTAACCTCAATTGCCTTGCCTCCCACCCTTCAAAAAAATGTTCCATTTGGCATTCAAAGCCCTTTATAGCCAGCCCTACATCCACACCAACCCTCCCACCCACCCCATTATCTTTCCAGTCTTTGTATACCTTACTCACTAACAAATATTCTTTAATCCAAGGACACTGGCTTCCTGGTTGCTCCACAAACAAGATGCTCCTTTCAGTTCCAGGCATCACTTCTGGCTGTCACCATGCCTGGAGTGTTCCCTCATCCACTCTAACTACTGACCTCCCTTGGTTTCCTGTAAATCCAAACTAAAATCCCACTTTTTACAGGAAGCCTTTCCCACCTCCTTTTCATTTCAGTGCCTTCCTTCTGTTACTTATCTCTTACCTAACTTCTGTAAAGTTTGCTTTGCATATTTTTGTTTGCATGTTCTCGCCCCCATTTGACTTTAAGCTCCCTGATGGCAGGCACTGTCTTTTGCCTCTTTTAGTATCCTCAGTACGTAGCACAGTGGCAGACACATAGTATATATTTGATAAATTTATATTGAATTCAATTGTTGTATATGCTCATGCTACATGACACACACACGTGTGTGTTTATGTGCATATGCTTATATATGCATATATGTATATGTATGTATATATGTATATATGCATAGAGACAGAGAGACAGAGACAGAGAGAGAGAGACAGAGAGAGACAGAGGCAGAGATAGCAGAAACAAACAGAGCACAGAATGTAAGTTCCATAAGGGCAGGGGCAGGTATATATTTTGTCTTTGCATTCTCAGTATCCAGGACAATCCTTGGTGAACAAGAGATCTTTAATAGACATTTGTTGGATTGGATTGGAGTTGAGATATCTTTTTATTACATTTTTATTTAAATTTCTATGGTTATTAGATATGATAGTGTTTTCCACTCTTCTCTCTGTATCATTTCATACAGAGCTTTCTAATCTTTTTGAATTTTTTTATACATTGATTCTGCCAATGTAACATGATTTCATTACCTTTCATATATTCAATATACTTCCCATCTATTTGTATATATCTTGCATAAGCCTCTTTATGGACTCACTGTCTCCCTCATTAGAATTTAAGTTCTTGGAGGACAAGGACTACTACTAATTAGGACAATATCTAGTACATGTTGTTGTTGTTCAGGCATTTGTAATCATGTTGACTCTTTGTGACCCCTTTGGGGTTTTCTTGGCCTCCAACAGCTGCTAGCTGTATGACCCTGGGCAAGTCATTTAACCCTGTTTGTATCAGTTTCCTCATCTGTAAAATGAGCTGAAGGAAATAGCAAACCACTCCAATATCTTTGCAAAGAAAACCCCAAATGGGATCATAAAGAGTCAGGTATGATTGAAATGGCTGAACAACTAGAGAGATTTTCCTCAACAGGAATTCTTCTAAAGATAAATGAAAGCACAGGTCTGGATTCATCTTGTCACCCTTCACTCCTCTCTCTGAACACACACACACACACACGCACACACACACGCACACACACAATCCCACTCACTCAAAAAAGTGATGTCAGAATTGCTTAGCAACAACAATGCAATCAAAGAAGATGTGGCATGAGAAAAGCTTTTCCCACCAATCATGATTACATACGCTATCAGCTAATTGGCTACTTTTCTGCTTCCATTTACAAAACTTCTCTCTCACTGTCTCCTTCTCAGAATGTATCATAGCTCCCTGCCCTCCATTCTCAGCTGATGCTGCGCTGACCTCAGGCTGCTTGGTGCATGCAGGCTGAGACAACTCTTCACTGTGTCTGAAAAAGCTGCCCAACAGGAACCAATGCTAGGGGAGACATTCAAAACCTGCTTGTTCTGCTTGGCTCCAGAGGGTAGAATGAAAAGCAGTGGGGAGGAGAGAGATAGCAGAGAAACCAACTGAGGCATGATAAAGGAAAAACATCTTAACAAGTAGAGCCATCTCTACTAGGGTAATCTTTTGTCAGCTACTTTAGTCTAATCTATCCTAGTATATTATGTTAAGGTGCTTTGCTTTTGTTGGGTTGGGTTGCTATATTATAAGTAACAAGAAAATGTAATGTCATGTACAGAAAGTTGGTCTCAGAACCAGGAAGAACTGAATTCAAGTCACACCTGTGACACAGACCAGATACTTAAACTCTCAGCAGTCTGGACAGACATCTCTCACTGAAAGATCCAGAGAAGTTGCTCATCTACAATGGTAGAAGAAGTATCATCATCTTTCATTTACTAAGCTAATAAAATCAGAAGAACAATTCACCATCTATATGATGATTTTATATAACATCACTAAACGTAGATATGGATAGATAGATAGATAGATAGATAGATAGATAGATAGATAGATAGATAGATAGATAGATAGACAGGCAGACAGACAGACGGACGGACGGACAGACAGACAGACAGACAGACAGACAGATAGATAGATAGATAGATAGATAGACAGACAGACAGATGGACAGACGGACTGATGGATGGACGGATGGATGGATGGATGGATGGATGGATGGATGGATGGATGGATGGATGGATGGATAGATGATGGATAGATAGATAGGTAGGTAGGTAGGTAGGTAGGTAGATAGATAGATAGATAGATAGATATATAGGTACATACATATATACATACACACATACATACACACACATAGATGGATAGATAGATGGATAGATGGATGGATGGATAGATGGATGGATGAATGAATAGACAGACAGAGGGATGAAGAGATAGAAATGAAAGAGAGACAGAATGAACAGAGACAGACATAGATAAATAAGTGTATAGATAGCTGAATAGATAGAAATGAGACAGATATAAATAGATACAGAGTAGCAGTCTTAAAGTCAAGATGATTTGGGTTCAATCTTTGTCTCTGCTAACAGATTCATTTGGTGATCTTGAGTAAGTCAACCTCTAAATGACCCCAGACAATTCTCTAACATAAAGTGCAGAGCTGGTGCTAATCTTTATTGGTAGATAGAGTTTCCCCACTGGGAGTTCCATCTGCACATGAAACTCTTTAAGCCTCAGATTCCTTGTCTGTTTAATTTGAAGAACAACATTTACCTCACATTCTTGACAAGAGGATGAAATGAGATAATGTATATAGAGTGTTTTGCCAATCTTGAAGTGCTGAATAAATGGGAAGTAAGAACCTACATACACATCTCTCTCTACACATACACGTAAACATATATACATTTATATGAATATACTAAAAAGGCAAATAGCATAAGCATGATATTTAAGACAAAATAGTTCAACACAATATTACATTAATTTCATCAACAAATAAATCCTCTAAAGCAGTGGTTTCCCATAGGCCATGCACTTCTGAAGAAGTATGAATGTACTGAGTTATTAGCACCACAAAGCCACATGCATACCTGGCAGTCTTATTTTTCCTTCATTTAGGTACAATCCTTTCCCAGTTGTACTGATTATTCTACAGACTTCAATGTCATGATTCAACCGTCTTCTTGCCCTGAAACTCTCCTCAATTCATGACGCCTCCTCACTCTGAATTATCCTTCTACCATGCTATCCCGTTCCCCCATTAGTGAATTCCTTTGGTGGCAACTCCATTTTCAGCATAGGTTTCAGAGCAGTCATGCTTCATTCTCCTACTCATAGTGTGCTGACTTCTGAGACTTCACCATTGTGCTCCCCACCCTGACTACATTACCTTAGTCCACCCTAAACACACACACACACACACACACACACACACACACACACATTTTTCAGCTCTCTTTCTCGTGTGTTTTCTTCTCAAATTAGAATGCAAGATCCATGAGGCCAGGACCTATTCTATTTTTCTGGTATTCATATCCCAACTCTTTTTTCAATCTTCTATTTTAGACTCAAATGCTAGAACAGAAATACTTAATAGAGAAAAAAATAAAAATACATCATAAACTTAAATATTGGAACTTAAATACAAAATTAGAAAGGAAAAAAAGCATGACATATGCATAACAGAAGAGAGGATTCAAAATCTGTAACAATACATTTTTATTTCAAGAAAGCCAATATGATAAATAATACTTGTGTTGAGAATTATCCATTTTTTCTTTGCTTCCTTGTGAGTTTTGTTCTCTGCTGTGCACTTTTTTACTTAATTCTTTTTATCTCTTCCCACATCCCCCAAAGGCTACAATAAAGTTTAGATATGTTTCTCTATAGCTCTAGATATATACATACACATATACATGTATACATACATATATAGACATATACTTTCCCATAACTCTCCTACTCTTGATCTTTGTTTTGTTTTAACGAAT
Organism: Pseudocheirus occidentalis; assembly: GCA_028646575.1. Taxonomy (NCBI): domain Eukaryota; kingdom Metazoa; phylum Chordata; class Mammalia; order Diprotodontia; family Pseudocheiridae; genus Pseudocheirus; species Pseudocheirus occidentalis. The sequence goes on along the minus strand of CM053596.1, from coordinate 26,365,167 downwards.
GTGAATATCTTCTATTTCCTATTCTTCCTGCCTCCTCTGCTTTACTTTTACCCACTACCTTTTATTTCTTCTGAATTTAGAAGAGTTTTATACTCCTCTAAATACATGTGTGTGTGTGTGCGCATGCGTGTGTGTCTGTCTGTGTCTGTTTCTGTGTGTGTATGTATGTATGTATGCATATATGTGTATATATATATATTCATATGTAAAATTTCCCTCTTAAACCCATTCCTGATGAAAGTAAGTTACCAGATCTATCAGCCTCCCCCCATCTATTTTCCCTGCATCAGTTCTTCCTTTTTCACCTCATTTGTATAAAATACTTATTCATTTAAGCTGTTCCTACATTGTTTTACTTTTTAAATTCATATCATACTCAAGTGTACCCCAACTGTTTTACTGAACTACCTAATCATTGATAAGAATTTTAGACATCCATTTTACATATATAAAAAAGTAAACAATCTGTCCTTATGGATCCCTTATAATAAGTCCTTGTTATGTGCCTTATATTTCTCTTGTTTCATATATATTGGACCTTCTATTAAGTTCTGGATTTTTAAAATGAAGTCTTGAAAGTCTGAGAGTTTATCAAATGTCTATTTTTTCCATTCAGGATAATACTTAATTTTGCAGGGTATGGTATTCTTTTTTTAGCCAAAGTCCCAGTTCTATGTTGTGTTCTGGGATCTGGGATCCCTTTATGTCTCTGCTGCTTGGTCTTGTGTAATGCTAATTGTGGCACCATCATATTTATATTCTTTTAATTTGATTCTTTTAATATTTCTTTTTTCCTTGAGCTGTGGGTTCTGGATTTTGCCCATAATATTCCTTTGAGTTTTCATCTTGGATCTCTTAAGTGGTAACCGGTATATTTTTTCTATTTCTACTTCCTCCCCTTCCTCACCTTGTGCTAATACTTCAGGATAATTTTGTGTGATTGTTTCTTGCATTATTGTGTCAAGATTTTTTTATCACAACTTTCAGTTAGTCCAATTGTTTTTATATTTTCTCTTCTTGATTTGTTCTCCAAGCCTGGTGTTTTACTTGTAAGATATTTCACTTTGTCTTCTATTTTTTCGTTATTCATATTTTGTTTAATCATTTCTTGATCTCTTATAATTTCACTGGCTTCACTTTGCCCAATTCTAATTTTCTAAGTATCATTTTCTTCCTTAAGACTCTGGATATATTTTTCTAATTGATTGACTTTCCCTTCCTACCCTTCTTTTTCTTGGCTGATTCTTATTCTCTTTTTAATTTTTTCTTCCATCTCTATCACTTGATTTTTGAAATGTTTTGAAAGATCTTTTATGAATTTTTTTGTGTGTGTCAGGTGACCATATGACATTACTCTTTGGAGGTCTCTTTACTTCAATATCCTCCTGTGAAGATGAACCCATCTCTATTCCCATAATAGTTTTCTATGGTTGGATTCTTTATCCTTTGCCTGTGCATTTTTGTGGTAATAGCTTAATTACTTGTAATCACCTCCATCCCTGAAGTATGGGAAATAGTGCCTCTTACACCACGTCTTCACTTCTGCTCTCCAGCCCGATACCAAAGCCAAACCTCCAACCTCCTGTAAGTGCCCACAGCCAAGGGCTTTCTGCCCTTCTGCTTCTGCACTCACCAGGCATTTTCTGGTTCCTTCTCACCCTCACCACTCTTCACAGTATAGTTGGTTCTGGTATTCCTGATCAGCCAAGGTTATCTTGATCATTCTGGGCTCAAACACCTGACTCCCCTCACCATCCCAGGGGTAAAAGTTCCTGTTCCTGGGGTCAAGGCAGCCTCTCAAAACAACTAACCCAAGGACTTTTTGCTTGCTGTTAAAATGGAACCTAGCCTGGAAGGGGACTATCCCCAGTCCTGGAATTTTTCTTCAGATCTTCTCAAATTGTCCCAGGAGGTTATGCTCCTATTCTTATTTATCTCCACCCATACTTGGTTTGCCTTCAGGTGCTATTTTAACTCTTTTGAGGGAAAATATTGAGAGCTTTGAATTCTCTGACCTACTCCACCATCTTCCCACAATTCTCTCCCTACCTCTTAATACAGTATGCAGAATCTCAGCACATAGTAAGAGCTTAATAAATGCTTGCTGTCTGACTGGCTGCCTGTGCCAGCAACTAAATATTCCGTGTCATCTGATATCATCTCTTAGAGCAAAGATGCCTTCTGCAGACAGAATAAATAACAGGACTTTCACATATCCATATACCTTCAAAAAAAGATAAATGCTATGATTAATAAAATAGAAATTAATTTGAAAGTGTTAGAGGTTTCATTAGATCTTTTTATCATCATGTGTTTTCTTAATCAATGTATACTGCTGCTAACAGCTCACATTTATCTAGTTATTAAATCTTTGAACCACTTTCTGTGAGAGTACTAGTTTAAGTATTCCTATTTTCCATTTTACAAATGAGGAAATGAAGGGTGAGAAAAGTTAATGACTTACCTGTGACCACACAGATGGTAAGTGTCTGAGAGAGGTTTCTAACCCAAGCCTCTTGATTTAAGCTCCAGTTCTACAAGACCTACATCATTCCATCCCTCAATATCACCATTATGGTGTGAAGGACTCATGAGAGAGAGAGAGAGAGAGAGAGAGAGAGAGAGAGAGAGACATACATACATACATGCATGCATACATAGATACATACATAGATATGTACATAGATAAATACATAGATACATAGATAACTACATACATAGAAGGAGGGATAGATGGACAGACGGACAAATAGATAGATAGATAGATAGATAGATAGATAGATAGATAGATAGATAGATAGACAGATAGATGGATGGATGGATAGATAGATTGATAGAGATCTCTCTTTCTGACCATAAAGCTTTTGAGCTTACTCTCCTGGTCCAAACTCAAGGTTTTTCCAAGGTTTTTGGAGGTCCTTTGACCTTCATTCTGCCCGATATTGACACCAGATTCACAAAACATGACCAATAGGACACTTTTGCCACAAATAACTTCTAGGTTTGTGTTTGAAGACACTGTGCCTCTCCCTCCCCCAATGTCTTCCCATTTTTTCTACAACTACTGTACACAGAAATTGCAGTTTATGTTTTCATGAAATTTGATTTTTTCTAATTCTGTCACCTTATATAGTGAGTTCTTCGAAGATACATTTTTCCAATAAAGAGTTATTCTCTCTCTCTCTCTCTCTCTCTCTCTCTCTCTCTCTCTCTCTCTCTCTCTCTCTCTCTCTTTCTGTCGATCAATCAGTCTATCTAATTACTGAGCTCTTCACACCATAATGGTCATAATGAGTGATTGAATGATGTGGTGGTTAAAGAACCGGAACTTATCTAGATAGAGGTCCATTTCTATCTATGTCTATATACATGTATACATTTTATAAGTATGTGTGTGTGTGTGTGTGTGTGAGATGGAAATATGCTAGCTAGCCTCTGAGGTACCTTCCAACTCTAGCTCAATGAGCCTATGTCTTAGACCAGTTCACACGTATATAGTATAACAAATTGCAGAGAGAAAATTTCAACCAAGGTCCTCTGACTTTGAAAGTCTTCCCACTATACCATCATACTGCCTTTTATAATGATTTAGCACTCACAGACCTTGAATAAAGGCATTGGGTGCTAATAGGGACTAATTGGGTACATTAGTTACTTATTGTCTTTGCTGAACTAGTAAGGACGTTAATCATGCCCAATTTCTTTGGAATTCCTAAGAGTTCCTTATAAAACTACCACATTAATTTGCAGAAGGTGCTTTGAGATCCTCAAATAATAATTTCTGGGTAAGCAGTCACAATGAATATCAATAATTATAAAAAATAATTAAGTTAAAATGCAACCTGGGGACTCAGTACCTTAGAAATTGATTGATTATCATGTCCCTTTGCTATTTGCTAATACCATTACTTTTACCATTTAATTTTCCTGTAACCACTTTTCTATAATCAAGGAAGTCAAATTAAATTAGGTTAAATTTAACTTGTTTGCTGCTAACACTGATATCTTGCTTATCATGCTGTAACTGAAGCATATTTGGTAAGTTTTCAATTAGTTTTACATCAATTTGTTGCCAATTGATATCCTTCATGTTTCCAACCCTAAACCCCCACTACCAAATCTATGAACAAAGCCTTTAGATAGGATTTTGTATTTCCTTTGGTGTTGAATCTTTTCAGTGAAGCTTCTATCCCCTTGCATTTATTTTATCATAGAATTTCACAGCTATAAGTCTAACTCATACCAATATCTGCTCTATATAATATTTAACTATAATAATGATAAAATAGCTCATTCAAAAATGTTGGAATTTTCTTTTTTTTTAATGTAAATTTTAATTTATTTCTTGGTTATATCATTCATTTCCAC
>CM053596.1:26336017-26360299 GCA_028646575.1 Pseudocheirus occidentalis | reverse complement strand
GAGGAGAGGAGAGGAGAGGAGAGGAGAGGCTTATAGATAAATGGGGAGATAAAAAGATAGGCAGATAGAAAGATGAAAGATCAAGATGTATCAAAGGCAGATGTATTAATGGAGAGGAAAAAGAGAGGGAGAAATAGGGACAGAGAGAAAGAAAGAGTTTAGCCAGTTAGGCAGCTCAATGAATAAGGTACTGGGTTAGAAATACTTGTGTTCAAATTCAGCCTCAGACACTTAGTAATCATGTGACTCTGAGAAAGTGTTTTAACCTCAGTTTGTGACAGTTTCTTTTACTTTAAAATGAGTATAAAATATCATGTGACCATCAGTGTTCTGGTGAGGATCAAGTAAGACTATAATTATTAAGTATTTATCAGAGTGTGTGACACAGAGTTATCCCTGAATAGATGTTTGTTGTTGTTGACTCAATTTCCTTATCTGTGCACAGGTTTCCTCCCCAGAATTGTGGAAGATAATTGAGGGCAAAAACTGTCTTACTTTTCTCTTCATCACTTTGCATTTCTAACCTCTGGCACATAGTAGTGGTTCACAAAAGGATGGTTGAAGGTGAAATTTCTACACTTGCTATTAGAACCACCATTCTCTTCACCATTAGACTCAGAAACTTGGAATCAGTCAATGGTTCTTTATTCTTCATTATTTCCTATGTTCACACCATGGAGACCATGCCTTCTTTTACCAGGTTTCTCCAATTCCTTCCTTCCTCTGAATTTGCTCTTCTATTACTGTACTTCATAGTTTTGTCATGAACAGTCTATTTTACTAGCTTCTTATCTGGCCTCCTGGTCTTTACCTTCTCTAAAGCTGAGCCATATCAGTGTGCTGGCTGATTAATATTACTGAAGAATCCTCTTATCATGTTACACCAAGGATCAAAAGTCTTCAAAGGCATTTGTCTTTGCCTACAGATGAAAATCCAAACTATCTGGCCAGGCAGCTTCCTGGGGCTTTCTACAATCTTGTTCTAATTATCCTTTTTAACCTTATTTGCCCACTTATCCCATTACCACTATGTTCTAATTAATCTATACCATTCATTATTTCCTAACTAAACATTTCATTTTCCTATCTCCAAATCTTTGCTCATGTTGTTCCCTCTGATTTGGCCCAAAACTCTGCAGATTCTATATACATGAGTCAGTTTTGTTTCTGGTCTTTAAGGTCCAACTCAATTTCTATTGAAACAAAACAAAACAAAAACCCAATTCCTGCCCCCCCAAAGCCCTAATATCTTAATATCTTTCCAAAGCATCCCAGATTGAACTGACCTCTTCTGTGTTTTTTTTCTTGGCAGAGGTAGAAGAACGTAAGTATTGAACACTGCACACAATATCGGACTTAACCAATGTGTTGGTTAATGGTTAATTCTCCTGAGCACTCCCTCTCCCTCTCCCTCTCCCTCTCCTTCTCTCCCCTCTCCCTTCCTCTCTCTCCTCTCTCTGTCTCTCTCTCTGTGTCTCTCTGTCTCTGTTTCTGTTTGTCTGCCTCTCTCTCTCTCTCTCTCTCTCTCTCTCTCTCTCTCTCTCTCTTTCTCTCTCTCTTAATTTTTCTCTCCTTTTCTAGAAAGGGAAAGACGGAAGGACATATTTGGAAATGCAAGTTATTGAAAAGCCAAAACATACCTATAAAAAATTCAAGAACAAAACACAATCGTAAGGAACAAAAATACTATCTAACCACCTCCCCCCCCCACCTCAAAAACAGCTAATGAGGGGATGGTTATCCACTCTGCTTCCGGACAAATCTAATTATTATCAAGTTTCTTCTTTTCCTTCCTACTTTGAATTGAAGTCTGCCTTCATTATAGCTTTTACCTATTTCCAAGGAGAATAATATTTACCCCTCTTCTCTATGATAGCTTTTCAAGTTCTCCAAGGCAGTTTTTGTATTTCCCACTAAGCTTTTGGCTCTTCAGTTTAAACACCCCAAGTTGTTCCATATGTTGTCTCTAATTTGTACAGGGCCTTGCACATAATAGGTCCTTCCATGTTCCTAGCAGAGCTTCTCCTTGGACCCTTCACAGTATATGTCCTTCTGTGTTTCTAGAAGAGCTTCACTCAAGACCCCTTACACATAATAAGCATTTGATGAATGATGAAGAGGGTGATTGAATGAGCCCCTGGAACATACAGGTGCTTTAGACAAGTAGCCATTCACTGCAATTAATCCAGGGGTCACAATGGGGGGAAAAAAGTTAGCATCTGTCACTTTAATATTCACTCCAGGAAAGTACCAACTATTATCTGGGTATATCAAGGCATTATATCCTTCCTGATTAAGATAGTCCTAAATGAATGTTTAATGACAGAACACAGCATCCCTGTAGGTTTCAAAACTGCAAATTAGGCCGGCCATCTCTGTCAGAAACATCTGTCTGCTTCCATATGTGTCCCTCCGAGCCTGAAAGAGGTGATCTTTCACGGGCCTTTGCAGATGTGCTGGGGAGGGAGAGGGGAGGCAGAGGTGTGTGGATTGCTGCTCTGTCTTTGTGAATTGGGACAGCTTGAGCTCCTTCTGGCTTGACAAAGCTATGCCAATAATCTGACTTCTTTGTCATCAAAAACAAAGAACAGAAATGTCTGGGATTGGAGGCAGAAGACACTTGGGCTCAAATCCTGACTGGAAGGTTTACTAGCTCCATGGTCAAGAGCAAACAATTTAAACTCTCTGAGACTCGGTGTCCTGGATTGCCTTCATCACAATGTCTATGCCACCTTCCTAGACTTATATCCAATTGGATTATGTATAGTAATGTCCTTGCAAACCTTAAAATCACTATTTAAAAATACCTGCTCTTATTGCATTCTGCTAATAATTAAAAAATAGCATTTCTATCAGTGAGATGAGTATATATGATACAAAGTTGACATTAGAGCCGGGAAGATTTGGATTCAAGTCCAGCCTTTGACATATGCTGACTATGAAACTGTGAGCACTTTTAGTGCTCTAGGCAGGTCTCTAAGGCTACAAGTTTCAGAGAAGGTACTGAACTGCTCTAGTTAAGGGTTTTTCCTCATTGATTAGTTTCATGTATTATGAAAGTACCTTTTAATCCGGCCTCAGACACTTAACACAAAACTTGCCACCGTGTGACCTTGGGCAAGTCACTTAACCCCAAATGCCCTAGCTTATCCCCTCCAAAAAGAAAAAAAAAGAAACTAACTACCTTTTGTGATGTGTATATGGTGCTTTAAAACACTTTGTAAAACACTTTGCATATTTTATCCTGCTTCTTCCTTTTATAATAATTTTGTTGGGTGGATGCTGTTATTATCCCCATTTGACAAATGAGGGAACTAAGGGTGAAAGAGGTTTAGTGGCTTTCCTGGGGTGACATAGACAATAATTGTGTGAGGCCAGGGGTTAGAACCCAGCTGTTCTGGACTCTAAATCGATTGTCCTTTCCATTATAATCTAGCATATTCTCGTAGGGTCAAAGGAACATGGAATCTGGAATCAGAGCATCTGGGTTCAAATCCTGATTGTCATGCTTACTCCCAGTGTGAAGGCAGGCAAATCAATTAATCTCTGCAGGTTGCCGATTTCTTCCTTATCTATGAAATGAGGAAACTGGATTAGATTTTGACTTTGAGGTTGCTTCCATCTCAAGATATATAATGTTGGGATTACTTACACCTGACAGACCAATCTCCACAGCTTGCAATCCAGTAGGGGAGAGTAAAAACCTAGTGTAATTAGTCTAGATCTTGGATTTCAACAGTAGAGGGACCTTCCAGTCAGGAAAGTTCTCCCACTACTCAGTAACTTAAAATTTTAAGAGTTGTCTGGGAATATTGACTGTTTGAGTGCTTTGCTCAAGGTCTCAGAGCATATATGTTGTATATATTGATTGATGCTGAGACTTGAATAAGGTCTTTTTCATATCTAGCCTAAGGTGACATCAAATTCACAAAACTGTTAGCCAACATAGTATAGAGACTATTAAATGCACCTGAATAAGAGTAAAGTTGTCTGGTGAAGAGAAGTAAAGAGTGAGCGTCTAAGTAGGCCAGGTCTTTCTCAAATTTTTTTGGTCTTTGTACCACTTCACATTTATTTATTTATTTTTCCTTTCTAAGAGAAGCAGAAAGGAAAGGCAACTCCACAGGGGAAGGAAGAAAGAAGCTTCAAGGAGGAACAGCCCCATGTGAGCAATCACATCAAATCTGGATTCCTTTTAAAATGAACGTTTATGTTTAAATGCTCTTCCTATTTGGTGAATCACTTCTGGTCCATTCACAGGGTACACAATGTAATACAAAACACATCTACTTGATATGACAATGTCGGTGATGTACTGTCTTCAGTCATGAATAAACAGTAGCTTGCAGCCAAGATAAGGGGCTGCTTATACACTGCTAATAGGGATTGGAATTACAGTGAAATTCTAAATGGACAGTACTTATGGTAATTAGTTAAAAACCACTGACTGAAACAAAATCCTTGAGTTAAAGGCACATCACTCAGGCTTTCAGACTTCATTAAAATGAGAACTACTGATGCTCCCTCCAGGAAAATTAGCTGGTTTGAGGTACCATTTTGTGCTTATCGGAGAAGCCCCAGAGGACTTTCAGCTGGATGCTGTACCTGAAGATTTGTAATCCATTCTTCCCCTTTTCTTTCACTGGCAATGCAAGAATCTGATCAGAGGCATTGCTATTGTTCTGGGACCAAACACGGGCTTCCCAGAAAATGCGGAAATCTTCTAGGGATGGAAAAAAAGATCCTATCTAATATAATTCAATGTAAGACAGCATGATACAGAGGAATAATAATAAAATAATATCACCAACAATAATAATAGCTCTAATTTATATGGTTCTTTTAGGTTTGCAAAACACTTTACATATGTTCTTGTCTTTGGTCTTCATGATAAGCCTGATGTAAGTTCTCATATTTTTCCAGAAAAAAAAGAAACTATAATTGAAAGAGGTTAAATGACTTGTCTAGGGACACGCAGCTCAGTAAATGAGGCAGGATTTTAATTCAGATCTTTCTGACTCCAAGTCCAGTACCCTATCACCACTTATATGCTGAGGGATCTAGAGTTAGATGACCTGCATTCTTCTCCTGCCCCTGAGACCTACCATGTGTGTGACCTTGAGCAAGTCACTAAACTGCTCAGTTTCCTCACCTTTGAAGGGATTGGGCCAGATGATTTTTAAGGTCTTTTGGGGTCCAAATATATAGCTTGATGATTGTAATTTGAACCAATTCAATTTAATCAACATTTGGTATTCACTGTGCCAAGCCCTGAACTAGTCACTGAGTCCCAAACAGAATAAAAGAAGAGTCCCTGACCTCAAGAAACTGTCATTCTCCAGGATTAGAATAGCAAAAGGGCTGTGTATGTACATGTGTATATATATATCAGTCCTGTTTCCCTCTCTCTCTCTCTCTCTCTTTCTCTCTCTCTCTCTCGTTCTCCCTCTCTGTCTCTGTCTCTCACTCTCTCTGTCTCTCTCATATATATGAATTCATTCATCTTCCTATTTCCTTCTCCATTGTAGGCTACAATCCATCTTGGCCTTCATGTCCCTTTGGATTCCTGATGATGCTTTTTCCTGTAAATTCTTAATAAAGAATCCTTCCCCTCTTTTTTTTTACCTCTTTGAGTTGGAGAAAAGGGAAAATGTGGAGAGAAAATGGAGAACAGCAATTACTTAGAGACTAGTACACTTGGCTTGCTTTTCTCAACTTGTAGGAGTGGTTCTAGATAACTGATTTGTCAGGAGCCATTCTCTCCAGATTTTCAGTAGAGGCAGTGCTAAATAATGGAAACAACTCTAGATCGAGAATTCAGGTATGGAGCTTTAATTCTGACTCTGCCACTTACTATGAGTTAGGAACATCAATTAACCTCAATTGCTTTAGTTTCCTGACCTGACGAATAAGAGTTGTGGATTAGATAACCTCTTAGGTCTCCCTTCGAACTCCAATTTTGATAGATAAGAAGATATTCTGCCTGAATTTAGAAGAACTTATTTCCAAAAATCCATAAAAAAGGAAGATAAGATCCTGTAGTCAGTGAACCAATATGCATCTAAGTGTTTACAATACGTGAGGCAATGGTAGAAGACTGAGGAAACAAAGAAAACTAAAAACAACTAAAAATGGCCACACTGATTGTCCTTAAGGAGCTCATGTTCTCATGGGGGTTCTAAAATGCAATCAACTGTGCAAGACATCCAGAGTAGGTAGAAAATGATGGAAGGTAATATCAGAGGGAGGGCACTGGGGGAGAGTGTGGAGACAAGGAAAAGCCTTGTACAGAAGGTGGGCTTTTCAGGAATTCAGGAAAACCAGGTTTAAGTGAGGAGGGAGGACATTCCACTCATAGGGGACATCCAGTACAAAGGAATGGAGTTAAAGGATCAAGTACATGAGGAACAGCAAAGATACTGGTTTTCTTGTATTGTTGATTATGTAGAGGGTCATAAAGTTAGAAGACTGAAAAGGTAAGAAGGAATTAATTTTTGAAGGACTTTGAAAGCCAAGCAGACCATTTTATATTTGATCCTGGAAATAATAGGGAGTCACTAGAGTTTATTGAGTAGGGCAGAGATAGAGTCAGATCTGAACTGAAATATTATCACATTGACAGTTGAGTGAAGGAAGAATTATTGGAGAAGAGAGAGATTTAAGGCGAGGAAGCCACCTTGACCCTTTAAAAGGAATATTGGCTCAAGAAAGTTAAGGCAGGAGGACTTTGAAGAAAGAAATTCTGCCTACTCAGCTGACTCTATTCAGCTTGATTAAGAGAAAATTGGGGATTTGTTTTCTTTAAAGTATATTTAATTTACTCTTCCACATAAAGAGTACTTTTTGCCATCTAACTGACGTGTTTGGGAAACACATCAAAGGTTACCCCAGGGAAACATGAGTTCTGACAGTCACTGTCAAGAGTGAAAGCCTTTGAATCTGAGCCCAGGGATATTCTGGATCTCTGTCAGAGGAGAAGTCTATATAAGCAAAGAGACTCCTTGCCAAAGTTGGCCATTATATGGTCCACTTTGTGGCCATGTTAATCCCTGAAAAATGGTGGCTAATGATGTGATAAGTTGGGGCCTCAGAGGATGTCTCTTCATTCTGTATATTTTCCAATATTCTTCTGTGGGTATATGTTGTATCTCCTAATAGAAGGTAAGCTCCCTGAGGGCAGGGAGTTGTTTCATTTTGATGTTTACATCCTTAGTCCTTGACAGAGTTGAGATTCTTAAGAAATATATGTTGTTTGGTTGAATCAATACCAGAAAAAGGAATCTCAGCAACAGAAATCACGAGTAGCCAATTTGCTTTCACTTGAAAACATCCAGGAAGGAAGAATTGATTCCCATCCAAGGTAACTTGTTCTATTTTTGGATAGCTCTTATTATAATGAAGGTTTTCCAGACTTTAAGTCTAAATCTTTTTTTTTCCCCAACTTCTACTTATTAATCCTGGCTTTACCAGTTTGTACATGTTTGTTGAACTGGGTTGGATCGTGGCAATTTTGGAGTCAGTTCACAAATGCGACCCAAGGTCTATTGCCCAAAAAAGCTCATTCAACTCAACAGATTTTTGTTAAACCATGCTATGCACCAAATATTATATGTGCTGGGAAGACAGAACTGGAACAGACTCTGCCAGCCAGGGGTTTTGGTCAGTTATAAAGAAAACTGAGATTGTATACACAGACATACATTCATACACATATAGACACAGACATACATATACATATATGTGCATATATGTATATATACTTATATATAGTATGTATACCAAGTGGTCTTAAAAAAGATGTATGACTTTTCAAAATACTTATTTTGATTATCTGCTTCCTTTGTTATCCTGTTTTATGAAATGGAAAACCCAGTTTTAAGAAGAATTCTTAGTCTTCCCACAGACTTCTCAAGGGGTACGTGACACACAAAAAGTAAAAAACCCTGACTTTGCATATGAATTTTCCAACAATAGCAAAGGGGAAAAAGTCAGGAGAACACTGTATCACTTCTTTTCCCTTCTACAGAAGTGTCATATCAAGTAATAATTATTTGTGCATTTCAGTAGAATATAAGCTCCCTGAGGCCAGAGAATGCTTCACTTTTGTCTTTACAAACCCAGAATCTGGCATATAGTAGACATAAAAATGCTTATTGGACTGAATTAAGCTGAATTCATGCAAATTTCCCAGAAGTCTGCCTCCTTGGGAGCCAGTCAATAAGGTATTTATCAGCAGTTATGCTCCAAATGAATGACTGAAAGGCATCTGACAAGGAACAGCATGACATTTGTTGTCTTTAAATAGTCATGAGAGAAAGCTTTTCATACAGAAGAATTGGTTTTCCCCATCGGAACATTAAGAATAGCTGTGGGAGCCAATTGCTTTTATCAGAATTCCTAAGGAGACAGGAGGAAAGCAGTCTCTTGGGGAACATCTGCTTGGGGTTGGTGCCCAGGTCAAGGATCTTGAACTGGGGGGAGAAGGGGATCTCTTCTATCTTTGTTGTTAAAATGCATTTGAAAGCCAGTACATAGCATTGAGAATACACACATTTATTTTTTCCATCCTTCCATGAGTGGGAACATTGATTGAGTCAATGCTAGCTGTTCTCAGAGAGAGTTATTGATGTTTTTTTCTAAATGGACAGGTAGAAGATAATTGGATAGGAAAAGAGGGTTAAGGAGAGGAGAAGTTAGGGGAGTTTTGCTCATTTCAAGATTCCTTATCATCTATTCTAATACCTTTCCATACCCCCAGACCATCTACCCTTTCTGAGCATTCTAAAGATCATTGATTGGGACTTTCTATCTTCAGTGAACCTGAGCCCTTCAACATATGTTCAAATCTCACCTCAGAAATATACTAGCTGTAGAACCCTGACAAGTCGCTTAACCATTCTCAGCCTTGATATCTTTATCTATAAAATGGGGGGGGGTGATAATAGCACTTACTTCCAATGGTTTTAAAGATGATAAAATAAGATTTTTTAAAGTGCTTTGCAAATCATAAAGCACTGTATACATGCTAGCAATTAGAATCTGAGCACCCTGATAACAGGAATCAAGGATGCCTTTCAAATTCTTCAGATTCAATGCCCTCTGGCTGTCGCAAATCCTATCATTGAAGGTAGAGTATTTGTTCATCTCAGCCTTTTTAAAGTGGTGCAGTTTTGAAAGCTGTTTAACTATATCAATAAAACATGTTCGCTTTATCTGAGGTTTACTTTCAAAGAGGCTCTCAACCCAAGGGTGAGCGGGCAGATGGATGTTCTGTTTCCAAATATAGAGCAGCTAAGAATATAACAGTCACCCACAAAGGGTCATGGTCCCTCAGAATGAATACTTGATCTGCTGCTTTGAAGGACCTTGGAGATTGTCTACTGTATGAACTTGGACAAGTCCTTCCTTTCTGTGAGCAACTGTCCCTCTTTCTGTAAAGTCAGGACTATGCATGAAATAGAATGACGATTTGCTTCTAGGTTGACATATTATGTTCTAAGGTCCCTCCTAGATCTGACATTTCTTATTTTGAGGTCCCTTTCAGTTCTGCTATTTTCTATTCTTAGGTCCTTTCTAGCTCTCAGCTCTGACATTCCCTGTTCTAAGATCCTTTTTAGCTCTGATATTTTCTGGTCTAAGGTCCCCTTTCACTTTTCCACCCTTTCTTCTAAGCTCCCTCCCAGCTCTGATATGTTCTCTAAGGTTCCTTCTAGCTCTAAGACTAATTCCAGCTGACATTCTGTTTTCTAAGATTCTTTCTAGTGCTGATATTCCATGTTCCATGGGCCCTCTCAGCTTGTTTTATGACATACAATCTCTGAGTCTTAAATTGCTTAAGCAGCTTAAAGTGCCCTTCCTCCTAGATGGAAAAGTCCAGTAGCATCACTGCAGGGGATCTGAAAGAAGGACACAACAAAGTATCACTCATTCTGAATAAAGCTAGTGATAAAAATGTCTTTTCACTAAGCCTCGTCAGTGGCAGAGAAATTAACCACTAGATCCAATGACAGAGAAATGGTGACTTTTGCTATGAGATTTCATTGCAGGACTACAGTTTGTCATTTATTAGCCGGGCTGTGTTATATTGCTTCCTATTATGATAAGTCTAAATGAATCTTTAATGACAGAGCAGTGTATCTCTACAGATTTGGAAGTGGCAAATTAAGCTGGCCATCTCCATCTGGAACATCTGTTTGCTTCCAGAGCTGTCTGTTACACATTGAGTGGGTGATCCATTAAAGGACCCCTGCAGATGGGGGATTTCAGACAGCAGGAGAGGAGGGTTTTCATGAATGCTGGTGATACTAATGTCCCAGTGTGAATAAATTGAGAGCTACATGGGAGAGCAGAATAAAGGAAACCAGGTCTGAGATTAACTGATGCCATAACATTTGGGAAGTTACATCCGCTCTCTGGACTTCAGTCTCTTTGTCTATAAACTAAGGAGTTAGAACAGGTGACTTCTTATGGTACCTTCAACTTCTGAAATACAAAAGGATTTAGTGGCTAAAGGACTTGATTTGGTACTTAAGTCAAGAAAGACCTGGATTCAGGTCCTGCCTCAGATAAAGCCTAGATGTTTGACACTGAGATAGTCATATAATCTTTTCCACCTCAGTTATTTTCATCTTTAAAATGGGGATAATGATAGCATCTAACTTTGACTTACTTGAATGGTTAAATGAGATTGTGAATGAAAAATATTTTGCAAAACTCAAAGCATTATTTAAACTCAATTATCATCACTCTTGTCTGATTTTAGGCAGCATTATCTACTATGATGACATGGTTTAGAAGTCAGGAGAAGTCAGGGGCAAGTCTAGGCAGGGTACAATATGGAATTTGTGTGGTTTCTTTGTTCCAAATGACATGGGTTTGGAACAAAGGTAAGGGAGCAACACGGGTTGCTGTTATAATAAAAATAAATAGGACACAATAGCCTCAGGTTTATAATATATGACAGTAATTTGAAGCAACCATGGATGTTTAAACTACAAAGAAAAGATCTTGGGGAGGAGTCAAGGTAACAATCTGTGAATAATTGAAGGGTTGTCACCTGGAATTAGAAGAGACCTGATCCACTTGGTGTAAGACAGAACTATGAGTAATGACTAAAAAGTTTCAAATAGGAAAAAAGTAGATTTAATGCAAGTAAAGCCACTAGGTAGCACTGCTGTGGATAGAGTGGCAGACTTGGAGTCAGGAAGATACATCTTTGTGAGTTCAAGTCTGGCCTTAAACATTTACTAGTAGCGTGGCCCAGGGCAAGTCACTTTAACCCTGTTTACCTCAGTTTCCTCATCTGCCAAATGAACAGGAGAATGAAATGGCAAATGACTCCATCTTCGCCAGGAAAACCCTAAATGGACTCACAAAGAGTCTGACATGACTGAAATGGCTGAAACAACAACAACTTTAAATTTTGTAACCATAAAACTTATCTCAAAGTAGAATTATCCATCTTGGGATACAATGTGGTTCTCCTCATTGGAAGTTTTTAAGCAAAGGAATGCTGTATAAGGAGTACTTTCCAGATATGGGTTAGATTGTAACAGTGGTTCTCAACCTGTGGGTTGTGACCCCTTTGGTGATTGAACAACCCTTTTACAGGGGTTACAGGGGTTGCCTGTGACCATATTTCTGATGGTCTTAGCAATGGAGACATGGCTCCTCTATCCCTCTCCAGGCGAGTTTGCCCACATGCAGATATGCCCACATACGAGTATTAAAGGGTCATGGCATTAGGAAGGTTGAGAACCACTGGACTATATGATCACTGAGGCCTCTTCCAACTCTAAAATTTTATGACCTCGATACAGGATTTGTTTTAGCTCTTAAATTTGGGGGAGAGTATCATTCTAGCTGCCCATTACAGTAAGATTGTCATGCATGTGAAATTTTGAGAATGTTTTCTGTAATTTATCTTCATGTAGAATTATCCTGTGTACATCAGTGGAACTTTGGTCTCAAGGGCTTATACCGATAAGGAAATTCAGGATTATTATTTGAGTACCTACTATGGGCTGAGTCTTGTATTACCCAATAAAAATGTTACTGAATTAATCATCTCCTTAACGTCAAGAGTTGTTTTCCAAGTGCTTGACACATAACAAGCACTTAATAAACAAATGAATAAATGCTTTTCCATGCATTCACATAGGGTTTTTCCTCTCAAGGCAAAGGGAGGTATGGAAATACATATCCTTTGAGTTTGTTGTTGTCCAATTATTTTCTCTTCCTGTCTAAATCTTCATGACCCCATTTGGGCCTTTCTTGGCAAAGATACTTTAGTGGTTTGTCACTCCCTTCTTGTTAATTTTATAGATGAGGAAACTGAGGTAAAGAAGGTTAAATGACTTGCCCAGGGTCACACAGCTATTAAGTGTCTGAGGCTAGATTTGAACTCATGAAAATGTGTCTTCCTAACTCAGAGCTCCATCTACTTAGTCATCTAGCTGCCCTATCTACACACCAAAGGATCCTGCATCCTCTGAATTATAATGAAAAATACATAAGATATGAATAAATGAAAGAATGTGGGAGTTCAGAAGTTAGAATAGTCACCAGCAGAAAGATGCAGAATTACAGAATCCATAAGGGATCTGAGCAGTCTTCTTGGCTATCCTGGTCCTAAACAAGAAACGTCCCTACAAAACTCTAAACAGGGAAATCCTGCCCCTGTTTGAAGATCTTCAGTGAGAGAAAAACCAACTATTTCCAAAGAGAGTCTATTTTATATCTGGATCACTAGAATTATTGGGAAGCTCTTTTTGACATCAAGCCAAAACTGACTTCTTTGCAACTTTCCCACATTGATTCGAGTTCTGCTCTCTGAGACCAAGCTAAAGAAAACTAATCCTGCTTCAGCAAGACAGCCCTTTGAATGTCCAAATACTTTTTTCCTATCTTCAACTTATATCTCCCCTAAACTAAACCTCTTCTGGCTCTTAAACACCTCCACACATGTAGTTGGAGATGTTTGACCATCCTGGTTGATCTTCTCATGACAATCTCCACTTCATCATCAATGCTAACTCTAAAATATGCCTAGATAAAGAAAACTTTATAAGAATCCAAGTGGAAATTTGAGTTGGATTTTGAAAGATCGATGATATTTCTAGATATCTCATGGGTGTCTGGAATTATAAAAAAAGACATTTCAGCTATGAGGAACTATATGACTAAAGGAGCATTAGTAGGCATGCATGTCATATTTCTGTGGGATGTGAGAAATTATTGTTAATAACCAATGATTTCGGGAGATCCATTTTTTTCTGAAGTCCTAATTTTAAAAGTTTAATGTCTTAAAGGACACTCCCAATGTGAAATTAAATTCAGATTTCACGGAGACAGGGATGGCAGAGATGAGGAAACCATTGGGTTCTACTCATCTTTGGGTGAGGATAAATTCCTTTAATAGAATGCCCAAGACTACAAGCATTTTAGAAGTAAATGACAAAATCTGAGTTCATACATTTAGCACCTCATTGCAACATTCATTATTGCATTAACTGTTACATAATTTTTATTCAGTCAAAGTCAGGGAACACCCCCCCCCCTCCAATGGCAATATAAGACATGGCCTTGACGCAATAATTGTCTTTGTTCAGAGAGAGCAGGCCAAATGACCATCCTTTATTAATAAACATGTTGACATTATTAATAAATTTATTAAGTTCTGCAGAAATTACATCTCTGGAACGTTTTAATGTCACAGATGAGACCACAGTCTTATTTGCCTGGACCTTAGATGAAGGAAAATAGGGATATAAAATCATATATTCAGAAATGGAAGAGATATTAGGCCACCTAGACTACCCCTCTCACTTAACGGATAAGGAAAATAAAGTGGCCTGAGGTTAAAATTATTTTTCAATATAAAAAAGTAGCTATTGAGAGTGGGTGGATTTGAACACAAGTTTTTAGATTCCCAATCTAGCCTACATAAAATAAAACTAGAATGTCAGGTTTGGGTGAGATTGTTGAAGGGCTTGGATGACAAGCAGAAGACTTAATTTGATTCAGCCTGTGATGGGGAACCATTGGAGGCTTTAGAGCACAGGTATGACAGTTGTACCTCAGTGCCAATCCAAAGTATAATTGTAGAATTTGAAAGACCCAACTTCTTTCTCTATACTTTTTCTATTTCTTGATCCTTCTTTCATATTTTAAATTTTCTTCCCAACCACATTAACACATACCCATATGGAGAGAAGCAGGCAGTAGAAAGAGCACTAGTTCTAGAGTCAGGAGCCACATGGGTTTGAATGGAGTCTATAATGCCCAATACCTGTGTCACTTTTGAGAAGTCACCCAACTATTCTTTAACTCCATTCCATCATCTGTAAAATGGTGCCAACAATGCAATGACTAACTCCTAGGGTTGTTACATGTGCTTTTTAAACCATAAAACATGCATATACATGTTGTGATTTATTGATTTATTATCATAAGGAAAGTTTCATTTATACCAGAACATGAATGTGTTCATCTCTTTATTCCTTCTCACAGGGGTAATAGCACTACAGAGACAGTCTAATATAGTGAACAGCATGGTAGTTCAGAAATCAGGAATACAGGGGATCCCTCTGGTCTCTCACACTTAGTAGTAATGTAATTTGGGACAAGTGGCATTATCTCTCTGACCCTCATTCCCTCATCTATAAAATGAAAGAATTAGACCAGGTGACCTCTAAGGTACCTTCCTAATCTAATTTTTTTTTATCTCATGTCTGATTTCTCATTGAAGAATGTAAAACTTCCCCTTTCCCCTTATGAAAAAAATATCAAACATCCCAAGGCAGGTGGGGATGAAGGGTTTGGTCTTCTGAAATTCTGCTTCCTACTTAGCTGTCCTCTGGCTCCCTTTAAGGCTGTCTGTGCATTTCACTTACATTCATTAGTAAGAAAAATCTGTCTATATCCCTGAACCCTTTGCTATGAACACAGTGTTCAGATCTCTGCCCTTCTTAAATCGTGACTTGTGTAAAGTACCAGGAAAACAGCCTTTTATCTATCTTTTAAAGTTGGGGCTGAAACTGAAAGATGATATTCAGGACAAATTCTTATTATGCCATTTCTTAGGAGAACAGATTTTGCATTATTCTCCATCAAGGGTGAAAGGGAGGGAAGGGAAAATGAACAGTTCTTCTCATAATCCTTAGGTGAGGTAAAGGAAGGATTTGTCTCCTGGCAAACCTGTTTGACATAAAATGATATTTCAGGATTAAACAGAGCAGGGAACATGCTAGAGCTCAGCTCAGGTACTACATTCTCTGAAAAGCCTTCCCTTTCACCCCAGTCCCTCCCCTATGCCCACTTAATAGCTAGTGTTTATAAAGTACATTAAGGTTTGCAAAATACTTCACAGATACTATCTCATTTGATAATTACAACAACCCTGAGAGTTTAGGACTATCATTATCTTCATTTTACACTTGAGGAAAATGAGGCAAACAGAAATAAAATCACTTGGCCAAGGTAATGCAGCTAGTGAATTTCTGAGGCAGGATTTGAACTCATTCTTCCTGATTCTAAGTCTAGTGTTCTATTCATTTAGCTTCCTTTACAATATGCCTTCTCATATCACTAATATTTTCTCCCCTTTTCAGTTTTCCTCATAGGGTTCCTATTGACATCAGGACATTGTGGAGAGTGCTTGGGAATTTGGAACCTGGAGAACTAGTTCCTACTCCCACCTTGGGTACTCACCAAAAATGTGATCAGGGTGAAAGAACTTCTCTAAGTCTCATTCCTCATCTGGAAAAGAAAGGGAATAATGATATAATGCATTATGACTGTGTAACATAGTTAGAGAGCTAGGTGGCATAGTGTTGGAATTGGAGTCAGAAAGACTTGAGTTCAAATCCCATCTCAGAGACTTAGTAACATCATGACTCTGGGGGTCACTTAACCTCTCTCTGCCTTAGTTTCCTCTTCTGTAATGGGAATAATAAAAGTACCTTCCTCCAAGAGTTATTATCAAGGAAAATGGACATAACATATGTAAAGTACTTTGCAAGCTTCAAAATGCTATATAAATGTGTATCAGCAAGCACCCTAGCATACCCAGGGCAGCTGCTAGCACAGGTTCCTAGATCTGCTTTACTAAAGGAAAGCAACTCAAAATGGGTTAACAATCTTTCTTTAAGCAAACAAACATATCATTTATCTAGTTCAGGGGAAAAAGTCAGCACCCTGAACTCCAGAGAATACAAACCCAAGTTAGAAGTACAAGTTACAAGCACAAGTTACAAACAGACGAAGAAACAGATCAGCAGATGGGCTTCCAACCATCTAACCATCACATCTATTACCTATTCAAGTTACTAGAGAGGAAAGCATCAACATCTGGGTTTTTCAAAGCCGGGGGGCTCAAAGGCTTCCCTGAGTCTCATCTGGCCAAATCACACAACTCTTCTCAAAGTGAGCCCCAAAGCAAAGCCTCACATCAGGGCATATATATAGGCTTCTCCTGGGTCATCCCTCTTTACCCACTGTTCAATTACAAAGTAACAAGGTGTGGCCATCCCCCCCCAAAAAATAAACAAGCTTCTCACCATGGGCTCCACATGAACAGTCTCGGAGCCACTTAAGCAAAAGGGATAGGGGCAGGAAAGAGTTTCAGATTCCCATTACAAAATGCCAGCTATTATTGTGTGGTTCCAATAAGGCCCTATCATAAAGTACTTTGCAGAGGTTAAAACATTGTATAACTATTTATCCCCATCACTATCATCATCATAAACAACATCTTGTTCTCATCTTTTGGGATGCAATCCAAAATGGCCCTTGCATAAGTCACCCTCCTGCAATTACTCTCATCTAGTCAATTGATATAGAATACATAGAGGAGTAAATACAGCCTTTTGTAATTTCACATACATATTATTATGTAAGCTCATAAAAAGCTTCCTTGGCCCATCATCACCGTCTTCATCACCATGATTATTACTCATTGTGTTTTTGTTGTTTTTCTATGGAATCGTCTTTAATAGATTACGAACTTATCGAAGATATAGTCTATGTCATAGTTTTTATTGGATTGTGTAATTAGTGATGAGGAAGTTATCTTAGCCAACAAGGCGTTCAATGAATTCAAACTAATGGAATGTCTTGCAGAAGCATTAGGAAATCATAACAGTGTATTGAACTTAGTGTCAGGAAGACCTGGTTTGGAATCCTATCTACATCTATCCTATCTATATCCTATCTATAGACTATTATTACCTGGATAATTCTGGGCAATTCTCTACACATATATGAGCCTCAGTTTTTCTATCTGTTAACTGGGGATCATAATATGATAGTTGCCATTAGAGGCACTCTATAAATGTATCAGGCTCCCATTAAACTCTAATAATAGCTTCTGGCTCATAGGAATGTTAAAAGTTTGGCGGATTGCTTTCTCAAGATGAGACTCAAAGAATTATAGTAACCAGACCACAAGTTACACAATTAGTAAACACAGGAGACAGACAGTGTTCTTGTGATAAGTACAGTATTCTGTCCCAGTAACCCAGGCTTCTACATTACAAGTGATTTCAGCAAAGCCCAGGTATAGCCTCTAGTTCAGAAAAAGATGAACTATCAGGAAATGAGACTGAAAAGGAAAGTGAAGTGCCAGTGGAAGAGACAGCAAATAACCCTTTTACTCCCCACTTACTACCTGGCCAGAAAAGAATCAGTGTAAGAGGATTCTCAAATTCAACTTTTAATTTACCATGAACCAAACGTTGGTGATCCGGTATGCTCAGAATAAATGCTGAGTAGATATCCTTTTAAAACTGAAATCCAAAGATCCTTTTGTTTCTGAAAGTATAGCAACCTCATTCACTTGACAAGCTCAATGTTGGGATTTGAATTGAAAGGGCTTTCATGGGGATGTGTGCATGTGTGTGTGTGTGTGTGTGTGTGTGTGTGTGTGTGTGTTTATAGGAGGTACATTTCACAAATGCCTATATCCTATTGTGTCAAATTGAAACTTTGCCAGAAGAAGTATGTTGCATAACACGTTACAATATATAATGAGAGGAGAAAAGCCTAAGTCACATTTTGGAAAATTTCTAATGACTTTAATGACCTTCTCTACTTTACCTAGGGGTGAAAAAAATCCATCTTTTTAACACTGAGCTTTTTACAGTGATATTGTAGGACTAGTCTCTGAAGAGTTAAGTATAAGCCACTTAAAGAGCAATGAAAGGGCTCATAGTAGGTCTCTATAGGCTAGTGTATACTTTTTTGGGGAATGGATTTAATGGTATAGAGAATTTTCAATGAGATAATCCCTCCACCATGAAAATAAGTACCTCTTCTTCAACTTAGAGGCTTGGAAAATTGTCTGGATCCAGTACAAGGTTAATTCACTTGCTTAGGCATTAAAGAAACAATTTCAACCCAGGTCCTCCTAATCCTCAATTCAATTCATTACAGACTACAGGACGATGCCTATAATCTATTAAAAGAGAACAAGTGAAACAATATGAAACATGTCATCAATAACTTGTATGATCAGAAAGAGAGAGGACTATATAACTCACCAACTACAATCTTGTATTCTTTTGATATCTACCAATCAGACAAAATCTCTTGGAGGGAGCAGAATGTCTCATACTAGCATTTGCATCTCTACTGCCTACTATAGTATCTGGCACATAATAGGTACTTTATAATTTATGGATGATCTTTGGCTAATTCAAGCACCATCAAGAAATCTAAAGGAAGTGAATCCATTGAGTGGATTCCACAACCGAAAAAAATATTTGGAAAATGTAAGCAAGAGCCATATAAGATGAGAAGGAATTGGGTGGTCATTAACTACATTGTTGGTGGGAGATAGAACATTGGAAAAATGATATATCTATTGTGATAAAAACATGATTGAAGGACAATGTGCAATTTAATTGAGGGAGGGGATTATTTTATTCTTTGTGTTTGTGTCCCAGAGCCTAGCATTATAACTCATGCATGGTGGGCAGCTAGGTGACAAAGTGAATAGACTATGAGATCTGAAGCCAGGAAGACCTTAGTTCAAATCTAGCTCCAGGCATTTACTAGGCAAGTCATTTAACTTCTGTCTTTCTCAGTTTCCTCAACTGTAACATGAAGGTAATAATGGCACTAACACTTCTCCGGGTTGTAATGAGGTTCAAATGAAATATTTGTCTAATCACTCAGCAGAGTTACTGGCACATATTAATGCTTGTTTCTTTCCATAATAAATATTTGCTGATTAAATGTGCCATTTCCCATTGTAAAAAAATGCTAGACATAAATAAGCCTACCCCATCTACTGTGAGAGAGCTTTACTCCATGATAATATCATGGGGCTGTTATAAGCCACATGTAATGAATGACATTAGCACTCATTCTAAAAATCTTGACATTCTGTAGAATTCCAGCTGGTATCCATTCTCCTTCTCCATTGATAGTTGAGAGCATTATGTCTGCAATGTTGTTTCCCTAAGATTTTTTATCTTGTGAGTGGCCTAAAACTATAAACAGTCAGCCCTTTGGAAGGCTTTCACTGCAGTAAAAAATGTCATCATGGCAAATTACACCACAGAAATTGGCTGTAAAAAAGAACCAAAAAGTCGCAAAGAAACAAAACCCTGATTCAAGAGCAAGGTTTTTGAAATAACACTGAAAGAATTTTGTTGGAAATCTCTCTCTCGGCGATTTGATGATGATTAAATGTCTATCTTCACCATTATCATCTGACTTTCTCAAACCTCATCAGACCTTTCTGGTTTATTTTTCCATGTTTCACCTGACAGCTACTCTTGACAAAACAGCTGAAGCAGAAGGGGTATGAACACAGTCAAAGAGAGAAAGTTTCAAAGTAACTCCTCTGTATTGCCCTGAAAAAATATGATTTGTTTGTTGAAATTCATGGGGTACAACTTTTTGTCACCTTTTTAAAAAGGGCATTCCAGGTTTTCTTCCATTCAATCTAAGGTTTTGTTTGTTTATTTTTTGGGGGGGGGAAGGTATAAGGGTGGGAGTCTAAAGTTTATACCCTTAGAAAGTCAGAATATTGTAGTGTATATGATATTGTCTGGGATGATTTTGTCTGTAACCTCAGTTTGTAAAATCTCACTTGTGTTTGGGTACCTATGTATGTAACATCAGTTTGTAATAAGCCTGTGCAATTAAGTTGTAAAAGTCACACTTTTCCCCAACCATAAAGGCATTAACTCTGCCTCTCCCCTTCCCCCAGCCTAAAAGTCTTTTCCCTGAGCTAGCAAGTCTGCCTAGAGACAGTACCTATGAATCCTTCAAAAGCTTCTATAAACAAACCCTTAGAAAAGTACATAGTCCCTTTGTTCTAAGTGGCCACCTACACCCAAAAGCCTTAAACAACATTATCAGAGAGATAACTCCCTCCCAATATGGTATCTCCTGAATCCCTAGTCAGTCTAGCTCCCAGATTTGGCAACTCCTGAAACAATCAAGCCTATCTTCCCAACAGCCATATTGGATGTATCTCATTCATCCTTGACCAAAAGTAACCTGGTGATGTCACAAGCCCAAAACCACACCTCCTAAGAGCCCCACCCCCCATAGGGGGATGTCCCAGTGAATTATGGGCAATATGTGGGCACAGTTGATATAAAAAGTGCATGTCTCTTTAAGCACTGACGACTCCTAAACTCCTCCCAAAGTCCTCCCTAAGTCCATCCTTTTCTATCTAATTAGCATAATTGACCTTTGACTGAGAGTTTTATGGTTATAAAAACTGCACCTCCAGCCCCTGCTCTTTGCAGGTTCCTTTAACCTTTTCCTGCTGGCTGCAAAGCATAAAACTTTATAACTCTACCTTAGATCCCTGCACTTTGCAAGTCCCCCAATTTTTCCTGCCTGCTGCAAAGTCAGCATAACAATAAACTTTGTAAGTTTGCCAAAACATAGCTTGAGTCCTGTGAAATTCTTTCCAGACAAGAACCCTCTAGGGATTCATATGAGATCCCTCAGACACCAACCTCTTCCCAACCTATTCAGATAGACAGCTGACATTTTTTGGGGGGGGAGGGTATAAGGGTGGAGGTCTAAAGATTATACCATTATAAAGTCAGATTATAGTGAATAGAGAGATGACTTTTAAAAGAAATAGATACTTAATTTAGTGAATAACACAAGAATATCCATAACAAATTATTACATTTAAAAAAAAGTGATTGTACATGAAACCACAAATCTATTATTTACAAATTGCTATTACTTTTAAATATAAAATATCAGGATCTGACTTTGGATTTAGGAAGACCTCGGTTTAAGCCCCGTCTCTGACATATACTGGCTGTGAGCAGATGATGCAACTTATGTGTGCCTCTAGATAACTCTCTAAAAAGTGTAAGTTGCTGAACCAGTTCACATTTGTATTGAAAGTAGAAGAAATTTCCTTACTGGAAGTTTCCAATACTGATGAAATCAAAGATGTGATTTCAAAGTAAAAGCAAAGCAAAACAAAACAAATGAACAAAACCTGCCCCTATACAAACCCTATCTAAACTAAGCTCTACTAACCAACCCTCAATAGTTCCAACATTACCAAAAGCTACTGGAGAATGATGCGTCCCCAATACCACGGGTAATAAATGGCTAAACTGGGATTTAAAAGTATGTCCTCCAACACCAAATTCATGTTTCCACACCACCATCTCTGCCCAGCACTGCACTGAGTCCACACTCTTAGTAAAAATATTTTCACAAATAAATAACATTCTCCAGTGAGGGCCTTTATTCCTCTAAGGACAAAAATCCAAAAAAGTGTCATGATTTCATCATTCCAGATAATAATCAGAGAGGATTCAGGGCTTAACCCACCAGAATGTTTATTCTGCTTAAAAATTGTTGTTCCCTCCGTATCTCCAGGATTGGGTGCATTTTCTTCAGGCTCTGAAACACCTAATAGACTGCCACCAGTGCTAGTTGAGTCACCTCCCTCCATCCTGCTCTACGGTTCATTCTTCTCTTTTCTACCACCATCCCTCTCCCTGCTTTTTTCTCTCTTTTTCTCTGCCCCTTATAAAGAATCAAACATTGGATACAGAAAAAAAATAATATTAAAAAGGCACTTATGGTTTTAATCAGGTTTTGGAGGGGAGGGAAAACAACATCTCTACATACCATGTTATGCAGCTGATAAAATGTTTGACATTTACTGGGCCTTAATGAATCTTGCCTAACAGCTCCCTTTTAAAATGCCACTCCAGATCCCCCATCTATGGGTTTTAAAAAGCACTTGTCCTACAAAATGTTATCATTACTAAAAATATTAAACTAGAACTTCATTCATTCAGAGTAGCCATCTAATTTTGATGAAATACAAATTACTACTTTGAAGGCACAAGCAGCAAGGGTTCTCAGTGGAGGATTTGGGCTCTTGGGAAGAAAAGAATGTGTCTGGAGACATTTATTTATGGACCCTGCTCTCTTCTCTCTCCTTGTCTGAAATCTGAGAGTTTTTTTTAATAACATTCATTTGCAGACTTTCACTGAGCCTCCCCTTGAGGATATGCAGCATATAAATAAAAACACAACCAAGAGCTAAGAAATCTCAAGAACCCCTGTTTTAAAAGTAGCTGTGTTAGACTGGATATTTGGTGAGAGTTACCTTGGTCAACACCAATGAGTCAACCCATCATTGTCAACTCTATTTGAAGTGGTTCCATAGCCAGAATACATAATTGGTGTCTTTGAGTCTTGGTTATTTGGGCCTTCTGTACATTGTTTTTACCAGTCACTCAGGGAGTTGGGAGTTAGGCTGAGGAGGCATCTAAGCCGGGATCAAGGTCAAATAGAATTAAAAACCAAGGGTCAGACATATCTCTCCATCTTTCTCCTTTCAGTAATTTTGGGAAATTTTGTCAACATGCAAGCATCATCATAACAGCAAATCTTGAAAAATAGTAACTAAAGGAAAGAAAAAGACTTCATTATACTTACTAGAATTATTAGTACTAAAAATAATAAGATGTATTAATGCCTTTTTCTTTTACATCATAGTAATTCCTGGAAAAAAATTAGTTTCCCTCTACCCCATCCACTATAGACCCATTGAACCCTGCCTTTTAACAAGTAAAATTAATTCAGTGTATTCACTCCATCCAGTGATCACATTTGATTATGTCCACTCTTCTTCTCTGATAGCCTGCCACTGCTCTCATGAACAGAAGGTGGCTGTAGGGACAAAGATATTCTTCCAATGGCTAACTATTCTCTAGGATCATTATTTTTTTTCAATTATTCAGAATTTGTCTTCTTTTCAAATTTCTCTTCAGTGACAGTGCTATAGTATTTTTCATGTTGTCCCATTGGTTTTATGTATTTGCCTCTAAGTAATTTCATATACGTCTTCTCATTTTTCTATATTTCTTATTTTCCTCATTTATTATAATAGAGCTAATACTTATATAACCCTTTAATGCTTTCAAAAACCTCTATATGTGTTACCTCATTTCATTCTCATGATAACTATATATAACATATTTATTATATCATATTATTATCTCAATTTTTTTTATTATGAAATATATATACACACATTTATATTCCCTTCATTTAAATACATATGTGACTGGGGGTATTTATGTGTATGTAGACAGAGGGCACAGGATCAATTGAATAGGAAGAGATCATATTTTAAAAGTTGTAATTAAGAAGTGGGAGAGGAATAGAATGAGAGGAGACAGGGAGAGACAAGATGGGGTTAATCATCTCATATAGAAGACGCAAGGGATAACTTACAATGGCGGGGAAGAACAGAAAGGCAAAAGGGAATGGGTCACCTTACTGTCATTGAATTTGGCTTAGGGAGGGAATGGCATGCACTCTAAAGTAGGTATCTTGCCCTACAGGAAAGTAGAGGGGATGGGGATGGGGATGAGAGAGGGGAGGATAGAGAGGTGGGCGGGGGTTGGGGAAGATGTTAGAACCACACACTTCAATAATGGGACAAGGACAAAGTAGAGAATAGAACAAGGTGGGGGAGGGTGGGATAGGAAGAAGGGAAATATAGTCAGTGTTGCACAATATGCTCATTGTGGAGATATTCTGCATAACTGCACATGTATGGCCTGTATTTTATTACCTGACTTTCCAGTGGGGGTGGGTGACAAAGGAAGAATGGAAAAAATCTAGAATTTAAAGTTCTAAAATCAAATTATATACATGCATACATACATGTATATATGTGCATATATATATATATATACATATATAGAGAGAGAGAGACAGACGGATGGACAGACAGACAGAGACAGAGACAGAAAGACAGAGAGA
>CM053596.1:26322083-26335917 GCA_028646575.1 Pseudocheirus occidentalis | reverse complement strand
AGACTTTGGTTTTCATCTAGTCCAACCCATACTTCCCCCCCCCCACCTCCCCGCCAAAGAATCTCCTTTACAACACGCCCAACAAACAGACATCCCAATTCTGATTGAAGTCCTCCAAAACAGGTAGTCCACCACTGCCTGGACAGCTCATTGTCCTTCTAGAAAGATTCAATAAAGTGCATTGTTATAGTGAATCAAAATATGCCCCATTAGAACTTGAACTCACTGTTTCTAATCCTACATCTTAGAGGAAAGGTAAACAAGATCATCCCTCCTCTGAATGATAATCATTCAAACACTTGAAGACAGTTCCTTTAGAATGTAAAATTAGTGCTAGATAGGGAAAGATTTTAAATTCTAGTCAGAGGAGATGGTTTTATTCTAGAATTCACTGAAGCTTCTTAAGAAGGGAAATGACATGATCAGAATTCTTCTGTAGGAATAACAATTCCCATTAGCTTCATGATGAATGGTTTGGAGAAAGGAAAGACTAGAGCCAAAGAGACCAATTATAGTCTAACAGGTGATGAAGGATTGAGTATAATGTACCAAAATACAAATATGGGCTACATTGAATGAAATATTGTTGTGCAATTACTTTCCTAGAGATGTCTGGATGTTGTCATAGACACATTCTATGAATAGGATAGTATATGACTTTCATATCCTGGACAGAGAATACAGAGATGTTTTTTAGAAAAAGCCCTGACTTGGGAGTGAAGAAGATCTCAGCTCAAATCCCTCCTCCAAATTTTATGGTTACTCTGAATAGGTAACATGATTTTTCTGAGCCTCAGTTTCCTCTTCTGGAAAATTAGAGTGTTGGACTTGATAACTTTATAAGATATCCTCCAAATCTCTCTGATATTTCAGGAATTTCCTTCTTGAAGCTCTGCAGATATTTTGGTCTTATAACCATCACTGTAGGAGAGACATTCCTAAATGTGCACCAAATATTTTTATAAAAGGAGACAAATTTGATTTCAAAAGTATTTTTTTGAAGAATAAGATAATTTGAACATTGCTAGATATCAGTTCATCTAAAAATATAAAAATGTAAAATATTTTGTGGCAGGTAGCAAACTGCAAACTCATTTTTAGTCCATACAATGATATGGGAATCTAGGAAGTGAATATAAATTTCGGCTGCAGTAAGAGAAATATGAAACCCAGGCTGAGGAGTTATCTCACTATAATTTGATCAGAGTTTCAGGGTAGTCTGCCCTATTCAGACAATATTTTGAATATTATATTCAGTTTTTGAGTACAACATTATAGCAAAGATATTTATAACGTGGAGAACTCCTAGAGAATCATTAGGATGGTGACAGGCCTTGGAATCATGCCACATAACAATCAGTTGGAGGGTACAGAGGTGATTTATCTGGAAAATGAAAGACTCACTTGGAAGTTACCCTAAAACAGCAACAATGAACAGAAGTTACAAAGAGGCAAATTTAGGTTTAATATGACAGGAAAACTTTTTAACAGTTAGAGATGTCTAAAAATGCAATGGGCTGCCTTGGGAGTTAGTGGCTTGCTACTCATTGGAAATCTTCAAACACAAGCTGGATGGCCATCAATCAATATGGTAAAGAAAGGATTTGTGATAAGGTTCATGTTGGATGCATTGGTTTCTGAATTCAATTCTAGATCTTTTAAAAAAGTGTTATATCCATTTTAATAGTCTATTTACTTATGTTCCATCTTGTGTATATCAGGCCACCTGCTACAGCTGTCTGGCGCTCTACTCCTCACTATCTTTTGTGCCAAGATACTTGTTCTCACACAAATACCCCATCTCTTCAAAACTTTTCACTTCTGAAATAATAGTCAAATCAATTTTGCCATCATTACTGGAAAGGACGAGTCTATCTACCTTTCTAGGTTTATACTCATTACTTCTCTGACTCTCCAAATTTAAGCACCCCTCTTCTATATGTACTATCTCCTCCATTAGAATATAAGCTTCTTCAAGGTAGTGCTTGCCTTTACTATAATTTTTGCATACCTAAAGCATAATGTTCTTCATATAAATGATAATGAATTTTCATTCATTCATTCATTCATTCATTCATTCATTCATTCATACATACGTACATCCATTCATTCATTAATTTATTCTTTTATCAATATGGTCTCTTACTCTTCTTCCTCATCCAAAAGACTGAGTAGTTTGTGACATTGAGAAAGGGTTATTTTTAGAAATTCCCAAGACAATTAATTATACCAATCTTTCTTCTCTAGTGATGGGGTTCTTTTTCTTTTCATTGGTGCCTATCACTGGGGATTTATGAATTCCACTAGAATTCAAACTGATCCTGAAAATATTAGCCTTAGTCTAAAGCTAGAGGCCTCAACTGAAATGTGGTGGTAACAGGAGAAAAGACCAGACCAATCCATGAACATGGAATGCAATGCTTTCAAATAGGAAGGGATTTTCAACTTGTTTCTTGGTTTATCTGTTCACTTCTTCAGCAAATAACCTTGACACTGCTATCCTGCTTCCAGAACAATGGAACACGAGCGTGAAGCTTGTTTAATATGTCAGTAAGTGGCAGTTGCCCCACATAAATACAAGCCTTCACTCCATGGTGACCAAATTGTACTTTGTCAAAGGAGTACTTATATTCTTTGGCAAAAAAGACACCAGGGTGAGTAATAGCAGGTGCTGACAAATAGCAAATCTAGTCTATAATGTTCCTTGGGTTATTTTGAGAATTTAAAAATATATATGTATCTTTTTTTCTGGAGAAAATGAATTATTCTTTGAAAGTTAGTCAATCTCTCAGGGGCATAGTGTAGAAAATTAGATTTTAATAGCTTTGAAATTGAGGTTCCCTGGGTCAATAGGACTAGATACTTGAAGGAAAATGACAAATCTATTAGAAGAAAATCAAACATTTTGTTGCTCATCAGAGAGGCAGGCAAAGAATGGCAAATATTGTCTTCCATAGTATTGGAACTTTGGAAGAGATGGGGTAGTGTGAAAGAGCTATGAGTTATCTGTAAGAAGGTCTCTTAGAGATTTCAAAGCGATGAAGAATCCCCAGATTTCCAAGTTGGAAATAACTCCAGAGCCCTTCCAGTCAATGCCTAAGATACTTGCTTAAACAAGTATCACCCAAAAGTAATAAATGAAAGCAGATTTCCCCAATTGTTGATCTCCATCTTTTCCTTGAAAAATTCTAATGAGGTGAAGCTTCCTATCTACCAAGGAAACTCAATCCATTTTGGAATTTTTCTACATATTAAGAAGTTCTCCCAACTTTTTCCTTGTCATCACCCTTAAATTTCCCTATCTGAAGCTTCCATCCATTCCTCCTAACTTGGCCAAAGCAAGACAAGTCCAATATTAGTGCCGTCTCTCCCTAGTTCCATACTATTTAACTAATTTTTCATTTATCTTGCATTTATTCTTTTATATTCACATTCTTTCTATTTTTATATATATGCATATGGTCTATGAACAGAGAATATAAAGTCCTTGAGAGTAAAGATTGTTTCACTCCATGTCTTTGTCTTTCCAGTCCCTGTAATAGTTCTTGACACATAGTCTTTCCTTATTGCTGTTCAATCTTGTCCAATTCTTCATGACCTCATTTGGAGTTTTCTTGGCAGAGTGATTTGCCATTTCATTATCCAGATCATTTTACAGATGAGGAAACTGAGGCAAACTGGTGAAGTGACTTGCCTAAGGTCATATAGTTATTAAGTATCTGGTACTGAATTTGAACTCAGATCTTCCTGACTCCAGACCCAGCACTCTGTCCACTTGGCACCTAGCTTTACATGATGAATAAATGCATGTTGGATAATTAACTGCCTGTCACTTCTTCTAAATGATAACTTTTATTTGGAAGTACTTGAAGACAGTTATTCTACTATTAATAATAGTAAAACTTTTATATTGTACTTTAAAGTTTGCAAAGAACTTTAAAAATATTATGTTATCCTCCCAACTATACTGGGAAGAGCTATTTTTACCTTTATTGCACAGATGGGGAAAAATGAGAAACATAGAAGTTTGTTTGTTTGCTTTTTTCCTTAAGTGATTTGCCTTTAATCACAAAATCAATAAGTGTTTAAGGACAGATTTGAACTCTGGTCTTCCTCATTCCAGATCCATGACTCTTCTGTAGGCTAAACAGCCCCATGGGGTGGGGTTCTTGTCTAATCTGGGGGAATTTTCTACCCCAGCTACCTACCGATAGGGAATATTATTGGAAGTGAAAGATGACTGGGTGGAGTATAGATATAGACATAGATATCTATAGATCTATATCTATATCTATACACACACAAAATTCCATACTAACATCTGGTTATCTGAATACAAAATTATAAAGTTCCTCTGAGCAACCTGTCCATGGTAAGGTTTTTTGCTTGTATTTCATTAAGACCACCTAAGCCCCTCAACACCTCTAATATCAAAACTAGGGTCAATCTTGATCTTTGGTTGTCTATAGCTGGAAAATGGGATCAAAATAAAATGATGAAAAGCCAATATGATTTCACAATAGAAACAATGCATCAAAATGGGAGTGTCTTAGGTCTGTCATGATACATAATTACTAGAAATGATATTTTAAACATTAGTAAGTAATAACCCTGCATATTGTACATAAAAGATTTTTAAGTGTTTGCTAGAACTTGAAACAACAAGGCAACACAATAATCAATTACTTTCTGGAATGTTGCCAGAAGTTGAAATCAAGCTCACTGACTTAAAATTTGAAGACGCATCCCTCTCTTCTCTCTCTCTTTTTCTGAAAATTAAGATCACATTTAACCTTTTCCAGAGATATGCATTGTTCTTCACCATCTTTTAAAGATCAGTCATAATGAGTACCATAGCAATCGGGGGAGTTATTTTGTTCAATATCTGACATAAAATCAGAGTCCATACTGATAAATATTTAACTACTGCCTGTCCCCAGGAAAAAAAAAATTGAAGACTGAGGACTGCTGCTGTGAATAATTTTAAGGGTGTAATCACATAGTATAATAAACTCTCTATTGATCAATAAACTAAAGCATAACATTCAAGAAACTAAAGCAAAACATTCACAACAACATACCATAACAACTTATTACTAAGGGTGCCACATAATCTCAAAAAATTCATTCAGTATATTTTATAGTCACCTTTAAGGGGGTAGCAGAAAATAAAAACATTATCCACCCTATATCACAGTAAGTTGTAATCTCCTAAGTCAATGCAGAGTATCCAAGTAAAGTTCTCTTCCATCTTGACTCAAAATTTGACTTTCAAACACCAAGGTTCTTTCTCCACAGGCTGACCTTCTCCATGGACTGCTCCCAACTCTTGCCTGGATTCACACATAGGCAACTCTCAGCTTCTGTTCTAAATCATAGAGACTGCTTTACTCCAAGCTCTTCTCCAAACTCTTTTCAAGTTTCTGTTTCTAGGAAAACAAAGCTTAACATGGCTACAATAATACTTACATATCACTGACACTATCATCTCAATTCACTTTCTGTCTGAGAAACAAATATAGAACAATAGATTGGGTTTCTGTCTGAGAAACCAATACAGATCAACAGACAAGTCTTCTGTCTGAGAAATCAAAACAGAATAACAGACAAGACTTCTGTCTGAGAAAATAACACAAATCAACAGACAGAATCCTGACATCACAAACATTCTTTCAGTTCTGCCTGCTCCCAGCTCTGTTTGTGCTCTTTTCTGATCCTTCCTGTTCCACTCTTTTTGCAAATGTTTTCCACCATGGGCTCCCATGTGATTACAATTATTTACATATTCATTACAACTTTAAGTCTAGGACAGAAGTTTCAAACACATAATTTTATAAGTCCATATGTAGCCCTTAGGGATACTCCTGTACCATGTATGCCCCCATGTTTGAGTTTGATACCTTTGACCAGACAATCAACAGAACAATAAATCAAGCTCCACAAACTTCTGAGGTGTTAACTGCTCACACTGAGAATTTAACCATGAGTTTTCAAGGACAATTTTAGTTGGCTCCATCATACCAATGAGCATAGTGCATCTAGTCTTGTTGAAATGAATCCACCAGAGCTGTGAACTGATACAATCATTCTGGAGAGCAATCTGGAACTATGCCCAAAGGGTTATAAATGACTTCATACCCTTTGATGCAGTAATACCACTTCTGGGGTTGTATCCCAAAGAAATCATAGAAGCAGGAGGAAGACCCATATGTACAAAATATTTATTACAGCTCTCTTTGTGGTGGCAAAAAACTAGAAATTAAGGGGATGCCCATCAATTGGGGAATGACTGAACAAGTTGTGGTATATGAATTTAATGGAATACTATTGTGCTATAGGAAATGGCGAGGAGATGGACTTCATATTTACCTTATAGAGAGGCTTATACAAATTGGTGCTAAGTGAGAACAGAAGAACCAGGAAAAACTTGTACACAATCACAGACATATTGTATTTGTGATGGCCAGCATTGATAAACTGGACTCTTATCAGCCAGGCACAGTTATAAGACAACTCTAGAAGTCTTAGGATGGAAGTAGATACCTACATTCAGAGAAATATCTAGAAAGAACAGAGTTTAAATGGAGACTGAAGCAATCTACATGCTATTGCTCTTTTCCATGTTTGGTTTTGTTTCCTTTTTCCCATTGTCCACTCCATTGGTTACAACCCTTCTATGCAAGACTAATGTCCAATGTGAAAGTATTTTCAGATTCTGTACTTGACTGCATGCCTCTATGGGGGCAGGGAGGAGAGGAAGGGGAGAAAGCTTGAAGCTCAAGGGACTCTGGAACTGAATCTCGTAAAATAAAACTAAATAAACAAATCAATTTACATAAATGAAAAATGAAATGAATCCACCCAATATTGACCATTTCCTCCATTATTTCCTACTTATCTTTGATCCTCATAACAGACTTCATCGGGTTTCTGAAAAAAAAAACTAATTATACATGGAGATGTTTAGCACTAATAGGCTGCCTACATAGAGATGAATTATTGGCCATAGCAATCCATGAAACAAAGAAAAATAGAAAATGACATTCAGTCCTATGCAGGGGTTGTTTAGATTCGAAGAAACAGTGATAAAACAAAGTGTAGAGAGAATCATGGAACTCACATGGTTTTAAAATGCCTATTGTTAAGTTAGCTGTTAGTCCTTTCAGTGGGAAAGTTCCTTGTCCAATAATTAATGAGGAGACATGTTTCTGGAAGAATGATATGACATTATGACATTCTTACTATAAATGGAACTAGTTGCAACTAAATAGAAGGCTGACTCATAGGTTTTCTTTGGCAAGGTAAATAAAAAAATTGGCAGAGTTGATTCTATCATATGTCTGAAAGCAATCAAATGCATTTTTTGTGGAACAATTGGTCAGCTCATCTGGCAATACTGATGATAAATGTTTGCAAAAAGTACATCATGAAAATATGCAGAAAACTGCAGTTTGTGGGCCAATATGAAGTAAGAAATAAGAGAAATGCAAATTGATTAACTCACTTTTAAATTAAATGAATACATATCAATACACAGTTGTACGGGATGTGAGGGGCTAGCAAAATATATTTAAAATATGTTTTATGAATGAGAAAAAGGAAGGCCAAAAACTTGCAGACAGACACAATTAAAATTTTCTTTGAGAGAAGATTTAGGAGTCATTGGCTATGTATATCAATCATTCAATAACATAAAAAAATTCAAGTGACATATTTTAAAAGACAGAGTGACATATTAAGGATTTGGTAATATTTGTCTTAATCAAATAGCTGTGCATAATCAAACCACTAATTTTTAAGAACAAATACGATATGATCCACCATGATAGAATTAGCTCTTCTCAGCAACACAATGATCCAAGACAATTCCACATTGAAATAAAGAATATATGTATATTGTGTGTATTATGGAGTCTGGATGCAGATTGAAACATACTCCTTTCACTTTTGTTTTGTTTTTTTCTTTCTCATGGTTTCCACCCCTGCTTTTGTTCTGATTCTGTTTTCACAGCATGACTAATGTGGAAATAGGTTTAACATGATTCATCATGTATAGCTCATATCAGATTGATTGCTGTCTTAAGGTGAAGGGAGAAAAAATTATAACTCAAAGTCTTCTAAAAATTAATGTTCAAAACTTTCTTTACATGTAAATAGAAAAAATAAAAAATTAAATGTGCAAAAACTCAGAGACATGGATGTAAATAGACTAGAACATATTTATATCTTGTATATGAGCAGTGGTAAAAAAAATACATCAAATATAGAATAACTGAAAAAGGATGTGGGCTGGTTATACAATGAGAATGAAAAACAATGAAAGGGTAACTGTACTACTGGACTGGTTTCTCTGAGACATTAAACATTTGCAACAATAAAAAAGAACAAATATGGGAATCTTTATTTTAAAAACCTGACTTTAGAATAACAATTAAATATATGAATATGTATACCTGTAACTAACCTCTCTCTATAAATATAGGAAAACTTGATTCTGAAAAAAGGACAATACCTGGAGGAATTATAACTATTTCTAAAATGATTATAACCAATGTAAATCAATTACATGAGATAAAAAAAGACCTGGGAACTGCCCTATTCAAGAAATCTCTTTTCCAAGGTGACAGACATAGCAGTGAAGTATAATGGTGGTTTAGAATATTAACTCATTTGTAAAATTTTTTGAAGAAGATAGTCTAAGATTATGTAAAGTATTATCCAGTAAAACATTAGAAAGCAAGAGAAGGGAGAAAACAAAACAAAACAGACAAACAAGTTTCAAGAAATCTTGGGCAAAGAATCAATGAAGCAGTTATCTTATGCACAAGTCACATAAAACTAAAAGCAAGGCAACAAAAGATGAAAAATGGAATCAATCTGCTTTTTGAATAGCCAACTTCTTATCGTCAAGAACCAGGAAAGTACCACATTTAGGCTCTGAGATCTCAGTGCTAAATATGCTACATGAGCAAACAGACATGACACTGAAGGAAACAAAAATCAGAAAACAAAAAACAACTAGATTAAAATATGTAGTTTTGAGCATTTTAAGGAAAAAATTCTCTTCTCTGCCTTTTAGAATTCCTAATTTCTTTCAAAATTTAGTTCATTGTAATTTTTTTTACATGAAGGCTTTATTGACCTCCCCAGCCGTGAGTGTATAAATTTAGTTCATATGCATATATACACATATACCTGCATGAATATATATGTATATAATGCACATATATATATATTGTGCATGTGTATACATGTATATTGCATGTATGCATATGCATTATATCCTTATATAGAATATAAAATCATTAAGTATTTACACTCTTTCCTTTTATGTTTATATCCAGAGATTATGGCAAAATTCTTACACATTTAAAAAAAAGTAATAAATACTGATTGCTGGGTTGATTTCTATAGTTACATACACACACACACATATATATACATACATACATATATACATATATAATAAAAACGACTAAAACCAATTAATCAGTCAAAAAATTGACAAGTATTTGTGTCTATGTCTTTTATGTGCTTGGCACTTTTCTAGTCAGTCAGGATAGATATCAAAGAATGAAATGATTCTTACTGGTAAGGAGCTTATGTTCTAATATGAATGGAAAAACATGGAAGGGAGGAAGGAAGAAGGAAGGAAGGAAGGAAGGAAGGAAGGAAGGAAGGAAGGAAGGAAGGAAGGAAGGAAGGAAGGTAGGAAAGAAGGAAAGAAAAGGAAGGAAGGAAAAAAGGAAGGAAAGAAAAGGAAGGAAGGAAGGGAGGAAGGGAGGGAGGTAGGAAGGAAAAGAAATAATCATCTATTAAGTACCTGCTATGATATAGACACTATGCTTTATAAATATTTTATCACAGCAGGTGCTGAAAGATGTGTTATTATTGTCTTCATTTTGTAGCTGAAGAAACTGAGGCAAACAAAGGTTAACTGACTTACCCAGAATCATACAACCAAGCATCTGAGATTGGGTTGGAATACAGGTCTTTCTGACTCCATGCCCAGCACTCTCTCCGCTGTGCTACCTATCTGGGGAAGGCAAGATTTATATATGAAAATCTATGCAGCATAAATCTAAAGTTAATTAATACAAACAAATACAAATGAATACAAATGAGTGTAAGATAACTAAATGAAAGGTAGTTAGGAAAGAAGAGTCTAATCCGTTTAGGATATAAAACTTTTTCATGAAGAAGATGATACTTGAACTATTTTCCCAAAGGAAGAGAAAAAATTATATGAGAAGGAAGAGAAGAGGGCATGGGTAGAGGCCAGTACAATGGTTTGGAATCAGAAATGAAATGCTGTGCAGGAGGAACAGAGACAAGTACAGTTGCCTCAGTCACAGAGTCTGAGAAAAGAAATAGTTTATAATGAGACTGGAAAAATAATTGTAACTAACATTTATATGATGCTTTAAGCTTTGCAAAAGGCTTTATCTATCTATCTATCTATCATCTATCTATACACACACATATATGTGTGTGTGCATGTGTGTGTGTGCATGTGTGTGTGCATCATCTCATTTTTTTTCTTGTAGCAAAACTGTGAAGTAGGCATTTTACAGAAGTTGAAACTAAGATTGAGAAAGGTTAATCACATAACTAATATGTATCTGAGTCAGGATTTGAATTCAAGTCTTCTCAACTCCAAGGTGAGTAATATGTTTATGATACAGTCTAAGCTATCTCCATATTCAAAGTCTTTGGAAAGTAATCCAGGAGAAGAACACTAGAAACTCCATGATTTAGGATAGGTGGGATTTGACCCAAAATAACAAGATTTGGAAAAGGAATCACATGGGGAGAGCTAGTTCAAAAGCTCAGAGATGGGAAATGGAGTGTTATGTAGGAAGAACTACAAGAAGATCAGCATAGGTAGGGCAGAACCTGCATGGAAGGGGTTAAGGTGCAAGATGACTAAAAAGGTAGTGAGATTTCAGGTTGTCTAAGACTTTCAATGCCAAACAAGAGTTTTATATTTCATGTAAGAGTCAATAGAGAATCAGTGAAATTCTTGAGCGAAGTAGTGACACAGTGAGATTTAATATTTGAGGAAGTGACTTGGACAGCTGATTGAAGGTTAGACAGAAGTAAGTGGGAAACACTTCATGCAGAGAGACAACATAGGAAGCTATTGTTCTAATCCAGGTTCGAGGGATGAGGATCTGAGCTGAAGTGGTAGTTGTGTGAGGAAAGAGAGGGAGAGATACAAGGGACAAATTCTGAAGATGGAAATGAAAGGATTTGTCAAGAGACTGTACATGTATGGTGGTTAGAAGACAGACACACACACAACCCCCACACACAATCACACACAGGTATGTGTGTGCATGTGTACATGTGTATACAGATATACCAATAAAAATTATATGCACATATATGTGTGTACAAAATATATTTCAAAATGTTTTGTTTATGATGCATATATACATTCTCTCTGTGTGTCTCTGTGTCTCTCTGTCCTATTTTCATGTTTGTGTGTGTGTGTGGGGGTTGTCCTTAACACTTTATCTCTATTATAGCGATAAAGTAGTATAGTATAGTGAACAACTAGCTCTGATACTTGGAAAACTTGGATTCCAGTCTGACCTCTGACGCATAGTGGTTGTCTGCCCCCGGGGAAAGTCAGTTCAACTTTCATTTTTCTAGAACAATAAATCTCCAAAGCTATAAATTGCAGGGAAAATATTAGCCTGCATTGGTGGAGGTAATTGGTTTATCTTGTAGTCCTTACTTACAATTAAATCAGAGGTTCAGTCCCTGTCTGTATTTATATCTATATCTACAAATAACTATATTTTATGCATATATGTCTATCCATCCATCCATCCATCCATCCATCCATCCACGTATCTATCATTTATTATCTATCCCTGTAAGAACAAAAATATCACAATTGTTTTTTATTTTCATTCCAGATTCCCCTTAATGTTGATGTCTCCTCAGTATTGATTATGTCCCAATTGTCTTGTCTGTATCTTGTTTGTTCATCGTTATTGTCATATTGTCTCCTCCATTAGACTGTGACCTTCCTTCAGAGAACAAATCATTCCCCCTACTGCTTTCTTTGTATCCTCATCACTTAGCACAGTGATTGGAACACTTGGTGGTGTTATTCAGTCATGCTCAATTCAAAATAATCCCATTAGGGTTTTTATTTGGCAGAGATACTGGAATGGTTACCCATTTTTTTCTCCACCTCATTTTACAGATGAAGAAATGGGTGAAACAGGGTGAAGTGACCTGCTCAGGGTAACACAGCTAGGAAGTGTCTGAGGCCAAATTTGTACTGATAAAGATGAGTCTTCCTGACTTTGTTATCTAGCTGCCCCATAGTAGGTATTTAATAAAGACTTGTTCTCTTTACTTGGCTTGCTTGGATGGTTCATGGCCTCTGTTACTTGCTAGGTAAGTAGATGTTGATTATATCCTATGCAGGGCTGAGGTAGAGTGAAATAAGTACAAATTTCTGGGACTTACCAGTCCAGAAGTCAGCCAGGAGCCAAGAAAGAGATCAGGGTACTATGTACTGTACAATTTTGTCTTTTTTGGCACTACCGTAACTCGTTATTTTTTTCAACAAATGTAAAATAGGAGATCCATAGAGGATATAATTATATACATAATTCTGCCAATAAACAAATATAGATGAATAAATCAAAGAACTACTAGTTAAATATTAAGAACAGCATATAATCATATTTAATGGAATTGTTACATATGTTTATGACAATGAATATCCAACGCCCATTTGAGTCTTAATAACATCTTCTGAACTTATGTTGTTAACCAAGTTTTTCTGAGTATTTCTACTTTTATACAAAATTAGCTTCTATGGTTTGACAGTCTGATAGTTCGGTTTCATCTTATTACATATAGCTACATTTTTTGCATAATTAATGATATTTTTTATGTAGGCTTTTTGAATAAAGTTGTAATTTGGGAAACTGCAGGCAAGTTTCATTATGATAAAGTATGTGTTTTGATCTTTAAAATCATTCTTTAATTGTAATTCAAATGGACGTATATCTATCAGTTTTTAAATTTATCTGTATTTAATTTACTTTGAAATAGGTTTTCAACTACATTGTCTTAGTTTCAGATGAATAACAGCTTATGGCAAAATTAAACAAGTTTTTAAAACAATAGTTTGGAAAAAATACAATCGGTTGAATTTTGTGAGTAGCTTAATATTGAATATATTGCATTTGAGAAGTGTGGTGTTGGGGGAAAATTGTTGTCTACACTGAACATCTCTCCCCATGCTCATCCTCTGACCCTTTGCAATGTGGCTTCAGACTTTATAACTCAAATGAAAACCCTTTTTTGATAATTATCTTAAATCTCCCAATAACCAAGTCTTAAGACATTTTCCCCAGTCCTACTCCTTTACCTCTCTGTAGATTTTGATACTGTAGAGTTATATTTTTTCTCTAGAAACTTTTTATTCTCTGGGTTAGCTTAAGAGTGGTCTTTCCTCCTCCTCCTACCACTTTAACCAATCCTTCTCTGGCTCATTTGCTGATTTATCATCCATAGCACTTCCTATAACTGCATTTTCTTGAAGGCTCTGCACTAGATTTTTCTTTCCTCCTCCTCCTCCTCCTCCTCCTTCTCCTCTTCCTCTCCTCCTCCTCCTCCTCTCCTCCTCCTCCTTCTCCTCTTCTTCTTCGTCTTCTTCTTGTTCTTCTTGTTCTTGTTCTTCTTCTTCTTGTTGTTCTTCTCCTTCTCTTCCTCCTCCTCCTCCTCCTCCCCCTCCCCACCCCTCTCCTCCTTTCCCGTCTCCTCTCCTCCCCTCCACTCCCCTCCTCTCCTCTCCTGTCCT
>CM053596.1:26301209-26321583 GCA_028646575.1 Pseudocheirus occidentalis | reverse complement strand
AAAAAAAGATCTTTTATGTTGAAAGGGAAGATGGGGGAGCTGGTGGGGAACCCTTGAACCTTGCTGTCATCAGAATTGTCTCAAAGAGAGGAATAATATTCACATTCAATTAGGCATAGAAATCTATCTCATTCTACAGTAAAGTATGGGGAATGGAGATAAGAGAAGGAAGGGCTGTTCAAAGAAGAGAGGGTGGATTCAGGGAGGAGGTAGTCAGAAGTTAAACACTTTTGAGGAAGGACTGGGTGAAAAGAGAGAGAGAATAGAATAAATGGAGGAAAATGCAGTTAATTATAAGTGTGGAGAATTTATTGAAGGAATATTTTTTCTGATAAAGTCCTCAACTCTCAAATATATAGAGGAATTAAATTTATGGAAATAAGCAACATTTGCCAATTGATAAATGATAAAAATAGAAAACAGTTTTCAGATGAAGCAATCAAAACTGTACATAGCCATATGAAAAAGTGCTCTAAATCACTATCAGTTAGAGAAATGTAAGTTAAAACAATATGAGGTAATACTTCACACCTATTAGACTGACTAATAGGTTAGAACAAGAAAATGACTAATATTGGAGTGGATATGGGAATATGTACATATATACATACATATATACATACACATACATACATAGACACAGAGACATAACTATAAATATGTGTGTGTATACAGAGAGAGGGAGAGAGAGAGAGAGAGAGAGAGAGACAGAGAGAGAGAGAGAGAGAGAGAGACAAAGAGAGAGTTAAAAGGAGAGATAAGTTCTTTTCTTTCTGGGGGCAAATAATTAGAATTTGAGGGGATAGCCATCAATTAGGGAATATTTGAACAAGTTGTGGTATGTGATTGTGATGAAATATTATTGTGCTTTAAAAAATGATATGCTAGGTGGTCTCAGAAAAAAAATAACCTGAAAAAACTTACATGAATTGATGGAAAGTGAGATGAGTAGAACCAGGAGAAAACTGCACACAGCAATAGCAATATTTTAAGATGATCACTTTGAATGACTTAGTTATTCTCAACAGTACAATGATCTAAGACAACTCTGAAGGACTTATGGTGAAAAATGCTATCAATACCCAGAGAAAGAACTGATGGAGTGTGAAAAAAGATCAAAACATTTCTTAAATTTTCTTTTTTTTTCTTTTCTTTCTTTTTCTTGGCCTATGTTTTCCTTATAACATGACTAATGTAGAAATCTATTTTGCATGCCTACATATGCATAAACTATATCAAATTGCTTGCTTTCCCAACTAGGGGACTGTGAAGAAAGAGAGAGGATTTGTAGCTCAATTTTAAAAATAAATGTTGAAAATTGTTTTTGCATATAATTGGGGGAAAAATAAAACACTAAGTACAAAAGGAAACCTCAGTATAGCAATCAAACATTCCCTTGTCTCTGACTGAAGACTTCCAGGAAAAGTAAACCTACTAAGACAGATCCTTCTGCTTTTGAGCTGCTCTGCTTTATGCAATGTTTTTCTTTACATTAAGCTTAATTCCTTTTTATAACTTGTACCAATCATTCATGAATGCCTCCTTGTGATGGTAAGCAAAGTAGTACTTTGCTGGTTGCTTCAGGTATTCAAGTGTTTCTGAGCCTCACATTTGATAGTATCAAAAATCTTTGTTAGGAACAGTATACATTGTGTTGATCTTAATAGACCTAAGGGAGTTTGGAGACTTTCCCTGCCTTTAACAGGACTAAGGAAATTTGAAGACCTTCCTTGAGTAACATCAACACATGGAGACCATGGTAGGAGGAGCTTGCTGAAAGAGTAGAACAGGAAGGGTGGACCAGGAAGGCTGGAACAGGAAGGAGCAGAGCAGTGAAAAGCTCAAGCAGAGCTGGAACCAATCAGACTTGAGAGGCAGAATGCTTTCAATTTTGGCACTCTGTTAATCTGTGTTACTTTTCAAGAACTGAGAGAGAATGTGATGTTGACACTCGGCCTGTGCTGTCTGTGTTGATGTTATTTTATCACAACGAAGCATTCTGTCTGTTGAAAGATGACTTTACTGTTGTTACCCAAGTTCTGAAAGAGGACTCTACTGCTGTTACAAAAGTCCTGAAAGAGGTCTTTACTTTTGTTACAGGCATCCTGAAAGAAAACTTTACTGCCATTACAGAAGTCCTGGGACTTGATTGTTGATTCGTGTTTGATTTCTCAGACAGAAGCCTCATCTGTTGATTACAAAGTAATACTTACTTTGTAAGACAGGAAGTGAATTGAAATTATAGTGTGGGGCAATGTGTATAAATATTGTTGTAGCTCTGTTAAGCTTAATGTGTAAATATTGTTGTAGCTCTGTTAAGTTTCGTTTTCCTAGAGACAGAAGCTGCAAGGAGCTTGGAGTGGAGCTGTCCCCAATCCAAGATACA
Source organism: Pseudocheirus occidentalis (assembly GCA_028646575.1). NCBI lineage: Eukaryota > Metazoa > Chordata > Mammalia > Diprotodontia > Pseudocheiridae > Pseudocheirus > Pseudocheirus occidentalis. The sequence goes on along the minus strand of CM053596.1, from coordinate 26,319,197 downwards.
GAACATGAAATATATAGAACTGTAGGCTGAGATATAGAACCTGAAATATAGAGCTGTTTATGTGTTAATCCAGGCAAGAGTAGGTGAATCCAGGCAAGAACTGGGAGAGCTTTGTATATGTGAATTTAGGCAAGAGATGGGAACAGTCTGTGGAGGAGGGCTGTGGGATTTGGAGTCCAACCTGAAGTCAAGATGAAAGAGAACTTTACTTGGGCATTCTATATTGACTGATGAGATTGTGACTTGCTGTGACGTAGGGGTGGGTGGTGTTTGTACTTCCTTCTACTCCTTAAAGATGAGTGACTTAAGGATATTTGGAAACTATTCTTGAGTCAAGATGAAATAAGACTTTTACTTGGACTCTCTGTATTAACTGAAGAGATCGTAACTTATTGAATGATACATTTGGTTTAGTCTATGTGGGCACCTTAGTAATAAGTTGCTGAATAAATAGAGAGTTCACCACACTATGCAAGTGGATGCTTAAAGTTATCCCGAGCAACAGTCCTCAGGAGAGATGCTTGTGATTGGCTCTATACTCTTGTAGCCAAGCAGAATATATCTGATCCCTTTGGATAAATTGTTGTTTGTCCTTCATATTCAAAGAGGACCAATGACATCATTATGTTGTGTTCAAGGTACAGTTTCTTCACCAGTGGATGGTCAACCCATACAAGCTCAGAAGGCTTTACCATAGACTAAGCAAAAATAGTCCATTTTAACAATTTGGATGGATGTCTCTAGATTTCTGCATCCCACATTTCCTTTGTGTTCCTGTGATTTATGCTTTGGTCATAAAACATAGCATTTTATTTGAAGAGGACATCCATGCTGGGTAGTCCTGTGCCAGCATCTCCTATGTCTCACAATCAATACTAAAGTTCTCTCAAGAGATCTTGAGAACATCCTTGTACTGCTTCTTTTGAGTGCTTGCCTTGTGAAAGTTTTTTCCATATAATATTTTAGGTAAACTTTTGTTTGGCAGCCAGGTGTTATGGCCAAATGTAATGGTAATGAAATTTGAAGATCCCTTTGTATTGCTAAACTAAGAGGTACTTAGCACCTAGTTTCAAATTAACTCTGTTAAAGAAACAGAATGTATGAACTCTTGTTGCTGACATAATAGGAAGGGGCTGAACAGTGAGGAGCTATACCATATTTATGAAAGAGCACAAACTGGACAGCCAGAACTTCTTGAGAGAGAGAGAGAGAGAGACAGAGAGAGAGAGAAGAGAGAATTTCAGCAAGCATCTGAAGGTTGGGATGCTGCTGGACTGGAACTTCTGTGGAGAAAGTGATTTTGATTTTGAGAACAAGAGAAAGTGATTTTGATTTTGAGAACAGAGCTGCTGAAGACTCCTAAGGGTCAGCTGGAGCTACCGAGGACTTCTGATGGCTAGCTGAAGCTGCCAGAGGAAGCATGACTGTGGTGTTAGTACTTTGTCTGTTTGTGGCTCTGTTAAGTTTTCTGTACCCAGCAATAGAAACTGTGAAAGACTTAAGGGGGACTGGATACTATGAGCTTCAAGGTGGAGAAAGAGCTGCATTTAGAGCTGGACAAGGAACTGGGAGCTGTCTGTCTTTGAACCCAAAAGACAGTGTGGTGGATTCAGGTAGGACCTATCTGCCTTGAGTCAAGATGAAAAGACCTCTCCATGGATACAGAGCAATGACTGATGGAATTGTAACTTACTTGTGACTGAGATGTAGATGGCCTTTGTATTTTACATTACCCCTTAAGGGGTACTTAGTAGTGACTGATGACTGAGTGGTTACTGATGATTGAATAGTGATTGATGACTGAATAGTGACTTATGTGTAGCTTACTGTGCCCCACGGGTAGAGGACTTTGATGTTTCTCACTTTGTATCCCTCAAGGATGCAAGCCTCCTTACAGATGATTGAATGGTTAAGTTACTAAATTATTGAGTTATTAAAGGATTGTACTTTGTTCAAAACTATGTGACCACTTTGGTGAAAACTATGTGGCAATTTTAGTGATAAGTTGTTGAGCTGTGACATGGTAAATGCTGTATTTTGATTTTCTGTGATAAGTTGTAATATTATGAATGCTGTACCTTGATTTTCTGTGAACCTTTGCTCTGATTTGTGATTGAATAAATAGAGAGTTCATTGTTGTATGTAATCAGAACCTTGAAAGCTGTTCACAGCAGCAGTCCCCTGGAAAGCTGCTTGTGTGTCGCTTTACACCAAGCCATTAGATTTGCACCCTCTGCAGTAAAGTTTAAATACTTAATAGTTCAGTCCTTGAAATATTTGAACACAGCTATCTTGACACCTCTCAGTCTTCTCTTCATAAAGCTAAATATTCCCACTTCCTTCAATTCACCTTCACATAGCCTGTGCCCATATTTGTTGCCCTCCTCAGTAATTTATTGATTTTCTCAATGTTTGTCCTCAACTGCGGCATCCAAAATTGAGCACTGTATTTTGAATCTGGTCAGACCAGGTCAGAGTACAGTGGAACTAATGCCTCTTGGCATTACTATTGGAAATCTTTATTCTTTTAATGTTCTCTGAGATTATTTCAGGTTTATTGGTTGACATACCAAATTGTTGACACATGTTGACTTGAAATGTACTAACACCTCTAGATCTTGGCCAGATAAGCTGTGATCTAGCTATTCAACACCAAACTGTTCAACAATGGAGTAAGTCATTGTAATGGGAAGCAAAGTATCACTTATCTCCTTGTTTCAGACATTCAACTTCCTTTGAACCTCTCTGTGATTATATCAAATCTTTTTTGGAAACAGTATACATTGTGTTGCCCTTAACAGGCGTATGGGAATTTGGAGACTTTGTCTGGCCTTAAAAGGCCTAATATCACATAGTTCCCATAGTGGGAGGAACTTGCCAAAAGAACAGAACAGAAAGGATGCAACAGGAAGGGTGGAAGAGGGAGGAGCAGAGAATATAAAACCTCAAGCACAAGCTGGGACCAAGAAGAACTGAGAGTGAAAATGTTTGTGATTTTGGCCTTCCATAGAACTCTGTGTGTTGGTCTGTCAGACAAAAGCTTTGTTTGTTGTTTTTAGACAGAAGTTTTGAAAGAAGACTTTACTGCTGTGTATAGAAGTCCTAAAAGAAGACTTTTTTTATTTTTGGAGGGCAATTGGGGTTAAGTTACTTGCCCAAAGTTGCATGGCTAGTAAGTGTGTCAAGTGTCTGAGGCCATATTTGAACTTAGGTCCTCCCGACTCCAGGACCAGTGTTCTGTTCACTCCACCACCTAGCCCCCCCCCACTGAAAGAATACTTTTACTGCTGTTTACAGAAGTGCTGGAAGAGAGCTTTACTACTATTTACAGAAGTCCTGGGACTTGACTGCTGATTTGTGTTTGATTTCTCTGAGAGAAGCTTTGTCAGTTGGTTTGTGTTACTTTGTCAGACAGAAAATGAATAGAGATGATAATGTCAGCAATGTGTGTAACTATTGTAGCTCTGTCAAACGTAGTGTGAGTACATATTTTGGTGGATATGTTAAACTTTTTCTTCCCACAAACAAAAACTGCTGAAGGACTTGGAGTGGGCTAGTCACTGAAAGTATTGGAGTGGACTGGTCACTGTAAGCTTTGATATGGAGCATTAGTGGAGAGCTGCCTACTTGTGAATCCAGTATAGAGCTAGGAGTGTGGAAGAAGAACTATGGAGTTTGGAAGTCAGCCTTGAGTTAAGGTGAAAGGACTTTTACTTGGGTACTTAGTGCTGACTGATGAGATTATGATTTACTATGACCTAGAGATGGATGGCCTGTGTACTTTCCACTACTCCTTAAGAATGATTGATTTAAGCATGATTACCCCTTAAGGATGATTGGAAGCCAGTCTCCAATCAAGATGAAAGACTTTAGATAGGTAATTTATATTGATTGAGAAGACTGTGACTTACTGAATGATGTTTCGTTTAGGACTTTGTGGCCACGTTAAAAATAAATTATGTTACATTTTTGTGAATGTTTTGATTCAGCTTATTGTTGAATACATAGAGAGTTCACTATACTATGTGATCAGAATCTTAAAGTTATTTAGGGCAGCAGTCCTCAGGAGAGCTACTCATGATTGGCTTTATAGGCATATTGTGAGTTGAAAGATTATTTGTCATTTATGCTCAGAAAGAAAAGGTTAGATGAAAACTTGGAGGTTTTTGTTAAATTGAAGGGCTGAAACCAAAGACTCTGAGGAGTTCTATGATTCTGCATCTATGACCATATAATATGCTGTGTAGAGGCATGGAATCAGGGGATTGCTATCAGTTTAAATAACTTCAAGTATGCTAATAGTGCAGGGATATGGATTAAGTGAAAAGAGGTAAAATGAAAGGTGGAGAGAAGGCATTGCAGAAACCCAGGAGTAAGTATAACATAATACAAAAAGTAAGGGTTTTAGAATTAGGTGATCTGTCATTTCCTATATTACCTTGGGCAAATCACTTAAAACCATCTAACTGCAAGTTACTCATACTTAAAGTCAGTTAGATAACCTCTAAAATCCTTTCTGGCACTAAAAATATTCAATTTCCTATAAGATAGAAACAAATCTAAAGTGGCTAATTTAACCACATGGTTATAAGTGATATTTAATAGTATGACACATGCTTAGAATGCAGTAATGAAAGAACATAGCTTATTTGAAAGGGACATAATCATACAGCACAGATTAAGAGCTGAAAGCAAACTTGTATACCATCTAGTCCAATGCCTCCTTTTATTTATAAGTATGGCAATCAAGATAAACACATACATATACATACATATATATTTAATGTACTACTTGCTTATTAGATTCTTATTGCTTTAGCTATTAATATGATGGAGAGATGTGCTGTTGCCAGGTCAGATAATCTTTTGAGATAATAAATATTCAGAGTGAGCATTTATACCTCAGTGATTGGCAGACACTACAAATCAGGACTTGATTTATTGTTTTATTGATTTCTGTACTTAAGAATGTGATAGAGAAAAATGTGTTATGCATATTTGTTATTATTGTTCATTATTATCATTATTAATTTCCAGAGAGTATGTTGTTAAATATTTGCCTTTTATCATTGGAAGAAATCTAAGCAGAGATATAGTGTAGAATCTTGGATGGTAATTAACATATGGGGAAAAGATGAATACAACACTACCCAGTGTCCACTTTGGTAAGTCTCTTTTTAAGAACACATAGCCTGGATACACAGAAAAAATGGAGAAATTTGGGAAGTAGAACACATGCCTTGCATGAAATCAATGATCTAGCAATGGTAGACATCTTCTATGCTATGAAAGTCTGTGGCAGCTTTCTTCCCATCAAAATCTATGTTACTAATGAACATAAATTATTTAATGATAATTTCATTCTTTCAAAGGCACAAGAAGTCACAAGGTGGACCCCTATGTTGATCTTGATTCTAAAAAAGATCCCTTGGCTAGAGAAGTAGAGATAATGAGAACTCTTGATGGAAGAGACATCTGCATTGAAGTATATATCCAGATTGCTTCTCTATCACCACTTCTGATAGTTGCCCTATGTTTTAGGAAACCCATATCCAAGGAATTTAGAAGGAGGCCATGTCAGACCCATCAGCTTAAACAGAATAGCAGAAAGGAGAACCAGGGGAAGTGGAAAACTAAGTAGAATCTCATTTACTTGGTAGAAACTTTTTTTCTTGATATCAAACCAAAATTTGTCCCTCTTCAACTTGCACCCCTGATTCCTGGTTATGCCTAATGCGACCTCATTGGGGAATAAAAAAAATCCCTCTTCATACAAATAGTCCTCAAACCACTTAGAAATAACTACTATATATCTCTTTGAAAAGTTTTTTATTTTTACTTCATTTCACTCAACACATTGCATTGTCCCTTCCTGTGGCACAGACTTTGGGCCCTTTACCACATAGCTTCCTTCCTCTAGTCCCTCTCCAGTCTACCAATGAACTTCTTAAAATGACATTACAAAGAACAGACTCTAATATTACAGACATGGTTTAACAAGGGCAGAGCACTAAAGAGCAATCACTTCCTTATTTCTGGAAGCCTTTTTTTCCTGGAAACCATTCTATGATGCTTTTAATGAAATCTAAGAGAAGCATATGACAAATATAAAACAAAACACATAAAAATGTATGGAGAAATCCTCCTCTTCATTATTATAACAATAGTAAAAAGCATTTTAAAAAGCATTTTGAGGTTTACAATGCAATTTACAGAATAATTTTTTAAATATTTTTAATGTAATTAAAATGTAAACACAAAAATTTTAAAAAGAAAAGAAAACTATTCTTGGCTCACCAACTATTCAAAAACAATCAATGAAAGGGATTTGGCTCTTGAACTATTGTTTGCAGACTCCCCTCTACCCACCACAATCCTTCTAATCTTGATGAAACTAATGATGCTAATTGTTTTCTTTATCATTTTGATAGAATTTTTATCTTCCCAATTACATATCAAGACAATTTTAAGCATTCATTTTTACAAGATTTTGAGTGCCAAATTTTTCTCCCTTTCTCCTCTCCTCCCTTCTAATAAGGAATAGGCATATTTGAAATAGGTTATACATATGCTGTCTTTTGAAACATATTTCCATATTAGTCACATGTATGAAAGAAGAAATAGGCAAAAAAGAAAAAAAACAAAAATAAGTATAAAACAAGTGGGAAACATATTCTTCAATCTGTATAAAGAATACATTGGTTCTTTATCTGAAGTGGATAACATTTTTCTTTGTGTGTCCTTTGTACTTGTCTTGGATCATTTTCTTGCTGAGAAGAGCTGAGTCATTCATAGTTGCTCATCACACAATGTTGCTGAAACCATGCACAAGGTTCTTCTGGTTGTTCTCATTTCATTTACATATATTCCTATATATCTTGCCATTTTAAAAAATATTTCTTTTCATCATTTCTTATTGCACAATAGGATTCCATTATATTCATATACCACAGCTTATTCACCCTTTTCCCAATTTATGGCAATCACCTCAATTTCCAATATTTTGCCACCACAAAGAAGGATGCCATAAATATTTTTATAAATATAGGTGCTTTTCCCATTTTTTATTATCTCTTTAGCATACAGACCTAGTAGTAGTATTGCTGAATCAAAGAAAATGCAGTTTGATTGTCCTTTGGGTATAGTTCCTCATTATTCTCCAGAATAGTTGGATGAATTCACAACTCCACCAACAGAGCATTAGTATCTGAAGTTTCGCACATTCTCAACAACATTTTACATTTTCCTTTTTTTAAAAATCATATTAGCCAATCTGATAGGTATAAAGTGGTACCTCAGAGTTGTTTTCTTGGCATATTTCTTATCAAAAGTTATTTAGAACTCTTCTTCATATACCTACAGATAGCATAGCTTTGATTTCTTCATCTAAAAACTGCCTGTTCATATCCTTTGACTTTTTATCAATTGAGAAATGGCTTGCATTCTTATAAATTGGATTCTGTTCTCTACATATTTGAGAAATGAAGTCTTTATCAGAGACATTTGCTGTATAGATTGCTTCCCAGCTTTCTGCTCTTCTTCAACCCTTAGTTTCATTGATTTCATCTGTGCAAAAGCTTTTTAATTATGAAGAACTTCTATGAATCAAGATGGCACAGTGAGCAGTGAGAGAGTCTTATGCTCCTTTACTGACCTTGAAAAACACAGAAAATGGCACCCCAGGAAAAATCCTGGAACACTGGAACCAACAGAAACACAGGGTGCAGCAGGTTTTTATTTTGTGAACTAATGGGATTAACAGAAAAGTTCCATCTTTCACTGCTGAAGGGGACCAGTACAGGATGGGAGGTGTCCCAGTAAGCCAGGGGCTACCAGTGAGAGATCCTGAGCCCCAGGGCGATGGAGCAGGAAAGCATCAACACCAGGACCCCAACCCCTCCACATGCCTTCTGAGAGACAAGGAAATCCATAGACACCATCGGGAACAACCACCACTTCAGTGGAGGATGTGTATCCACCGTAACTGAATTTATCTGTGCTTCATCACAGCCTATGGTGAGGAAGCAAATTGTAGAAGTCAGACCACCCCACCTCATACCTCAACCTGTGAGCTTCAGTGTAAAATGGGGGAAAAATGGTAAAACCTACCTGGCATCTACACTCCAGCCACCACCCTAAGCTCCATCTCAGTACCAGATAAACTGTGGTATAACCAGCCTCCAGCTGCTAGAATTTGAGACCCCAGAAAAGAAAGCCTATAATCAGGCCCCAGCCTCTACCATAAGAACCCCTCTTCTCCAGAAGCAGACATCAACTTTAAAAGCCAGGAAAAAGGCAAACATCAGAAGTAAAAAGCAACAACATAGAAAGTCAAAGACCATAAATTCTTATTATGGGGACAGGGAAGAACAAAACACAAATTTAGAAGAACATAACATTGTCACCATACCCACATCTGAAACTTCAAGGGGGAATAATAAACTAGCCTCAAGCCCAAAAAGCCTTCTTGGAAGAGTTCAAGAAGGATTGTAAAAGTCAAAATGAAAATGCAGAATAAAAATTGAACAATTCCTTTAAAACACAATTGACAAAAAGGGAGGGGTCACACTGAACAAAACAACTTAAAAAGTAGACTTTGCAAAATGGAAAAAAAAGGTATAAAGATAACTGAAGAAAACATTTCATTAAATATTTGAATTGGGCAACTGGAAGTTAATGACTCTATGAGACATCAAGAATCAGCCAAACAAAATCAAAATAATGAAAAAAAAGGAAACTTAAAATACCTCACTGGAAAAATGACTGACATTGAAAATAAATCCAGGAGAGATAATTTAAGAATTCTTGGTCTATATAAAATGCATGATGACAAAAAAGAACTTATACAGTATTTTGCAAGAAATCACCAAGGAAAACTGTCCTGAGGTCAGAGCACCAGAGGGTAAAATAGTCATTGAAAGAATCCATCAAACACCTCCTGAAAGACATCCCAAATAGAAAATACCAAAGAATATTGTAGTCAAATTCCAAAATTATTAAGTCAAGGAGAAAATACTGAAAGCAGCTGGAAAGTAACAAAATATTAAGGAATTACAGTCAAGATCATGCAGAACCTTGCAACTACTACACTAAAAGTATATCTTGGCATATCTACCAATTTTCTTTGTTCTGAGATGGCCATTTCATACATGTATGTGTGCATGTACATGCATTCATGTATACATGCACAAATGAATACATATATGGGTGCATGCATGTACAAATGTCTATGTATATACTTACACATACATACATGTTTATACACACACACACATGCATGTGTATATGTACAGGTATATGTATCTGTATAGGTATAGGTATAGGTATAGGTATAGGTATAGGTATAGATATAGGTATAGGCATAGGTATATGTATAGGTATAGGCATAGGTATATGCATAGGTATATATGCATAGGTATATGCATATGTATATGCATAGGTATATGCATGTGTATATGCATATGTATATATATACGTATATGTATACGTATATGTATGTATAAAGATAAACTGCCAGATCTCATTTACAAAGAATGAAGTTTAGATCCATTATAATGCAGTTTTCATTGTTGATATCTTGGTTTCCAATCTTAAACCTCATTCTTTTGTCAATTCTCCTTGTAACTGAGGAAAATCTTTTCTCATGCTATCTTATGCATCAAAAGGGGAGGAGACTAGAAGCAGGTTTGTTCTTCCCTTTATTTAAGTGTAAGGTGAAATTAAGATGAGAAAGGAGGGATGAATTGAAACATGGAAATGAGAAGATGCAATCCAGGGGTGGTATTTAACAAACAAATTCAGGCCAAAGAATTGAGAGCAGAGAATGTAAGGCTGGCATTTGTCTAAAGCAAAATATTTTCCTTTCAGGACAGACCCATTCACTAAGAATGTAGTATAATTGACACAAATAAAATGAGAGCTTTTCTTGCTTCACAAGGAGTATTGTTTTTTGTTTAGAGGTGGATCTCAACCTTCCTAATGCCGGGACCCTTTAACACTTCTATATGGGCTTATCTGCATGTGGTCGGACCCACCTAGAGATCGATAGAGGAGCATTGTCTTGGTTCCTAAGACCATTGAAAATATGCATTTTCCAGTGGTCTTAGGTGACCCCTGTGACTCCTGTGAAGGCGTCGCTCTACCCCAAAAGGTGTTGTTGCCCACAGGTTGAGAACCACTGATTTAGAGTGAGCATGTTTCACATGACTTGGGAGGGGGGTTTCCTGGGTTCTTTTATGAGAATGGGTCTATCACATGGATAATCCTGAGGGGTAGTACCTTGCCTGGGAAGTTCTGTAATTCCCCCAAAATGTATTTATAATGTACTTAAACCAGGAAAAGTCAGAACAGAGAAAGAATATTATAGAATTAATTCCCTAACAAACATAGTATAATGGTAATGTAATTTGAATTTGAAGATATCTTTGTATTGGCAAATATAACATGTACTTAGCACTTAGTAATTACTCAAGAAGGTGTGAATACGTGTTGGTTTAACAGGGAGTGGTTGGCTGAAAGGAGAAGCTAATGCAATACTGTATGTAAGGAAAAACCCAGAGAGGGAGATTCTTGGGACAAGCATCTGGAGGCAGAAGCTGCTGCTGCTGGAGAGATAAAGAAAGAAAATTCCTCTCAGTAGAATCTGAAGGCTGTGCTGCTACTGTTGGACTGATAATTGATAAGAAAAATGAGAATTGGTAACTGAGACAGATCTTCTTGAAGCAGACTGTGGAGGCTGCCTCTGCTGCTACTGCTTGGGAAGCTGAAGAGGAGCTGAGGAGGCTGAAGAGGATAACCCTTTCCAGGTAAGAGAGAATGATTTTGATTTTGAAAACCTGGATGAAGTGATCTTAATTTGGGGATCCAGTTGAAAATTCTGATTAGTCCAAAGTCCAGCTGGAGCTGCCAAAAGACTAATCAAGCATGACTTTGAAGGATTTAAGACTTAGCCTGTTTGTGGCTTTGTGAAACCCTGTCTTCCCAGGAACAGAGACCGTGAAGAATTTGAGATGAACTGAATGGTGTAAGCTCGACTGCGGAGCAGGAACAGCACAGAAAGCTAGACAAGGACTAGGGAGTTTTCTGCCTTTGAACCCAGGTCACACTTTGGTGAATCCGGGTGAGATCTGGAACCATGGAATGGGATCCAGGGAATCTGAGAGACCACTCTGAGTCAGGCTGAAAGAAGACTTTACTTGGATCCTGTGTACTGACTAAGAAGATTATAATTTACTAATGACCTATGGGTGGAGGGTCTATATTTTATGATAATTGAATAGAGAATGATGAAGGATGATTGAATGATTGAGTTGACTGAATGATTGATCAACTAATTGATTGTACTTATTGATTGATGGCTGAATAAGTGATTGATTGAGTTAACTTAGTGTGCCCCATGAGAGAAAGACTTTGACTATTGTACTTTGTGTACCTTGAGGAGGCAAACCTCCCTAAGGATGACTGAATGATTAAGAAGATTGAATGATTGAGTTACTAAATGAGTGCTCTTTGTTCAAAACTTTGTGACCACTGTAGTGCAATGTATTTGGCCATTTTCTGTGATAAGTTGTTGTGAATGTTATATTTTGATTTTTTGTGATAAGTTGTAACATTGTGAATACTGTACTTTGATTTACTATGCATGATTTGCTTTTATTTGTTATGGAACAGAGTGTTCACTATACTATGGAATCAGCACTTTAAAAGCTGTTCACAGTAACATTCTTTTGAAAGTGCTTGGCTTTACACATAGATACAAAAATTTCAAATAAAATATTAGCAAAAAGATTACAGCAATTTATCATGAGAATAATACACTTTAATCAGGTAAGATTTATGCCAGGAATGCAATATTGCTTTAATGTTAGGAAAACTATCAGTATAATTGACCATATCAGCAACAAAATTGACAGAAATATGATTTTCTTAATAGATGCAGAAAAAGCTTTTGACACCATACAGCACCAATTCTTATTAAAAGCACTGGAAAGCATAGGAATAAATGGAGTCTTCCTTAAAATGATAAGTAGTATCTACCTAAAACCATCTGCAAGCATTATATGTTATGGGGATAAGATAGAAACATTTATAATAACATCAAGGGTGAAAAAGGATGTCAATTACCACCCCTGTTATTCAATATGCTACAAGGAGCATTAGCTTTAGTACCAAAAGAAGAAAAAATAAATGGAAGGAATTGGAATAAGCGAAGAAGAAACACAGCTTTTGCTCTTTGCAGATGATATGATAATATACTTAGAGAATCCTAGAAAATCAAGTAAAAATTACTTGAAATATTAAGCTTAATAAAATTGCAGTATATAAAATAAACTGACACAAATCCTTGGAATTTCCATATTTTACTAACAAAGCACAACAGCAAGACATAGAAAGAGAAATTCCATTTAAAGTTATTGCATACATTATAAAAAACTTTGGAGTCCACCTGCCAAAACAAACCCAGAAATTATATGAACACAATTGCAAAACACTTTTCATACAAATAAAGTCAGATCTAAATAATTGAAAAAGAAACATCAATTCCTCATGGGTAGTCCAAATTAATATAATAAAAATGACAATTCTATTTAAATTAATTTCTGTATTTGGTTCAATATTAATCAAACTGACAAAAATTATTATATAGAGTAAGAAATAAAATAACCAAATTCATCTGCAAGAACAAAAGGGCCAGAATATCAAGGGAATTAATGAAAAGAAGGTGGTCTAACCATACCAGATCATAAATTGCATTACAAAGCAGCATTCATCAAAACTATCTGGTACTATATAAGAAATAGTGATGGATCAGTGCAACAAGTTAGGTACACAAGAAACAATAGTCAATTACTATAGTAATCTACCGTTTGATAAAACCAAAGCTTCTGGAACAAGCTTCTGGAGTAAGAGTTCATTAGTTCACAAAAAACTAGTGGGAAAACAGGAATATAGTATTGCAGAAAGTTATCTTACACTGTGTAACAAAATAATGTAAAGTGGGTACACATTTTAAATATAAAGGCTGATACAATAAGCAAATTAGGAGAGCAAGAAATAATTTATATGTCAGATTTATGGAGAATAGGGGAATTTATGACTGCAATGGTAATTAATTTGAATTCAAAGATCCTTTTGTTGGCAAAGGTAGCAGGTACTTAGCACTTAGTAATTGATCAAGCCTAGGTTAGGGAAGCAGAAGATATGAATTCCTGTCTCCTGCTGCTGAAATAACAGGAAGTGGTTGGCTGAAACATGAAACTAATGCAGTGTTTATTTAAGAAAAGCCCCAGAGAGGCACAGTCAGGATTTCTTGGGACAGGGATGTGGAGTCAGAACAGCTGCTGATGAGAATTGAGAACTGAGTCAGATGTTGACAAAAGCACTGTGGAGGCTGAGGAGGAGCCCAAGAGGCTGATAAGGATCCCAGGAGACTGAAGAAGGGAATACTTAAATGGGGAAAGGACCCCCACGTACAAAAATATTTATAACAGTTTTTTTGTTGTGGTCAAGGACTGGAATTTGAGGGGATGCCCATCATTTGGGGAATGACTGAACAAGTCGTGGTATATGAATGTAATGGAGTACTATTATGCTATAAAAATGATGAACAGGAAGGTTTCAGAAAAAAAAAGTCTGGAAAGACTTATATGAGCTGATGCTGAGTAAAGTGAGCAGACTCAAGAGAACATTATACAAAGTAACAGCCACAGTGTGTGATGACTGACTTTGATAGACTCAACTCTTCTCAGTAATGCAAGTACCGAAAATAACTGCAAGAGACTCATTATGGAAAATGAGATCAATATCCAGAGAAAGAAATACGGAGGCTGAATGCAGAATGAAGCATATTATTTTCTCTCTTTTTTAGTTTTTTTCTTTCTCATGTTTCCTCCCATTAAATCTAATTTATCTATTAACCATGACTACTGTGATAAATATGTTTAATAAGAATGTATATAAAGAGCCTATATCAAATTGTATACTGTCATGCATACAGAGGTGGAGAAAATATTAAAACTTATGGAAGTGAATGTTGAAAACTAAAAAGAAATTAATTTATTTGGAAAAAGCACAAGAAATCAATATCCAATTAGATATATCATCTGGGAAAAAACTTTTTAATTTAATACAATAAAATTATTTATTTTACATTTTGTAATGTTCTCTATCTCTTGTTTGGTCCTGAATCTTTATCTAATTTGACCTCTCCTTTAAGATTCTGGATTCTAATGCAAATGACAAAAGATTCAAAAAGTAAATGAGCAGAAAAAAATTTCTCAGAAAACAGAATTTTACTCAGCTCTGGTCTTTTCATCAAGAATGCTTGAAAGTCCTCTATTTCATTGAATATACATATTTTCCCTTGATGTATGATACTCAGTTTTGCTGGGTAGGTGTTTCTTGGTTTTAATCCTAGCTCCTTTGAACTCCAATATATCATGTTACAAACCCTTCTATCCTCTTAATATAGAAGCTGCTACTTCTTGTGCTATTCTGATTGTGTTTCCACAACAGTCTAAATGTTACTTCCTGACTGCTTGTAAAATTTTCTCCTTGACCAGGGAACCCTGGAATTTGGTGATCATATTCCTAGGAGTTTTCTTTTTGGGATCTTTTCCAAGGGGTTACCTGTGAATTCTTTCAAGTTCTATTTTTCCCTCTTGTTTTAGTATAATTTTTAAGTGATCTCTCCTGGATCTATTTTCCAGATCAGTGGTTTTCCCACTGAGACATTTTACACTGCCTTCTGTTTTTTTTTATTTGTGTGGATTTGTTTAATACTAGCTTGATTTCGCATTAAGTCATTTGTTTCCATTTACTCCAGTCTGATTTTTAAGGAATTATTCTCTTCAATGAATTTTTGAAATTCCTTTTCCATCTGACCAATATGACTTTTTAAAGCATTCTCCTCTCCATTGGCTTTTTGGAACTCTTTTTCCATTTGAGTTGGTTCATTTTTAAGGTGTTTTTTTTCCTTCAGTTAGGGTTCCCAGGTCAAGGAGAAAATGTTGACTTTCAAATAAAAGAAACAAGAGAAGCATGAGAAGGTAAACAGGAAAAAGAAACCATAAGGAACTTAGTAAAGTTGAGCTCTTTACATTGCTCCATGGAAAAACAATAACTGTAACGCATGAGACTTTTCTCAGCATGAGGGGAGTTGAAGGGAATATATATATATATAATATTATATGATATATGTGTGTATACATATATACATACATATGCACACACATATATATGTATATATGTATGTATATACATGCATGCATGCATGTACAGTTTATGTAGGTGTATGTGTATGTGTGTATATGTATGCATGTATACATGTACAGAGAGCACAGGATGAGTTCAATGTGAAGCTATGATATCTAAAACTAAAATTAAGAGTTGAGAGAGGAATATACTGGGAGAAGTAGAAAGCAATAAAGGATAGGGCAAATTATCTAACATAAAAGAGACAAGAGAAAACATTTACATTGGAGGGGAAGAGAGCAAGAAGGTGAAAGGGAATGAGTCAACTTCACTCTATTTGGATTTGGCTTAAGGAAGGAATAACAGACACACTCAACTGGGCGTTTTACCTTACATGAAAGTAGGGGGAAGGGGATAAGAGGGTGGATAATAGAAGGTAGGGCAGATAAGGGGAGAGGGTAATTAGAAGCAAATACTTTTGAAAAGGTACAATGTCAATGGGGAAAATAGAATAAATGGGGGGATAGGATGGAGGAAAATATAGTTAGTCTTTCTTGATGTAAGTGTGGGTATGTTTTAAATAACTACACATGTACAACCTACATTGAGTTGCTTGTCTTCCCAGTGTGGGTAGGTGAGGAGGGGAGAAGGGAAATATCTGGCACTTAAAATTTTAAAAACAAATGTTAAAAATTGTGTTTTACATGCAGCTGGGAAATAAGCTATACAGACAATGGGGTGTAGAAATCCATCTTGCTGTACAAGAGTAAGTGGGAGTATGGGGGACGACACTATGCTTTCTATCTTGGGATGGGGGATAGAGAAGAGACAGGGAGAGAATTGGCAACTCAAAATCTTGCAGAAATGAATGTTGAGAATTAAAATAAATAAATTTATATTTAAATAAATTAAAATTTATATATATATACATATAAATTCACACACATATATTTTATATATATATATATAAGTAGAATTGGTTGTGTGTCTTCATTCAGTGAAATAAAAGGATTTCAAGGATTCATAGGAAGGTCAGAATTGAACTACAAATTTGATCTCCAACATCAAGACTTAAAAGGGAAAAAATGAAAATAATATATAAGGGATTCAATTGAGCTCAACTGGTTACATCTCTACATGGGAAGATGATACTTCTATTTCTTTTTGGGATTATCTTATTTCATAGTTGCATATAAAAATAATTTTTAATTGGTTTTTAAAACTTTGAGTTTCAAATTCTTTCCCTCCCGTGATCATTGAGAATAGATTCTTGGGGCAGAGCCAAGACGGTGGTGTAGAATCAGCAAGGTTCCGCAGCTCCCACACAGCCACCCTAAATACCCATAAAATATGACTCTGCACAAATTCTAGGCCTCTCAAACTCACAAAAATACAGAAAACATATCTTTTGCTTAAGGCAGCTTGGCCACAGGGGATTATTGTGGCAGGCTGGGAGCCAAGGCATGCCCAGCCTGAAACCGAAATGTGGCCAGGCCCCAGGGTAGTTGGGAGCAGCCCAGCTGAGCAGCAGCTGGTCTACAAGAGAGAGGATCTACTACACCTCCAGCAAACTCCATATCTATCAATGTGTGAAAAATAAGGATTAGAGAATGGCAGCTTGGCAGCAGGAGCTCATTCTCAGGCCAGCCCAGAGCTGAGACCAGCCCAGCCCAAAACCAAAACCACGGTCAGGCCCCAGGGCGGTCCAGAGGAGCTAAGCTAATCCCAGAGTGAGGATCTGCTACCCCGGGAAGCAGATCCATAGCACCTGGGGTAATCTTCACATTTAGCAATCCAGGATTAGAGAAGGCCATTGAAAGTGAAACTTTGAAACTAAATTTGGGGGAGGAAAAGCAGTTCAGCCAATCTGCCCCCAGGGCAAGAAAGCAGTAGGGGAAGGGCAGGAACTGCTGCAACTGGCGGCTGCCCCCCTGGACTGGTTCAGAGCCCCTGGCCTGCAGACCCCACAGGGGTTATTTTCTTCAGTCAAGTTATTGACTCTCTTTTCATGATTTTATCACATCATTCTCATTTCTCTTCCCAATTTTTTCTCCACTTCTCTTATTTGTTTTTCAAAGTCCTTTTTCAGTTTATCTATAGCTTCTAGGCATTCTTCAAGTGTCTTGGAAGCATTTCTGTGGGAGTTCTGACTGTGTTATCTTCCTCCTATTCCATGTTTTGGTCATTTTTGTCCACAACAAAAGGACTCTAGAGTTTTATTGCTGTTCTTATTTTGCTTTGTTTTCCTCATGTTGGCAAGTCAATTAATTGGTTGGTTTTATAGCTTTGTGAAACTCTGCTTCTGGGGGGGGAAAGCTCTGTTCCAAATCACTGCAGTTTTCCCAGCTGCTGGAGCTATTAGGAGGGTGTTGCAGCCCCACTCAGCTTTGGCTTTCTGAAAGCACTCCCCAGGACCACCACTCAAGACCATAATCTGGATCCAGGCCACTCAACAAAAGAGCACTTGGCCCTGATCAATCAACTCAGCCCTCCTGCGGGGTCCACAGGCCAGGGGCTTTGAAGCAGCCCAGTGGGGGCAGCTGTCAGTTACAGCAGTTCCTGCCCTTCCCCCACTTCTTACTTGCCCTGGGGGTAGATTGGCCAAACTGCTTTTCCTCCCCCAAATTTAGCTTGAAAGCTTCACTCACTTTCACTGACCTTCTCTAATCCTGGCTTAGTAGATGTGAAGATTCCTCCAGGTGGTATAGATCTTCTCTGAAGTAGACTCATGCTGTGTCTACATTCACCTGACTACCCTGGGGCCTGGCCAAGGTTTTGATTTTGGGCTGGGCTGGG
>CM053596.1:26280694-26300709 GCA_028646575.1 Pseudocheirus occidentalis | reverse complement strand
AAAAAAAATCAAAGGGAAATAAAAGATTTTTTAAAGAACAAAACAGTTATATAACTACATTAAAAGAATGAATAATAAGGTAAATAATACTCTAATATAGGTAAAGGGGAGACAAATAGAAATGTGAAATTGAGGGATAAGAGTTAGAAATGATGGGAATAGGATTTTCTTAAAGTAAATTTAGCAAAAATAATTTGAGTAATAAAGTATGATCTTCAAAGAGATGCCAGTCCAGTGTTGGGGGCCAGGAATCAGAAAGACTTAAGTTCAATTCTAAACTCAGCTACTTTTTAGCTGTGTGACTTTGGGCAAGTGACTTAACCTCTCTCTTCCTTAGTTTCCTCAATTATGAAATAAGGACAATAATGGCTACCACCTCTATGGTTGTTGTGATTTGTAAAATGTTTAGTTAGGTGCCTGGTACTGAGTAAGTACTTAATTAAGACCTTTGAGGTATAGATATAGTGGTGATATTGCTGAATCGAAAGGAATGCAGTTTAATAGCTTTTTGAAACAACATTTTGGTCATAGTTTCAAATTTCTTTCCAAAATGGTTGGGCTAATTCTTTTTTCTGTTATCTTAGCCAATCTGAAAAGTATAAGGTGGTACCTCAGTCTTGTTTTAATTTTCACTTTTCTAATCAAAGATTTGGAGCTTTTTAAATATATATAATTATCAACTGCTTTTATTTCTTCCTCTGAAAACTGTCTATTCCCATCTTTGGCTATCAATTGAAAAATAACTATTAATCTTATGCATTTGTCTTAGTTTTTTTTATGTATTTGAGAAAAGACCTTGATCAGAGAAACTTTCTTCAAAGATAGCTTTCCGAAGAGTTCTGGTTTTTTTCTAATTTTAGCTGCAATCATTTTATTTGTATAAAAGCTTTTTTAAATTCATGTAATCAGAATTGTCCATTTCACCCTGGTTATAAATTCTCCCCCATATCTATCCATATATCTGACAGGTATTTCTTCCATGCACCTCTAATTTGTTTTTAATGTCACAATATATGGATTAATCATGTGCCTATTCAGAGCTTGTCTTGGAATATATTTTGAAGTGTCATTTTATTTGTGATTTCTGCCAATTTGACTTCCAATTTTCCAGAAACTTTTATCAAAGAGTGGTATCTGTGTGCTTATCAAATATTAAACTACTATGCTTTTTTTGCTTTTGTGTATTGTATGTTTAATCTGTTCCTTTTATCAATGTCTCTCTCACCTAATAACAAATTATTTTGTTGATTATTGCTTATTTTAAACATTAACTTTTAGTCCAATACTTTTAGGCCCCATTCCTACTCACCACTTTTCATTATTTTCTTTAATACTATCAATAATTTTTCCTTCAGATGAATTTCATTTTTGGTTTTATTTTGTGGTTTCATAAAGTTTAATTTATGCATTTAATTTATTCTAATAATTAATATAATTAATTGTATAATTAATATAATCAAAATATATTATTGTGTTATATTATAATTGTATTGTATATAATTATACAAATGTAATTCTATATAATATATAATATAGTATAATAATATGACTAATAATAATTTCTATAATTTCATTTATGAATTTAATTCATACTAGTTTAATTTATGTGACACTGAACAAGTACATTAATTTAGATAATATTTTAATTTGCATTGTATTTATTGAATCCACTCATTAATAATCAGTAACTGTCCAATTATTTAGATGCCTTGATTCATGCAAATAGTATTTTGTGTTGTGTTCATATAGAACTTTTGTGTCTTGGCAAGCAGATTCCTAAGTATTTTATATTTTCCATAGTGACTTTAAATGGAATTTCTCTTTAGAGCTCTTTCTACTTTTGTTGGTAATATACAGAATTACTGATAATGTATATTTGTTTTACAGAATGCAGTGTTGCTGAAGTTGTTAATGTCCCCGATTAGTTTTATTAGTCTATTTATTTTTATTCTCTAAAGGTTTCAAAGTAAATCATCACATCATCTGAAAAAGTGAAAATCTTGGTTGTTTTTAGAATATGTATGTTCTCTCCATTTCTTTTTCCTTTCTCCTTTCTATTCCTAGAATTTCTACCACTGTACTGAATAGTAATATTGAAAATTGGCATTCTCACCTTACCCTTGTCCCTAATTCAAAATGACTCTAGTTTATTTCTGTTAAAGATAATGCTGCCTCTTTGTTTTAAATAGATAGTGCTTATGATATTCTGTGAAATTCTGCTTATTTTTATACTTTCTAGTTATTTTCGCAGGAATAAAGTTAGAATTTCCCCCAAAAAATCTGTTATCTATTTATGTAATCAATACAATTTTTACTGTTATTGTTCTTAATATGATCAATTATGTTTATAGCTTTCCTAATATTTATCCAGCCCTGCATTTCTTTTATAAATCTAGCTTGATAATTGTATATAATTATTGTAATATTGTGCTGGCATCTCTTTGCTAATATTTCATCTACAATTTTTATATCAATATCCATCAGGAATATTAACCTATATGTTTTTTTCTTTTCTATTTTGACTCTCCTTAGTTTAGAAATCAAGACCATATCTATATCATAAAATATGGCAGAACCTCTTTCTTTTGATATTTTAAAAAAAGTTTATATATAGTATTAGGACAATTTATTCTTTAAATATTTAACAAAATTCACTTGTAAATGCCTCTGCCATTTTTTTTCTTTTGTGTGTGGGGAGATAGGGGAATTGCTGCATTGTTAGTGAAGTAGAGTATGAGGAACAATTTATTGAGTCATGTTTATGCATGTGTGAGAATGTCCCAAAGTACAAAGGGTGCCCTTGGAAAGTAGCAGATGTCTTCAAGTAAATATTAGTTTACCATTTGTTGGAACATTGAAGAACAGATTTCTACCTAGGTGCAGGTTGGACTAGATGACCAGGGAAGTCCCTTTCAACTTTGAGATTCTGATATTCCATAGATCCTGTCTGTCCAGTACAACATAATTCAGTGGTATTGATTTGGTGGTTGCAAGTAGTTTATATTGTCTAGGGGAGCATATAGGAAATTTAAGGAAGACTAACACCTTTTGTGTAAGCACTTACACTGCACTTTCAATGGCTGTTCATCTATCTGTGATATCTACCTGTCACCCAACTCTCATCCCTAAAAAGCAATAGAATATTCAGCAACCACACCCCAGTAAAGCCATCTCGGCAGATAGGCTAAATAAGATAAAGCATAACTGATATACCTCAAACCTATCTGTGAGTTAGGGGGATGTCTACCCCAAGCATATGAAAACTTCCCCTGGCTAAGTGCATGGATGAGAATAATTTGTTCCAACATCCATGAAGGTGACTGAAGCAGGCACTGCCGAGTGCTTAGACATGGTCAGACGAAGCCAACAAGGTCATTCCAGGTATTCTGGGCCATCGCTAGTCATCTTGACTTTGGTCTTGCCATTGGACTTCAGTGACTGTAGAAGAAAGAGTGAGGTTGATGATATTGTATAACTCTGCCTTGCTTAAATCAAATTTATATACAGGTCAAGACAAAACCCTGTGATGTCATTTGTCCTCTTCAGAAATGAAGAATGAAAGGGCAAGTAGTTACCTCAGTGAATAGAGCATTAGCCCTGGAGTCTGGAGGACCAGTGTTCAAATCCAGACTCAGACACTTGTCACTTACTAGCTCTGTGACCTTGGGCAAGTCACTTAAGCCCAATCACATCATCTCTCCCCTTCAAAGAAAATGAAGAATGAATAAAAGTATTGTTTAAGTGGGGATCTAAATGTGTATGTTGTAGCAAAAGGTACAATATTTCTTTTCACGGGTGTTTATCTACTTAATTCAATTCAATAAAAATTTGCCAGATGTTTAGTATCTATGTGAGTCACTTTCCTAGTCCTTGAAAGCATACAGACAAAATTGAAACAGTCCCTGCCCTCAAAAAGTTTATATTCTATTACAGGGAATATAAACCTTTTGAGGGCCGGGCCTGCTTCAATATATACATATTTACATACATACATACATGCATATATATATATATATATATATATATACACAATGTATACACAAAAAAATGCAAAGTAATCAAAGGCAACTTCAGAGGGAGAGAGAGCCAGTCATAGGAAGGATCAAGAGTCAAATCCCACAGTAGGTGGCAGTTGATTGGAATTTTAGAGGAAGCCCTGAGATTCCATGATGAAGAGGTAAAAAAAAATAGATAATAAATCCTCAATGGGGAAAATGATCAAAAAAGTGAAAAGAGCAGAACCAAATGGTGACTTCCAAGGTAATAAATAAATCAGTGGATCTGATGGGAGTAATTCACCATCTGGTGACATGCTTCATTTTTGAATTGATAGAAAGCTTGTGGAAACTCATTGTTGCTGGAAATTAAAGATGAATCCATTAGTCAGACTATTTAAGGCTATTTATATTCAGATTATGACTTCCCCCATTTAGACTGCAGCAGATCATGTTCTCTTCTCAAAATCACTTTTCTGCTCCTTACTGTGTCTGGCTAGGAGAGTCTGGCCATGAATGATAGGGTAGAAAAGTTGACAGGAAGTCATCATTTCTCTCTTTCTGACACCACTAAATGAATGTGAGCCATAAGAAAAATACTTTGGGTTATGTTTACTGCAAGAGATTGAGCTTTCTTTCTGCACATATTTCTTCCCTTCCCCTTTAAAGGAGCCTTCTTTGTCTCTTCTCATTTTCTTGAAGCTGTGGTCCATTCTTGTGGCTTCCTTGGCTGGAAATGAATGGGAAACAAATGTGAACTTTCTACTTTAATGGGCTCTTCTCAGTCTTGCTTATTTTGGAAAATGGAGGACAAGAATTTGACTGTGACACCGGCATTGTTAGACTGATAAACCTGCATTCCTCAAACCTATTAGGAATTTTATTGTTGCAGAGCACAGTCTACCTCTATGTGCAGGGGAACTTATTCTCCAGGAACATGAAAAAAATAGGACTTTTGCCATTCTTTGGTGGAAAGATGCTAAATACAGAGTCAGAAGAGACCTAGGTTCAAATCTTGATTCTGATGCCTCCTTGTTGTATGATAAAAGAACTTACTCCCTCTTGAGTACTTGTATTCATATTTGTAGCATGGCTATAACAATACATACTTGTTACAAGCAGAAATTTTGAAAGTTGTAAACCTCAACTGAGATAATTTTTGCAAAGCATTTTGTGAACTTTTAAGTTAATTTAAACTATTATTAGGTATTTTTTAAAACTCTTTCAAGTTTCATAAAGACCTGCTTAGTTCTAGCATTCTGGGATTTGGTAAACCAAGTGTGTAATTTCCCCCTAAATATCCATTGTAATTTTGTAGACTCTAATTATATGTCTTCTTTTGTTGCAGTTTAGTCATTTTCTGTCATTTTTGACTCTTCATAATCACTTTTGGAATTCTTTTGGCAAAGATACAGGAGTGGTTTGCTGTTTCCTATTCCAATTCGTTTTAAAGATGAGGAAACTGAGGCAAACAGGGTTAAGTGACTTGAGCAGGGTCATACAGATAGTAAGTGTCTGAGGCTGTATTTGAATTTAGTTAGATGTCTTCCTCTCTATAGGCCTGGTGCTCTAACTACTGTGCAACCATCCCTTCTGAGCCTCCATCTTCTCCATTTGAAGAGTTCTTTTTTAAAATTTTTGTCTTCATTCATTCATTCATTCATTCATTTACCAGAGTAAAACAGGCAGCATGAATAATAACACATACACAGTTCCAGCCACAAATAAGCATTGACTCTTAATTTGCAATCTAGAGTAAAGTTTCCTGAATAAAATGCCAGGCCACTTGAGCATATCTCACAGATCTCCTCAATTTCCTCGTTATTCACTGACTTTTTTTTCAGTGAAGTAACAGGAGTTAAGTGACTTGCCCAGAGTCACACAGCTAGTATCTTTGACAATTTTTGACACTCTGGCTATGCTACCATAATGAAGAGTAATAATGACAGGGAGACAGAGATAGAGAGACCAAAAAGACAAAAATAGGGAAAAGAAGAGGAAAAGAGGAGAAGAAAAAGATGGAACAGGAAGGAAAGGAGAGACAACTACTTCAAAAATAATTTTTTGTAATAGAGTGGGGGGAGGGAAAGGAGAATCTTTTTCTCTTAAGCTTAATCTTCTGCCCCCTCCCACCTTTGACCATAGAAAATCCTAGTGAACTTCAGAAGACTAGAGGATGTCAAATTTTCATTGTTATCCTAACAGCTTCCCCTCCCCAGAGAAATGACTGGCATCAGTGTCTTAGTGACTGCATCAGGAGGAAAGAAAAGACTGGGTGTAATGAATAAAGGGAGATTCAAGGCTCATTGAAGTGCCCAGAACAAAACTTCAACATACCTAAAGGGAACATCTCTAGGAACATAATAGAATGACTTCCCCAAAGAAATGAGTAGTTTCCCCTTTACCACTGTGTCCTCTCTGATCTTGAGTCCACTTTTCCCTGAATATGGTCCATACTCATATCAGGATGTGTCAATTGACTTTGGGTGGGATATTTTATGCTAAAAATTGTTATCGTATTACCTTAGTAAATATCTCCTTACAAAAGTGTTATATAAATTCCAGCCATTATTTTTCTGTTTTCAAAGGTAATGAAATTTGCTTGACTAGTTGATATCACTAAAAAATAATCACTAAAGGAAACACATTCGTCGGGAATCATGAATTATACCATTAGAAGTAAAACCTGAATCTCTTTAGAGCCCTAAAACCCTTATGAAAATTGAATGTCCATAATGGGGACTCAAATAATCAGAGCAGCAGGACTTGGCATAGTAGCTTCAGGTCATGTGTTACATGCATATACATATATACTTAGTTATGCTCTAACTCATTGCATCCAAAAGAATTAACAGATATTTCATGTACCGGAAATGATGGGAAAATACTACCCTGCAAAACAATAAGGTGGCAAAATAGAGGATCCACAGGGAAGTTAGAGGCACCTGTTGCTTCCACTTTCTGTATTCATCCCTGTCCCCATCATGTAAATCTGAGAATGACTTTTATCTGTAGTCTTATCATCCATCTGCTTCTGAAATGTGATGGGAGAATCAGGCTGAAGTTATTCCATCCTTTGAACAAGAGTGTTATGGTATACAAGAAAAAAACCCATCACAGGATCCGAGATGGAATCTTAGAACTTTTATGCACTACTTGTTTCAAGTTGAGCAGGTTATTTAGATGATCCCAGTTTTAATTCCTTATCTGTCAATTAAGCCAATAGACCAGTTCTGCTTATTTTTAACTTTGTTACCTTGACAAAATTATTTCCCATCTATAAGTCTCTCTTTCCTCCTCAAAAGAGTGAGAGATTTGAATGAAATTATCTCTATGTTTCTTTCTGTCTCTAGGCAATCAATCAATATCTAAACCAATAAACTGTTAGTACAATAAATATTTATTAAGTGCCTTCTATGTGATGGCCACTGTGCTGAGTGCTGGGGATCCAAAAAGAGGTACCTCAAGGATCTTACAATCTAATCGAGGGGACAAGATTCAAACAAATATAAAGAAAACAAACTACATACAGGATAATTAGGGAATAATACATTATAATTAAGAGAGAATAGGGAAGGATGCCAGTAAAAAAGAAGGATTTGAGTTGGGACTTAAAAGTATCCAGGAAGAAGGGTAAAGGAGGAAAAAATTCAAGGCCTGTGGAACAGCCAGAGAGAGTTTCGGGAGCCAAGAAATGGAATATCTTATTCGTGGAGGGCAGTGTCAGAGAATAAAAAAAGTATTCACTACAGAGCAAATGAAGAACAACGGGTCAAAGTTGCAAGGAGACAAGTTTTTTATGTAAGGAAATGTAAATGAATAAACAAGGAAACAAATAAAAATAACTGAACGAATGAGTAAATAGAGAAAGATAGAAAGAAAGAAAGAAAGAAAGAAAGAAAGAAAGAAAGAAAGAAAGAAAGAAAGAAAGAAAGAAAGAAAGAAAGAAAGAAAGAAAGAAAGAAATACTCCCTAACAAAATAGAATGGGTTGATGGGCTGACCCTCATTGCTGACCAACAAACAAACAAGTTGTGGGGAGTATGGCATAGAGGATTACAGAATCTGTCCCTTTCCCCCTTGCCTGTGTAAAATTTGAACTGTATTTCCTGTATCTCAGAGTTGTTGTGAGGATAAAATTGAATAATATGTCTGTAGTGCCTTGTGAAACTTTAAGTGCTGTCCAAATCTTTGTTATTTTTGTTCTGACCTTTCTAATTGTCTTAGATTATCTTCCTCTCCACTCAGTTTGAAATTGTGATATATATTAAGCACTTAATATGTTCTAGGCCCTTTACTAAGTACTAGAGAAACAAATAAGAAGAAATAAGTCAGTAGCTGCCCCTAGGGAGCTTACTCATTGTACTTAGGAAAGACAGTATTTATAAAGGGGGACTAGAAAAGGGAAGAAAGAGGTGGTATGTTTTTTAAATGACTTGGGGGGGGGTGATGATGATAGAGAGGAAGCAGCATGGTGTGGAGTTGGCAGAATAAATTAGAAGTGGTCTAGAGACCCTGATCTGGAGGAGATAATATGAAAACTTACCAAAGGACTAGCCTAAACTTCCAATGGGAGAATAGAGATGGACAAAATAAAATAGAGATGAAAAAATAAAAGAGAGCAATAAAATTTTGATGTTTTAATATATCTTACTAGATTTATTCTAATAGTTTAGATTTTCAGGTTTGGTTTTTTGGGGGGGAGGTGTAATTTCAACTCCAATTGTATTAGCTATCCCTCCCAGGTTTCTGTAATCATCACATTTAATAATTCAATGAATTTAACTTTCACATCTCTGCCTTTGACAAAATAATTAATAAACATTTTAAGAGATATATGATATGCCCTGGGGGATGCTTTGTTTATGCTGACTTTGATTTCATGCATTCAATAAATTCTGAAGCTATCTTTTGAACCAGAATCCAACCCATATCTCTCCATTCTTCTATATTAATAGCAAAAAAACCCCAACTTTAGAAAATGCTAGTATATTTCCTGTGTTGATTATCTCCAACTTTCCCTGTATATATCTTGTTTATACGTAGTTTTTTTCCCCTGTTGTCTCATACATTGGGCTATGAGTTTCTTGAGAGAAAGCCTGTTGTTATATCCTTTCTTTGTATCCCCAGCAGTCAGTAGAATTCTTGGGACATAGTACAAAGGTAATAAATGCTTACTGACTTCTTGGCTCCTTCTTCTTGTGTTTGTAGATGTGTGTGAGTGTGTGTATATGCACATATGCACACACATATACATACATACATGCACACAGTTATGTGCAAATATGCATGTATATATGCACACACACATATATACATATGTACATATATGTACTTTCCTACATTAATGTATGCATACAAACATAATGCATACATACATGTACACTTTTATGTAAGTAGATATGTGTGTATGGAATAGTAGATAGAGAGCAGTCTCTGGAGTCAAGAAAAAATGAGTTTGACTTCCAACTTTGATGCATACTGTCTGAAGTTTTACATCATCTAACATATTGTGTAATTAGCAAAGGAGATACAAAACAAAACAAACAAACAAAAAACAAACAAAGGCCCCACTATGGCCAGCGTCCTCCAAAACTTGACAATCTAATGGGGAGAGGACATGCAAACAACTATGTACATATAATATATAAACAGTATAAATGAGAGATAATCTCTTATGGAAGGTACTAAGTGGTGAATGAGAATACTTCTAGTCATAGTAGAGTTACAGACATAGTAGGTACTTAATAAATTACTGTTAATGGGTTGATTTAATAATACAATATAGAATTTTTCTGGAAATGAAAGTTAAGTTCATGGACTTTTGCTCTCTTTTTAAAATTTATGCTTTAGTTCATTTATTTTGAAATCAAGATTCTTGTTCTTATTCTTCTTGTTCTTGTTCTTATTCTTCTTGTTCTTGTTCTTCTCATTCTCCTTCCTCCTCCTCTTCCTCTTCCTCCTCCTCTTCCTCTTTCTCCTCCTCCTCCTCCTTCTCCTTCTCCTTCTTCTTCTTCTTCTTCTTTTTCTTCTTCTTCTTCTTCTTCTTCTTCTTCTTCTTTTCTTCTTCTTCTTCTTCTTTTCTTCTTCTTCTTCTTTTCTTCTCCTTCTTCTTCTTCTTCTTCTTCTTCTTCTTCTTCTTCTTCTTCTTCTTCTTCTTCTTCTTCTTCTTCTTCTTCTTCTTCTTCTTCTTCAGTTCTGTGGTATTTCCCGTAGTCTCCTTAGTCTTTTAAACTACTCTACCAGTGACTCAGTGATCACATTAGCCAGGATTGTTGTTTTCTTTCCAATACTCAAGGTTAGGTGGTGCTAACTCATCAGGACATCCAAGAGATCTCTTATTATCTCCTTTCTTATCTCGAGGTTCAACTTCCTCTTAGCCATTTTTGTTCTGTCATTTCCAGTCCCAAAAGCATTCTTATTGGGTGGGGAGTGGGATTAGGGAGGGAGCAGAATGAAACCAGTTTTGCCTCCTCTCTGTTTTCACTTGCTATTGTCCTATCCATCCAGTCCCTTCTTTGATTCTTCTTTTTTTCTGTTTTCCCCAGTTTGGGTTTGGTTTTTTTATGTTTTCAATGTAGCCTTCCTCCCTAAACTCTCTGCATTTTGAGCATTAGCATTCCAGACTCAGTTCTTACAGTATGATGCTAACATTTGTATTCATCCTCTATTACCTGCCCTTACTTCTATCTTCTGTGTATTTCTTTTAGAAATCTGCTCTGGTTGGGACATTCTTTGTTCATCTTCTTATGTCTTCAGACATTATCAATTGTTCTTCTGCATCATAATTGCTTTCTTTTGTGTCCTCAGTAATCTACCAGCCCCCTTGTGTTAGTTCATCTCACTTATTGTTTAAACCTTGTCATTTTGGTGAGCATATTTGAGGCTTTCTGCTTTATTACTCGCTTTGTTTATTCAAGTTTGGTTCCTGGGAAGTTCTGGCTTTTCAACAGATATCCTTCTTTCTAAATGATAACTCTCTGCAAAACACCTTCTGAATATGCATGGACAATATTTTTCCCACTCCTCATCATTTAAAATGTAAAGCCCATTTCATTAAATCTGTACAGTACAGGGGAAAATAATTTTGGTGTTTATTAGGAATATTCCATCTCTGGTCAGGAGGATATTATAAAGATATTTTAATTCATGGCTCAGAAATCCAAATTCTGTTCTTAGACTCTGTATTCTTCACCAGCTTCCCAAATTATCTTTTATCTTCTATAATCCTTGTTGTCATTGGGCAGCACTGATAGAAGCACCATTTGTGTTCCTGTGAGTTTTAGTTTGAAGACACAGTCATCCTACCAGTCCCTCTGATTGATGGTATCATCCTTCAATCTTCTCCCTCACTGCCCCACCTCCTCCAATCAATTTTCAAGTCCTGTAGATTCTACCTCTATATCTGCCATATTTCTCCCATACTTTCCATTTAAAGGAATATCACTCTAGTATAGGCTCTGATAATGTCTTACCTAGATTACTGAAATATTAAAATAGCCTCCTGATGGATCTCTGCTCTTCCTGATTCATTCTTCACACATTTGCCAGTTTGATGTTGTTGACTAATGAGCAATCTACTCATGTCATTCTCCTGTTGCAGAAGCCCCAGTATTTTCCAGTTGCTACTTGGATAAAATGCTTGCTCACTTGGTCATTTAAAACACTGCTCCATTTTAAAAAAAAGGAATCTGAAAACTGTCACAAATCATGAAATTTTAAAATTTTTCATCCATCCATCCATCCATCCATCCATCCATCCATCCATCCATCCATCCATCTATCCATCCATAATTCAGATTTGGAGTCTTCGAGACTTAAAGTCTAGATTTCTATTCACTATGCCACAAATGCTGTAAATATTTAGGAGTTACTCAAATGAATCTTCTACCTCCTTTCCCAGGTAGAATGTAAGCTCCTTGAGCATAGGGACTGCATTATTTTTGTCTCTGTATCCTTAGCACCTATTTCCTGGGATATAGTAATGTAATTGATGAATAAATATGTTGAATTGCAATTAACTGAATGAGCTAAAAATGAGGTAATCTTGGTAGCTCTATAGGGGAAAACTCTGTGTCTTTTAATTCTGGTGGAGTCATTAATGACAGGACAATATTCTCAAGATTCCTCCAAAGAAAGATACTTTAATTAAATCAAACTTTAGATACTTTTGTTTTCTTCTCTGTTTGAACAACTGCTGGAACTAATGGCAACCAATTACATGTGGTATTTACCAGAAACACCTAGAGGCTTAGCAGGCAATCCAGAGTTATATAGAGCTTTGCCCTTGAATGACAAGAAGCCTGATGTCAAGCAGGAAAACCGAAATCTAGCTAGCGGGCAAGATCTACTGTAGGCCCAGTGTCTTTGCTGTTTTGCAAATGCCGGATGGGAAAACCAAGCCATCAAATGAAGTAATTACTGTCTTCTGTTTTTGTGCAAAAATGACATGCTGATGCCCCTTTTGGAAGTGGGGGACTTGTAGCGATGCATGGAAAGCAAACAAACAGACCTTGAGCACTGAAGAGCCGGGTGGCAGAAATAATTCTGCCCAAAAGTAGATTAGAATGAGAAAATAAGGAGCCAGAACAATGCTGGGAAGAAGGTGAAGATTCTCATTCCTGGCATGTTGAAAAACTGATGGATAATTGTAATTAGCTTTCAGAATTTTTAATTATAGAAGTGGTATAAATAATCACAAAGCACGGCTTCACTAATGAGAGTCCTTGTGCTAAGACACACAGGGAAGCATTTGTTAGGGGTCTTTGAAAACACTGCCTGTTAATTAGGTGTCTTGCAGCCAGCAGGGTTTCAAGAGAAGGAGAAACATTTATACATTTAAATCAGCCTCAATCCTAGAGGTATCCAATATCAATTGTGGGAGAGAAGGATGTGAGAATGGATGAATTTTGTAGCCAGGAAGGGGATCTAAAAGAATAATAATAATAATAATAATAATAATAATAATAATAATAATAATAACAACAATAATAATTTTCAAAAGAGGATCTAGAAACAATAATAATAACAAAAGCTTATTTTATTGATAGACTGTAATAGAGGAGGGGAGTATTATTAGGCTTAAGGTTTCTGAAAGGACATGGAAGACCAACTTTTTGGACTGGGAAGATCAAAATGGTATCTCTTTTTGTTGGGAAATTGGAGAGAGCCTGTTCTTTGTGTTCATCATAGGAGATTACTAGTACAACTTCTTCCTTTTATAGAAATGGAATCTGAGGCCCAGAGAAGGGATGGGATATAACTAAAGCATTATAATAGTAAATGAGAGAGCATGGTCTTCTTACTCTAGATTAAAATGTCCTTTTGTCACAAGTAGGATCTGGCATGTATTATAACCTGAAAACTGTGATTCTATATTTCTGGGCCTCAGGCACCTTACATGTTAAAAGTTATAATTTTTATAAGCCTTTAAAGTTTTCAAAGGACTTTCTAAATATTATTCCATTAGAAACTTAAAACAACCCTGTGGTGATGATATTAGATAGCGGAGGGTAGGTTCTTGGGGGCCGATAGTGTAGGTAGGTTGTTAGATGTCAATAATGACCTCCACCTCCACTATGAATGACAACTCATTGGGTTCTGTCATTGTACTAGTTCCAAATGTTCTCAATTAGTTGTACGAGATAATGGGTACTCAATGTTTTGTGTATTTTAAATTGCTAGAAAGGCTCCAAACTAATAATTGAATGATTCAATAATCATTAATGTTTCCAATTCAATTTGGAAGGCCTCTGGTGGAATACCACAGAATTCCTCCTTGGCCCTATGTTATTGAGCATTTCTGTCAACGATTGGAAAAAATATACATAGAATGCAAAATTTTCAAATAATCAAGAACTGGGGTATAATTTTTGTTTAGTAATTTTCAGTTTTATCTGACTATTAGAAAACTCATTTTTGGCAAAGATGCAGTTTGCCATTTCCTTTTCCAACTCATTTTAAAAATGGGGAAACTGAGCCAAATAGGCATGAGTGACTTGCCCAGGGCCACACAACTTGAGTAAGTATCTGGGACCACATTTGAATTCAGGTCATCCTGACTCTAGGTTCTCCACTTTCTCCACTATGGCACCACCTAGCTGCCCTGGGAGAAAATTACCTATCTATATAACAGAATCCATACTCACAAGGGTCTTAACAGGCTAGAACACCGATGAGATGAAATGTTAAATGAACAAATTAAAACCTTATACTTGCATTGAAAGGAAAAAAATAGATTTCACAAGGTTAATAGGACAAAAGACACTTTTTTTGCTGAAAAAGTGATCAGGGGCAGGGGATTATAGTACATAGAAAAAGAACCCTGACTTTAGAGTAAAAGGACTAAAGTTTAAATCTGATTTATGACATTTGCTCTGTATTTGTCACTGGGACAGTTCATTGACATTTCTAAATCTCTTTCTTCACCTGTGAAATGAGGGGAGTTGACTAGATTGGATGCTGATGTTCCTTGTGAGTCTAGAATTATTATCCTATGAGTCTGAAGTGATATGAAAGATGAAACAGTGAAAGGAATCCAAGTTTCATTTCAAAGGGGACTAAATAATAGATCTGCTTGACTCAGGCCTGTCCAGATAACATTTGTTGTATTATATTTACAAATAGGTGCATATTTCAAGAAGGAAAATCATAAGTTGGAAAGCATTCAGAGGAATGTAATTAGCTAAAGCAAAAGTCTCAAAATCATGGCATTCAAGCATATGTTGAAGAAACTGGGGATGTCTAGTATGGAGAGGAGAAGACTGGAGGAAGTTGGACATAGTAGCTCTCTTCAATTATTTGAAGGGTTGTCATGAGGAAGTGAATTAGACATTATCAGTGAAGTTTTAGAAGGTCAAACCAGGAAGTGGGAGTTTGTTACAGA
The DNA here is from genome assembly GCA_028646575.1 of Pseudocheirus occidentalis. Taxonomy (NCBI): domain Eukaryota; kingdom Metazoa; phylum Chordata; class Mammalia; order Diprotodontia; family Pseudocheiridae; genus Pseudocheirus; species Pseudocheirus occidentalis. The sequence goes on along the minus strand of CM053596.1, from coordinate 26,285,830 downwards.
GACCAATTTAGGCTGCATGTCAAGAAAGATTTCCTATTATTATAATTACTGAAAAGTTGAATGAGTTGCCTCGGGAGGTGGCAAGGTTGGCTTAATCTGAGGTTCTCTCAACCTTCTTCCAGGAAGGAAAAAATTGCATATCTACTTAATATCAATACTCTACAGTTTATAGAGACAGATATATCAGAAGAGTTTGTGGGTTTTGCTATTGTTTTTCTTTCTTATATTATAGTTCATTCTTCATTTCAACAGAGAGCAGTGTCATCCATGGTGATGTCTTCTCTCGTTTGTGAATCAGATTTAAGTAAGACAGAGTTTCATAGTCATCAACCTCACTCTGTCTTGCAGAAGCTTTGAAGTACAGTGGCAGGACAAAAGTGAAAATTACTGGCACTGTCATAGGATGCAGTGGATGACTGACATCTCTGATGTCTAACCAAGCTATAAGCACTCTGTAGCTTCTCCTCACTGAATGAGGGTGGGGGAAGGATAATCAAGAAATGAATACCAGGGGTGGCTAGGTGGTGCAATGAAAAGAGCACCGGTCCTGGAGTCATGAGGACCTGAGTTCAAATCTGGCCTCAGACACTTACCACTCACACAAAACTATCCGTGTGACCTTGGGCAAGTCACTTAACCCCAATTGCCCTCCAAACAATGAAAAACAAAGAAATGAATATGATATTTTTAAAAAGTCATCACTATCAACAAATTTTTTAAAAAATAATATTTCTTTTCCTTTGGTCCTGTATTATTGATGCATGGAATATCACAATCTCCAATGAATAATAGAAAAGAAATAAAAAACAACATCATTCACACTTGTGGAAGCCAAAATGTCAGAGTAAACAGTAAATCACCATAGCTCTCCCACATTTACCTCCCAATAACCATAAAATAGCACCCCAAAACTAATCCTAGAACAGCAGAAACAACAAAAAGATGGGATGAAACAATCTTTTAGCCCAAGAAACTAGGAAAATCAGGAGGAAAAGTCTGTCTCATTCGCTCATTTTCCTCACATGAAAGGGGAACACAGTCTAGAACACTAAGTATCCCAGCAAGCAAATGCCAAGCCCCACAGCAACAAAACATTGGGAGATCCTGAGCCCCTATGTAGTAGAGTAGACAAACATGAATACTAGGAGCCTAAATGTGCCTCAGCAAATATAGGGGAAATAGTAGACTCCAACTTCAAGAAAATTCACATGCTTCATTGAGCATAGTCATGGACAAATAAGTAGATGCTACCCCTTATAGGTGCCTAAGAAAATTGCAGCCATCACCCGAGGGCCCACAAAACATACTCCAATATAGCCCCAAATAAACAGATAGACCATAATGCAGAAGCACAGCACCAACCTCAGCACATGCGTATACTAGCATTAGGACCTTGTCTCTGTACGAAAGCTGCCAGACCCCTACTGCATCTAGCAGCACTAGCTATCCCCCATTCTACCAGACATGAGGTTCCCAGTGGGTTTCAGGGAAACATCAAAACTGTACCATGTAAATAGCCAGGGCCTGCAAGCCCTGGCACAAGAAGCCTGAGACAGTGCCCCTTCCACGCCAAAAGCAGAACTCAAATGTAAAAGAAAGGGAAAATGCCAAAAATGATGAACAAACAACAACAAGAAACAACAAAAGAGTCTGATTGTAGAAAGTAATTATGGTGACAGGGAGTATCAAGACACAAACTCAAAAGAGGACAACAATGTCAAAACCACTACGGGCAAAACCACAAAGAAAAATGGGAAGTGATTCCCCATCCAGAAAGAAGTCATTGAAGAGTTCAAAAAGAAGCTTAAGAATCATATAAGAGGGGCAGAGCCAAGATGGCTGCATAGAAACAGGAAGACTCTGCAGCTCTCCCCATAACCACATCAAATATCTATAAAATACTATTCTAAGCAAATTTTAGAGCTCCAGAACCTGCACATCTCCCACTGAAGGCAGCCCAGCAGGCAGACAGGAAGGGCTCATCTGAGCATGTTGTGAATCAAGACCAGCCTGGCCTGAAACCTTGGCTTCATCTCGGGGTGGCCAGGATAAGCCACGGATGGAGTTTTCAGGAGAGTGGATCAGCAGCAGCTGTGGCAGTTTCCAGTATTATCAACCCATAAGAAACAAGGACAAAGTTAAAGGTCTGTGGAATGCGGCTAAATTTGTGGGAGAAAAGTGGGTCTGGCCAACTGCCCCAGCGCAAGAAAGCAGCAGAAGCAGTAGCCCTGGGGCCACCTCTACAGAGGTGCTTCAGAGCTCAAGGCTTGCAGATTATAGGGGTGCCATGCAATCCTTCAGAGGCTACATGCCCTTACCTTGAGATGCCTGGAACTGAATCGTGGACTTGGGTGGTGGTCCTGTGCTGCATGACCCGTGAGCCAAAGCTAGTGGGGACTTCAGAGATGTGGCCTCCTAGTAGCTCCACCACCTGCAAAAATCCAAGTGATTTTCAATAAAGCCCTCCCCTCTGGAAGCAGAGTTCCACAGAGCTAAAAAGTCAAGTAATTGACTAGCAACATGAGCAGGCAAAGGAAGCAAAGAAAGCTCAACAATCCAACCTTAGATTCATTTTTGGGGGACAAAAAAGATCAAAGCATGGAGTGGGAGGAAGACAATACAGTCAGAACTCCTGCACCAAAAGCTTACAAGAAAAAGGTAGACTGGTTACAAGCCATAAAGTAGCATGAGAAGGATTTTGAAAACCAAATAAGAGAAGTGGAGGAAATATTGGGGTGAGTAATGAATATCATGCAAGAAAATCATGATAAGAGAGTCAACAACCTGACTGAAAAAAATAACACCTTAAAAATAGACAAATTCAAATGAGAAAAGAGCCCCAAAAATCCAATGAGGAGAAAAATGCCTTAAAAAGCTGAATTTGCCAGATGGAAAAAAAGAATCTCAAAAGCTCACTGAAGAGGATAACTCCTTTAGAATTAGAGTGGAGCAAATGGAAGCAAATGACTTTATGAGAAATCAAAATAATAACAGATAGAAACAAGTGAAAAAATAGAAGACAATGTGAAATATCTCATTGAAAAAAAACACTGAACTGTAAAATCGATCCAGGAAAGACAATTTAAAAATTATTGGGCTACATGAAAGCCATGATCAGAAAAAGAACTTAGAAACCATCCTTGAAGAAATTCTCAAGAAAATTTGCCTTGATATTTTAGAACAAGGGAGAAAATAAAACTTGAAAGAATTCACTGATCACCCTTTTAAAAAGATCTGAAAAAGAAAACTCACAGGAATGTTATAGCCAGCTTCTGGAGTTCCCAGATTAAGGAGCAAATATTACAAGCTTTGAAGAAGAAACAATTTGAATACTGTGGAAACACAGTCTGGATAACACATGATCTAGCAGCTTCTACATTAAAGGACCAAAGGGCCTGGAATATGATATTCCAAAGATCAAGGGGGCTAGTATTAAAACCAAGAATCACCTACTCAGCAAAACTGAGTATAATACTTCGGGGGGAAATATGGTCATTCAATGAGATGAAGGACTTTCAAACATTCTGCTGAAAAACAGAATTGAATAGAAAATTTGACATTCAAATACAAGAAGCATGAGATGGTAAACATGGAGAAGAAATCATAAGGAAATTATCAAAGTTGAACTATTTACATGCCAACATGGAAAAATGATAATTGTAAGTTATGAAACTTTTCTAAGTATGAGGACAGGTCAAGGGAATATAAGTGTACTTATATATGTATGCTTACACATATGTCCATATAGGAGGGTGTATATATACGTATGAACACATACATGAGTGTGTGTGTAGAGAGAGCACAGAATCAATTGAATAGGAAGGGATGGTGTTTTAAAAGGTGAAATTGAGAGGTGAGAGAAGAACAGAATGAGAGGAGACAGGAAGAAGCAGAATGGGGTTAAAAATCTCATATAGAAGAGGCAAGGGATAACAGTTAAAATGGAGAGGAAGTATGGGAAGGCAAGAAGGAATGAGTTAAACTTACTCTCATTGAATTTGACTTGGAGAAGGAATGACATACACTCTAAATTAGGTTTCTTGCCCTACAGGAGAGTAGAGGGGACAGGGATGAGAGGGGGGATGATGGAGGGGAGGGCATTTTGTGGGGGGAGGGTTGTCAGAAGCATACACTTCTGTAAAGGGACAGGGACGAAGGAGAGAATAGAACTAGTGGAGGTGGTATAGGAAGGAGGGAAATATACTCAGTCTTTCACAATCTGTCCATTGTGGAGATATTCTATGAAACTACTCATGTATAGCCTGTATTGAATTGCTTGTCTTTCCAGTGGGGGTGGGTGAGGAGGGAGGTAGGGAAAGAATGTAGAATTTAAAGTTCTAAAATCAAATGTTAATATACATGTGTGTATATGTGTGTGTGTATATGTATACATAAGTTACATGTAACTGGAAATCAAGATATACAGGTACTGGGGTAAGGATATCCATCTTGCCCCACTGTAAAGTCAGAGGGGTGATGGGGGAGGATATAGGAGAGAGCACATTGTGGAAGGGATAAACATGGCATCACTGTTTTGGGGTGGTGGGCAGGAGAAAAATGGGGAGAAAATTTGTAACTCCAAATCTTGTGGAAATGAATGATGCAAACTAAAAATAAAAAAGAGTTATTTTTTTAAAAATCACATAAGAGAAGTAGAAGAAAATTTGAGTAAAGAAAGTGATGCAAAAGAATTTTTTAAAGACAATATCTTGGAAAAGAAAACAATTGCTTGTAAAATATAATCAGTCAAATTGAACAGAAAATGTAAAAAATCCACAGAAGAGAAAACCTGAAGGCAGGGCGGAGCCAAGACGGTGGTGTAGAAGCAGCAAGGTTCCGCAGCTCCCACACAGCCACCCTAAACACCCATAAAATATGACTCTGAACAAATTCTAGGGCTCTTAAACTCACAAAAATACAGAAAACACATCTCTCACTGAAGGCAGCTCAGGAGCAGGGGATCATAGCTGCAGGATGGGAGCCGAAGCCAGCCCAGCATGAAACTGAAATACGGCCAGGACCCAGGGTGGTCCGGAGGAGCTGAGCAGAGTTGCAGCCAGTCTACAAGAGAGGAGATCTACAAAACCCCCAGCAAACTACACATCTATCAAGGTGTGAAAAATAAGGATTAGAGAA
>CM053596.1:26264112-26280194 GCA_028646575.1 Pseudocheirus occidentalis | reverse complement strand
TTCCTTCCTTCCTTCCTTCCTTCCTTCCTTCCTTCCTTCCTTCCTTCCTTCCTTCCTTCCTTCCTTCCTTTCTATCTTTCTATCTATCCATCTATCTCTCCCCACCTCTGTAACCCACCCTACTTCTACCTGCCCAAGCCATTCCATCTCAGAAGTAGAAGCAATGCCAGAAACCTCGTGTTAACATTTGTGACATCTTTAGTTCAGAAAATCAGATGGCCATAGCCCATGGGCCTTTTGGGTTTGTACTAATAGCTCCGGGCAATAAAGGAAACAAACTCTCTGGAAACAACCTGGATTCTTTCATTGCTCAGGGTTCTTCACCCCCTCTCTTTTTCCTTTTTACAATCCTATTAAACTCCAGTTTGTCAACAAAAAATCTCTTAAGGGACCTCAGATGCAGCTGGAAGGTGGAAAAGACATAGAATTAGGTATTTTATCACTGTCACTTGATTTCATTAAAGGTGTATTAGTTTTCTGTCATTTGATTGTTTTTCTTTTAGCATGCATGGATACTTTACAGTGAGGTGGGAATGTACCCAATAGGAATATACTATTTTAGTTGAGAAGCATAGCAAGCTTGCACTCACAGTATTACTGATATCATTCACTGGAGTAATCTACGTTTTCTCACTCTTCTAATTAGATTTTTTTTTTAATGAAAGGTAAATTCTAAGAATTCTTCCCCTTTTAACAATGGATTTATAAATCATACAGTGGTAAGTGGCATGGTCTCAGGCAAACATATTCTGAGGGGTGGTATTTGTTATTTGATTTATTTCAATATAGTGACTGGGAATTAGTGACAAAGTTACCACTTGAGGCCAGATAGTCAATCTCAGTGCATGACTTTGAACACATTATTCCCCTTTCCCAAGTTTCTGATTCCTTATGTGTTAGATAAAAGGGTTGGCCTAGATGACTTCCAAGTTCCTGTGTGGCTTTCATGGGGAAGACAAAGGCATAAGGGATTATATAGCACCTACTACATCCTAAGCATGCTAAGTGCCTGTCAAATATTGTCCCATTTGATCCTATCCACAATCCTCTGAGGCAAGTGCTATTATAACTCCCATTTTATAGTCAAGGAACTTGAGGCAAACAGAGGTTAAGTTGCATATCCAGAGACCCACAATTACAAAGTGCCTGAGGCTTGATTTGAAATCAGGTCTTCCTGACTTCAGACCCAGTGCTCTATTCACTGCATGACCTAGATGCTTCTAATTCAGTGGAAAGATCAGTGGATTTGGAGGCAGATGACCTTAAAGAAGAATCATGGTACCATGGGAAAAGACCAGAATTTTCAAATAGAAGACTTGGGTTCAAATCCTGGCTCTGCCATTAACTACCTCCCTTACCCTATGGTTTTAAGAAAGTCACATTACTTCAGTGAGTACCATTTTCCTCAAATGTAAGACAAGGACCTTGGACTAGATGGTTCCTTATGTTCTTCCCATACTTAACTGGCTGATACTATGAGCCCGCGGGCATGATTTTGGTGAGTTACTTCTCTTTTCTGGCCTCAAGTTATTTCTGTGAAAATGTGGAATTAGATAAGAATCATAGCAGCACTGAATTTTAAGGTTTGAAGGGACCTCAGTGACCATTTTGTCCAGTCTCTACCTGGAAAGGGAGACTTATTATAGCATACCTTCACTAAGTTTTGCTTGACTTGCAGTGAGGGGAAACTGAATAAAGTTTCTTCAAATTGTTTACTGTTATGATCCTAAGATTTTATTCCATGATCTGCATAGAGAGCACTGCTTTGATGGCTAGGATGAGGAAAATGTTTGCTCTCCATGGTGCTGAAATAATTAATAAACAACATGTATTTATGTTAGAGTGCAAACTGATGTGAATGCTGCTATCAGTTTTACAGTATGATGGTTCAACAGTAAACAGGAGACATCTAGTTACTCTCATGACTTATAGAAAACATTTTTCTTATAAATCCATCAAGACATTTGTATCAGGAGAGGATAATGCTTTGCTTTCTGCTCTTTCACATTAACATTCTTTTCCCAATAAAAAAAAACAGCTCTTTTTGTATCATAAATTATTGGGAGCCCTTTTTATGCACTTTTCCACATGAACAACAATGTTCAAGTGAATGTCAGTCATCAGGCAAACATAATTGGATTTGGAAAGTGTTATATTGTGAATTAAGTTGACTGATGGGGAAATGTCAGTTTTATTAACATTCTTCCTTCAGATGATAATTTTATATCTATAAGGATGAATTACAAAAGAGTTATTGAAGGCATCAATTCAAAATGATAGAGTCAGTTTAATAAAGGGTACATTTTCTTCCATATTCTTGTTTTTTTTTTAGAGAAAAAACATTTAATCTTAATGTAGGAAACATTATCCAATTTAGGTAGCAGTACACTGCTTTCAGAGTCAACAAAGGACAAACTTGTCCTAGTCCAAAATATGGTTGGTTCTATTGGTTCTGGGCCAAGTCAAATATGTTGATTCAAGATGGTTTCAAAGAGAGAATTCATTCAGTAAGTAGTTTTTTTCTTTCATTTTTTTTTTCAAGAAAAGTTCCATGCAGGTATTTGAACAGCAATTGATATTGGCAGTATTCAGAGTGTTGTGGATCTAATTCACCCACAGATCACTAGTTTTATTTTCTTGACAAAATATCACTATTTAGTTAGATACTTCAGCTGATAGGTTTTTGGACGACAATACATTATTGCTTCTGTAGTCCTTAAGTGGCCATTTCCTTTCTCCACATAGTACTATGGCCATATTAGAGTTGAAGAACAAATTATTTTTTCTCATTCCTTTCACTTTTTCTGAAAGGTTAGCAAATGTACTTGAAGTCATAGAAAGAACAATGCAATGGAAATTGTTAACAGAGCCACGATTAAGGCAAAGAAATTCTAACTCTCAGGGCAAAACAGCTTTTCTCTACGGGCCTCAGGGTCCTTGAAACATTAACATTTTGTGACTTGTAACTGAGTTCATCCAGCCCAATACCTTTAAAAATGAAAACACCTTTATATATAAAACAGGAAGTGTTTCTGTAAATATCCTGAAGAATTAGGGGAAGAAACAAATACACAAATAATACTGATTAGGAATCTGATGTACAGAACTTTTGTTTCATCCTCAGTCCTGGGGGACATAGTAGTGGCCTAAGTATTTAAAATTCTGTTTCTGATGCCTACTGTGTTCATGACTTGGGGCAAATCATATCAACTCCTTTATCTTTACATGTTTATCAAATGAGGGTGACTCCCTTCAAACTCCAGATCTTTGACCCTAAATCCCCTGGAATGGAGCAGGTGCTTTATAAATGTCTTGATTGATTCATAGTCTCAAAAGTCTCTTTAAATTTTAGTATTTTTTTAGTCTTTTCAAGGTCTCATTGCTCATAAGGTGATGAGCTAGTCAGCTCTGGATTCTATCATGCCATTAAAGATGAAGTGAGTGTTCTTCTTGAACTTGTCCACAGATTTTTTTTAATAGGGAGCAATGCCAGTAGAAAGGCAGAGCAATTTTCTTCTTTTGTGCACATAATTTAGCTTTTGGATTTAAATTTATCTTATATGTATATATACATGCATACACATACACATATTCATACATATGTATATGTGTGTGTATTTGTCTCCTCAACTATAAAGTTACTCCTTGTGAGTAGGGAGTTTAATGATTTGTTCTTATATCTCTATTACCAAGCACAGTACCAGTTACATAGTAGGCATTTAGCCAATACTTGCTCATTGATAGATCTGATTCACACTGAAAGAGGTAAATGGGAGACTAAGCATCTCTTTTGTGTCAATCACTGATTTTCTTGATCTTTGTATATTTTGGTTGCTGTGCGTGTGTGTGTGTGTGTTAGTTGGTTCAAAAACCCCACCTATATGTGGATAAAACTTAATCAGAACATAGTTGAAAGAGAAACTAGGTTGTCCTTAAAGCCAAATTTGACACTGCTTTAATTATTTTGAGATTATTCAGCCTCATTGTTGCTGACGCCTACAACTCACTTAGGTTCAACTCAAATTTTCAACTTTCTGTCAGATTTCTCATTTGTACAATGCTTCACAATCATACCAAAGAAAAAGTAGAGGCAACTTAGAGGTCTGTGAATTCTAAGAGAAATCACTTGGAACTGTGATCTCTGTCCATTGAGTCACATAATTGTGTCTTCTCTTTCCCTATTACTCATTCCCATGAAAAGCCAATAGGATCTAGGGTAAAGTCAATGGGCTAAATTATGTGGAACAAGTTGAGGGATATATGGAGTATATTTCATGATTAAGAATTATGACATATGTTTAGTGTATAAAAGGTTTAACTGAGAATGAAGCATGAAATTGTGATGGGTCTACCTGACTGAAAATGATGTTAACTTTAGATAAGAGATCTATTCCATTATGGGTGGCTTTGAAATGGTGGTATAAAGTTGAATTCATGTATGCATCGATTTAATACATAGAAAATAGACTCTCAGATTTGGGTAAGACCTCAGAGTCTATGTAGGTCAGGGTCATTGTTTGATCAAAAATCTTTTCTACAATATTACCATCAAATGGTAATATGGTTAAAAAACCATATGCATGCATGCACACACATGCACACATATAAACAAGACAGAGTTTGGGGTCTGAAAACCTTGACCCAAGCATTGATGTTCTCTATTGGTAATCTTTGGCAATTCTATTTTTTTCCCTAAGATTTAGTTTTGTTATATGTAAAATATAGAGGCGGGGTAGATTAGTTCATCTTCTCTCTTAGTGATACCATTATCTCCCAATGGTTTGGTAATCACATTCAAACAGATGTTTTTCCAAACTAAATTCCTATACTTAGTGTTTCATGAGCTCTTACATCCCCAACTGTCTGTTAGTCATCTTTACCTAGATATCTCACAGGCATCCCAAACTCATCATATCCAAATCGAAACTATCTTAGTTTACAAAGATTTCCTTCCTCCATACTTTGAAATGGCTGTTGAAGACACGTGAAGTTATCCAATCTCACAATTTTGGAGTCATCAGTGATGATCCTATGACCAACATCCCCAGTTGGTCCCAATGTATACTCAGTAGTCAAATCAAAAATTCTGCCTCCACATCATAGCTATTTTCTGTTACTCCTCTCAGTACTCATATGGTCACTATTTAAAATCAATCATTCATCAAATCTTTTCTGGACTACTGATATTTCACTAAAATTTTACTCCCCTTTAATTCCTCCCCTCTCCAATTCTTCTCTGTGCAGATGCCAAAATTATTAAACTATAGTATAGGTCTTGCCATAATTCTCATTTACTTTTCAAACTCCACTGGTTCCATATTTCCTTTCACGTAAAATAAACACCCTCAGATTTGCATTTATAGTTCATTTCAGTCTAGCTCTGGCATACATTGCCAGTCTTATTTCATGTAACACCCCCTTCATAGACTCTTCCAAGATCCTAAATTAATGTATATGCTGCTCAATAAACTTTGTATTCCATCTCAGACCACCATGTCTTTGCTTTATTCTTAGGGCACGATGTTTTGCCTCCGTTTTTTAAAGAATCCTCAGCTTTATCTCTACAAGCTTCTTTGCAGGTGTCACTTCTTATAGTGGTTGTGTCTCATCTCCGCAGGTTTTAGGGTTGACCTTCCTCCTCCTCCAAAGATGATCTTACGTGTAAAAATACCATATTTATGAATAGAATATAATGTCCTTGAGGGCAGGTTTTTTCATTTTCTTATTATATTCTCAGCACCTAGTAATTAATTCCTTTGCATATAAATAGTAATTTAAAAATACTTTATGAATTGAATTAAATATTTTACACTTCTAACCCAAACAGTAAACTCAATCTATTAGCTTACTTGGTCCTCCCCCTCCCCCACACCCAGGTCCTCAAATGTCAACCCAGAATTTTGTAGAAATTTTAAGGGAATTAAATCTTAAAAAAAAATCTTTCTTCCCTAAACCAAAATTCTTCCATCAATGACACTAACAGGAACTTGCTCACTTGCTTGAATGACAGTGCCAGTGCTATTTACTGGTGTGTGACTAGAGTAGATAATTAGCTTCCCAATGCATGTCCTTTATGGTGAGATATTGAGGAAGAAAGTGTCTTATGTGCTATAAACCATTACAGTGTCTTTTTTAGGGCAGGAGTGCTGGAAAAATAAAATGATCAGAAGCTACAGTACAGCTGAGGAAAAAATCGTATCCATTTTTGTGCTTACTGTGGAATTCCCAGGATCTCTTCAGGCTTTCAGTAGGGAGATCTTGAACTTAATTGTTTCAGTCCTGGTCTAAACAGATTTTATTTATCAAGAAGACATTACAGTCTAACAGAGTCAGAGAAAATGAAGGGGAATAACATTTAAAGAGCTTTGGCTCAATGTGGCTCCAGTATTCCTCCTTATCTGATCCCTTTCAAAGCCTGAAATATTAGTGGCCTTTTTGCAGATAGCAAAAACAAACAGACAGACAGGCAAAAACCAAACCAAACCCAAATCACCCCCCCACACACAAAAAACAACCCCCCACCCAAAATTCAAAGACAGTAAGATAAGGAATGTTTTGAGCAACAAATATGCATTTATTATAAGTCTAATAAGAAAAAGTTGTGGTATATAGTTTTAAAAGACTGATATTGTCCCTTAACAAATGATAACTATAGATAATTCAGATAATTGGTGAAGAATTTTATGAGTTGATGCAAGACAAATTTAGAACCAGTTGAAGGAAATACCCTATGACTAAAGCAATGAAAATGAAATAACCTTGAAGAGCACCCTAATTCAGATACATTATAAGGATAATCTTGGAGTAAGGTAATGAAACACACTCCCTCTTGGTAGATTTGAGGGACTCTGGGGAAGAATATTAGATATATTATCAGACATAGTTATGCATCCACTCAGTTTCCTTTAACTGTCTTTCTTTTTCTTTTTTGCTTTTTAGAGGGTAATTGGGGTTAAGTGACTTGCCCAAGGTCACACAGCTAGATGTGTGTGTGTGTGTGTGTGTGTGTGTGTGTTAAGTGTCTGAGGCTGGATTTTAACTCAGATCCTCCTGACTCCAGCAACAGTGCCCTATTCACTGTGCCGTCTAGCTGCCCCCTGTTCATCTTTCTTACAAGACAAACCTTGGTGTGGTTAATTTTTGGCAAGTAATTCTACTGTAATAAAAAAGGCATCAATAGAAGTTTAAAATCAACCAACAATCAATAAAATTAGTTTGGTGATAGAAGATGTATGGATGGACAGACAGACAGATAGATAGACAGATAGATAGTAGGAAGGTAAGTAGATAGATAGATATTGGGAAAACCAAGTCAATGGCTTTTCTTTGAACATTCTCTTGGGGTTTTTTTGGGGGGGGAATCATAGAATCTTAGTGGTAGCTTAGTATAGTGGAAAGATGGAAGGACCTGAATTAGAATTCTACCCCACACACTGAATAGCTCTTTAGCCATTGGTAAATCCCTGTACTTCTCAGTCTCAATTTTCTCAGTCACAAAATGGAATTAATAAAGCACTGAGTTGAACAATTGAGATAAATAATATCACCAAGTTCAACACAATGGTGACATTGTGAGGATCAGATGACCTATCTATCTATCTATCTATCTATCTATCTATCTATCTATCTGTCTGTCTGTTTATCTGTCTTTATAACTATCTCTTTATCTATCTATCTATCTATCTATCTATTTATCTAGTACATGCTACGTAAGTATTAGCTATTATTATCTTCAAAAAAGTACATGGACTTTGAAAATATGAATCCCAAATATGTTGTAGATGTGTTATAGGATACAAGATAACTCAGGGAACCTAAATTCAAATCTTTTTTGTCACTTACTACCTGCATTGCACAACCTTAGGCAAGTCACTTAATCTCATTGGACCTACTGTTCTTTCTCTGTAAAATGAGGGGGTTGAGGTAGATGGCCTCTGAAGACCCTACCAGCTCAAGATTTATAGTTCAATCATTTTTCAATTGTGTCCAACTCTTCACAACTCCCTCAGGGGTTTTGCTAGCAGAGATACTGGAATGGTTTGTCATTTCCTTCTGCAGCTCATTTTACAGATGAGGAAATTGAGGCAAACAGGGTGAAGTAACTTGCTTAGGGTCACACAGCTACTAAGAGTCTGCAGCTGGATTGAACTCAGGAAGAGGAGTCTTCTCGACTCCACGCCCAACACAGTACTGTACCACCTAGCTGCCTTAGCTGGAGATTTAAGATCCCACAAATCCTCTATAATGCTGTATTAATATACCCCTCTCTGTTTCAAGGGAAATTCTGATACAGTTATAAGTTGGATTAAGTGTCCTCAGAGCTATTTTCCAACTAAGAGCATTGGTGAGTCTTTGGTAGTCTGCAAGCCATGACCTGATATGACTTAGAATACTTATTTGAGAAAGAAGCTTGGGGTTCTGAGCAGACCACGGGAAGCCTTTCCAGGTTTCTAATGCCAATGTGATATTCACAGTGCTCACAGCAGCTATGAACATGTTGACATGGTTCTAAATTGCAAAATGTAACAGACTCTCCACACAGAAGACAGAACCAAAACATTTATCCCAACACCAGAAAGCTGAATCCCAATACCAGAAAGCCAAATCTATCATAGCAACCAAGAAGTTGGTACATATTACCAATGCAGTGAGCACCAACATCCCCAAAACTTCCCTCTAACAGGCCTTCAAAACAGGCTCCCTTAAGCAAAAATTCCCCTCTCTCACTCACACTAGCTGCTCTGCCTCAGCTCTGCCTGCTCCCAGCTCTGTTCAAACTCTACTGTTCTCCTTCCTCTTTATCCTTCTGTCCTACCCTTTGAATAAGCTCCTCCAACTGTGGGATCCATGTGATTACATTTGACCTATTAAGGTCAGAGAAGGGCTCCAAATCCCCTTAGGCCTACTGAGGAGCAGGGAAGATCTTGAAATTTCCATTACCATTACAAGATTACAGATACATCATTATAGATAAACCATGCCAAATGTTTTGATACCATTTATTAAAGCTTTTCATTCATATGTAGTAGCCACTCCCTGAGTTATTGTCCCTTCCTTGCTCTCTAGAGAGATTCTGAGAGCAAACTTTAACATCTGAGATTGGCAAGTCACCCTAACAAGCTTAAACTTCCTTTGCTCACATGATACTCTGTGATTCAGGGAGACCTCATGTGCTTTTTTTTTGTATACTGTAGACTGAATATTCTAAGAGAGGGGAGCTGAAGAGTTGGCTAATTCTGATATGAGAGGGAACCCTACTACAACAGGGCTCTTTAATGACTAAACTGGATAAAGTTTACAAGGATCTGTCTAACTAATAATTAGTCTGCAGTTAAAATAGGAAGATAAAACTCCCTCCAACAAAAAATCCAACAAAATTCCACATATTTTCTGACATATTATTAAGGATATAACTAAGATTTACAGAATCTTTTAAAGTTTGAAATATCCTATGTATTTATTTTCTCATTTAGTATCCTCAAGAACCCTATAGGATACATATTATGGGATTTGTCTACCATCTTCTATCCATGAAAGAACTAAAGGTCAACAGATTAAATAAATGAATTACCCATGGTCTAAAGTTAGTAAGTGTCAGAAGTTGGATATGAAAACATTTTCCTTACTCTGAGTCCAGCACTTTACCCACATTGCCATTCTATCCTTATTTGCAGAGCAGATTGTTTTCCTTGTCTTTTTTCTGGATTATGATGTTGTGATAGGATCAATGTGAACTATCATTACTTAGGCAGGAAATTAGTGCATAGGTCCTGATCCCTATATTCCATAGGAACATAAGAGAATCAAAATGTTTCCTAGCCATGTGGCTCATAGGGATTCATGTAAAGGTAGAGGCCAGTATATCCTATGGCTAGATTCAAATATAAATAATAACTTTATTTCTAAGTTATGCTGAAACCAGATAAGAGGTTTTAAAGCTGCAAAGGGCCTTATCAATTACTTAGAGTCTCATAAGTTCCTGAAGCGGGTGATACGGCCCTCTGGGGGATGCTGAAACAATCCAGAAGAGTGGTAGTTTGGAATGATGCAAATTTCAAAGGGTTAAAGAAAGCAGATTTCCAGGAAGGTGTTAAGTATTTTTTAAAGGGAGCAGTAGACCAAATAAATTTTGGAACCTCTGCTGGACCAGTCCTTTTATTTTCCAGAGGAGAAAAGAGACCTAGAGATTTATTAAAGTCTACACAGTGAGTAGTATAGTGAGAATAAGAACATTGGTCACCATGTTTGAATTTGGCATTTGTCCTGGTGTATGATAATAGGAACTCTTTAGCTATGGGAAAAGTGTGATGATAGAGCCACCACATAGTCAAAATAAATTGGAAACATTTTTATCTTGGGGATCAGATTTAGTGAATGTTCTTATTCTAGGATCAGGTCTTATTTTTTTTTAAGTCAGAACATATTCTCATTCACTCTTCAGAGATTACTCCTCTTCTTTTGGGTTTAGAAATGGTACAAGAAGGCCCTGTTAATAGACAAGGAATATGTCCAACAACATAGAGAACTTGACATTTTCTGTGATCCATCTGGTCATTCAAATATCTTCAGAAAAGGAATTTACCAAAAGGTAAACCAATTGCATCTGTCTCCAAAGGTATGACACCAAGATCCCTAATGAGACTAACAACCTAAGAAATTAATAGCAGAGAAGCATAATCCTTAACATAGTACTCAAAAAACACTCCCCCATGAGCACTCACACTCTAGTATAGTTTCAAAATGAGACCCATGGACTTGTGATCTGGCATTGACTTGGCAATGTCTTTGCTACCTATCTTGTTATAGTCTTTGCCAGCATATCCTCTCCCCTAACTCAATCCTGGCTTCATTTTATCAATCCATGGTGATAAGAAACAAGAGAACTCAACTCCACCCCCTCCCACACTGTATAGAGGAGTTGGGAATATAGTAAAGCAGGGCACTTATGCTCTTGGGATGGCAAGATTTGCAGGTTGTCAATGGTCAGAGAGAACTGAGGAACTGGGACAGGGTGCTAGTGTGTGTGTGTGTGTGTGTGTGTGTGTGTGTGTGTGTGTGTGTGCGTGTGCATGCGCACCAGATTTAATAGAAAGGGGACTGACATTCAGCTGAGACCAGCTCTTTTCCCCCAGACTCCTCCTCAAAATCTCATTGAACAGCAATTGAAGCTGAGCAAAAAAAACCGAACTCATCAGCATAGGCAGAGGTTGAGACAGTTTTTTTTTTAAAAATCCTGTATTTGAGGGATCTATACCAATGGGTAAAGAATCAGAAAGTGAACAAAAAAGTAATTTAAGAAGGGGAAAGACTGAAGTTGTCAAAGCTTTCATGAGGAATAAAGCTTAGCCGAAGTCTTAATTACAAGCAAAAAAATCAGAGAAGTTATTAATAACAGAGTGAAGGGGGGTCTTCAGGCCATCTAAATGTATCCAAATATGTATGAATAAATACTATAAAACAATAAATACTACTCCTCAGCAGAGGACCCTGTATGAGAACATTGAATCATAGGTATATGTTTCTAAGTGGTCCAGAAGAGAAACAACTCTGAAAGAATTTATGGCTTTCACAGCAGAAATAATAAGCAAAACAGAAAAACTTGAATCCATAGTAATCTCAGTTCAACTGTAAGAGTGTATCCCTTTGAAGAACACTTACATGGGGGTGGTTTAGATTCTAAAATACAATATGGTGACCTTATAATATATATGATTTACTGAGATTTGGTGTTTAGAGAGACTGGACCTCTGAGAAAGTTTTGTACCTTTATAAAACTCATAGGAGCCACAGTAGATAAAGTAGAACTGTAGACAGTAAGATCTGAGTTTAAATCCAGCCTCAAATACTTACTAGGTATAGAACCTTGGGCAAATAATTTAATCTATTTTGCACCAGTTTCCTAATTCATAAGAAAGATAATTATAACATTTGCCTCCCAGAGCTGTTGTGAACATAACATTAGTTAGTATGTACAAAGTGCTTTGCAAACCTAAGAGCACAATATGAATTTTATTAGTAATAATATTATCCTGCCTCAGGAGAAAGATTTTCAGTTTCTGAGGTAACTGACATCCAAAGAAGTGGGAGGTTCTGTACCCAGAGACAAGATTTAATGGCAAATTGGGGAAAAAATGATTATGAAGATATTAGGGAAGACTAATGAATTACCATGTTGGGAATACAGGAAAATTTCTACCATGCTACAATATTTCTATTTTCTCTGTCTTCTGCAGAAATTCAAGAGAGGGACACAGAAGAAAAAGGGGGGGGGAGGTAAAGGGGCAAGATATAAAATAGAACAAGACAGAAATTGTTTAGATGGAAGAAATCAATATGGATATCTTAGAAATGTTCAACACATTTTCAGAGACTAAATTATTAAAAAATAATTAAAATGATCATGAATTCAAGAATAAAAGTCTAGAACAGAAAGGAGAGGAAGATAATGAAAAGAATGAAAGTTTTTTTAAGGAAAAAGTATGGAAAATTTAAAAAAATGAAAAAAAGGTTTAAAGAGAGAAAAGGAAGGGCACTTTACCCAGCTGCTTAATTAAGAGGTAAAAATAACTATATTTAAAGAAAGAAATAAAAGTGGAATTAATAATTTAATTAAAACTTCAAAGCTAGGAAAAGGAGTGGCAAGCTAGAATAAAGTACAGTGTGACATTAACTCTTGGAGGTGAAAAGGAAGAAATATTGAATGAATTGTCTTTCTTTAAAGTAGATAAAGCAGTAGAATTCAAAATATCACCAAAATATGGACGTTTTACTCTTGCTATCAGACAGAGCAAAGCACAAAGTTCATAATATAAAAAGAGAGAAACAAGGAAACCATATTGTACTAAAAAAAACATGTACAACAAATCAATATCATGATTAGATGCATATATGCCAAATATATTAACATAAACATTAATGAGAGAAAAAGTAATTGAATTATAAAGATACATAGAGTGTAATATAATAAGAGAAGGAAACTTTAATTTTCCTGTTTCAATTTTGGATTAATCTAATGGAAACATAAAAGGGAAAATACAGTAAAATTGTTAGAGAAATTGGAGTTAAAATACACATTAAGTTTTCTAAATGACACTGACAAAGGATATGCATATTTCTGAGAATATTTTTTATGAAACTGATCATGTACAAGGACATATGGATATTGCAAATAAATCTAAAAAGGGCAGAAATCATAAACACACCCTTTACCAACTCAGTGAAAATAATACTCAATTCAGGAAGCACAAACATAAAATTCATATCCAAATGGACACTTCAAAATGAAAACCTGAATAATAAGTGGGTGAAGTAAAATATCACAGAAAACAATTTTATATGAAAAGAAATGATAGTCATGAAAGAACACATGAATACAGTTAATGAGCAAGTCTCATGGGGGAAACATATGTGTGCATGTATATGCATTATACAAACATACATACACATAAAAACAAACAGACATAGTGCGCATGTGTGTAAAGGAAAAAAAAACAAAGAAAAAAAGAAAGTTAAATAAAATAGCAAGGTAAAATCAACCAAACCAGATAACAAAGAATATTATTAGATTTTATTCTTCATAGTTTTATACTGTTAAAGCTGAGAGCACTAAATGAATAGAAGAATGCCTTCAAAATGATATAATACCATACTGATAAAAGAATGAAGAGATCTTAAATAATCTAATCTCAAAAAACAACCTCCTCTCTGATCAATATAATGATCCATGACAATTCCAGAGGATTCATGATCAAAAGTGTTACCTACCTCCAGAGAGAGAACTGATGAGTTCTGAGTACAGATTGAATCATATTTTTTTTTCACTTTTTTCTTGCTTTTTTTTTTTGCAACATGGCTAAACTTCACATTATAATGGATATCATATTGCTTGTCTTCTTAATGAGTGTGTGAAGGGCTGAAAAGAGGAAAGAATTTGGAACAGAACAAAAGAATGTTAAATGAAAACAAGCTGTACAGCAACTCTGGGGTGCTGGGGTGCAGAGAACCAAAACTCATACTTCTCAAAGATTCCCAGGAGAATTCTATCAAACTTTTTAAATAACAAGTAGGACATACCCATGTTATATGAATTATTCTTTTTTCTTTTTTTCTTGCTTTTTGGAGGGGGGAGGGCAGGGAAATTGGCATTAAGTGACTTGTCCAAGGTCACACAGCTATTAAGTGTTAAATGTCTGAGACCAGATTTGAACTCAGATCCTCCTGACTCTGGGGCCAGTGCTCTATTCCCTGTACCACCTAGCTGCCTCTATATAAATCATTCTTAAATAATTGAGAAAGCACAATACCATATTCTTTTTATGAGACAAATATATTTCTTATTCTTAAAGAAGGAAAGGAGTGTAGAATGAGAACGACAGACCAATATCACTAATGAATTATGACTCAAATGAAAAGAAAATCAGTCTGTCAAACTGACTACAGTAATTAATCCAAGAAATCATTCAACATGACCAAGTTGAATTTATACCAAGAATTCAAAGATAGTTCAACATTATGAAAACAATTAACATGATTAATCATATAAAAAGTTCGAACCCACATGAATATTTCAATAAATGCATAAAAATCTTTGACAACATATAAAACTCATTTGTTTTAAAAGTAGAAATTATAGGAAGAGAGGAACCTTTAGAAAAATATCACTAAATGTATCTACCCCAAACCAAAAGCAAATTTCATATTCATAGGGATATGATAGAAGTTAAAAAAACACAGAGATAAAACAGGGATACCCATAGTCACCCCTTCTATTTGATATGAATTTGGGAATTCTAACAATAGCAACAACATAAGAGAAAGAAATTAAAGGCATAAATATAAGAAAAGAGGAAACAAAACTATTCTTATCTGATGATGATGATGTGATATCTTAGAAAATTCTAGAGAAAGATCAAAAATACTAATTGAGAAAATTAATAGCTTCAATAAAGTTGCAGTGTATAAAATAATCCTTTTGACAACAACAACATTTCTATTTAATAACAAAATCCACAATGCAATAACAGAAGGAGGAAATCCCAATCCAAATAACTACAAAATGCATAAAATATCTGGGGATTAATCTACCAAAGAATGCAAAAGATATATAGATTGAATTACTAAGTGTTCCTTCAAGAAATAAAAATCAGCTTTAATAGCTGGAGGAATATTTAGTGCTCATGGCTGGGGTATGTCAATAAAATTTTTTAAAATGAACAATACTATTAAAGGCAATTTGGAGATTTAAGAACATGATTAAAAATTGATAAAAATAACAAAATTCATTTGGAAAGAAAACTATAATTGAAGAATAGAAGAAAAACTAAAATATCAAGGGAAATGCTGTAAAGAACTATGAACAAGGCAGGGAAGAGACAACACTGTTCAGATTTCAACCTATCTTATGAAGCAACAATCATCCAAACTATCAGGCATTGGTTTAAAAAAAAGGAGTGGTAGATCAATGGAACAGACTGGATAAGAAAGAATCTGAAGCAATGGAATTCAATAACTTGGTGTTCAACAAGCCAGAAAGCCTAAATTACTCAAGGACAATCTTTCTATTTGATAAGAAGTGCTGGGGAAACTGGAAAGCAGTGTCAGAAATTAGGCTTAGACTAACGCCTTTCTGAATGGGTAAATGACCCTTATAGTAAAGGACATAGAAAAATAAAGGATAACCACCCCCTCCACCATATATGTATATGTATGCATATATGTATGTATATGTATGTATATGTATGTATAAATGTATGTGTATGTAGATGTTTGTGTATATATCTATACAAATACACACACACATGTAGGCACATATATATACACATACACATAGAGAGTTTTTCTTAGGTAAACAAGAATCAGAGGCAGGGACAAAATATAAAATACGTAATTCTGATTACATAAAACTGAAAAATCTCTGCAGAAAATCAATGATGCACCTAGGATAAGAAATGACCAAAATGAAAGGGGTTGGGGGGGGGATCTTTGTATCCAGTTTCTGTAATTAGTTCTTCTTTCTTTTCTTCCTTCCTTTATTCCTTCCTCCCTCCCTCCCTTCCCTCCCTCCTTCCTTCCATCCTCTCTCT
>CM053596.1:26218958-26263612 GCA_028646575.1 Pseudocheirus occidentalis | reverse complement strand
CAAGAATCTAGTATTTAAAGCTATACAATTAAATGCAACTGGGAAATAATACATACAGGGATGGGGACAGGGAGGAGCTCCCTGCCCTGCTAGAAAGCTAGAGAGTTGTTGGAGGAGGGCATAAAAGGGAACAGATTGTGGGAGGGATCTTACAGTGTGATCAATGTTCTGGCCTGGGGGGTAGGGACAAAAAGGGGAGAAAATTTGTAACTCAAACCTTGTGGAAATGAATGATGTAGCCAAGAAAATAAATTAAAAATTTAAAAAAAAATTCATCCTCCACTCAGGGGTCAAATTCATCTTCTTAAAACACAGGTATGACCAAATCAGCCTTATGTGGATACAGAGGTGGCCTAAAGATTGAGTTGCTCATTCCCTGGCATCCAAAATCTCCCCTTATCCTGAAATATCACAAAACTTCCCTTTATCCCAAAATTACTTATCTCTTCCCATCCTGTCATAAAAATTCCCTTGTCTCCCTTACCTTGTGTCATTCATCATCCTCATCCTGGATCCTTATCTTACAAGATTTATCTTGTCCCTAAATCTCCAACCCCCTTTAGAAACCCTAAAATTTATATCACCAACCTATAAGTTGTATAGCTTTCCTACTATATAAGTCTGGTCCTTGTCCTATATCATTGCCTTTGCTTAGCTCCTTGCTAAGGCTCGGGCCCCCATGATTTTGTGTTAATAAAGCTCCCATTGGCTAAAAAAAAGGATTGGGGCATTAGGAAGGTTGAGAATCACTGGTTTAAGTCTTCAGATCTAGCAGTAGAAGGGACATTCAAGGGCATCAAATCCAACTTCCTCATTTCGAAGAACAGGTAATTTAGTCAAAGGAGGATAGGTAACTTAACCAATGTCATAGAAGTAGGCTTATAGGATCATAAAACTAGAGCGAGGGAGAGCCTTAGATGCCATCTAATCTTACCCACACATTTTACAGATAAAGAAACTGAGGTAGGGAAAGATAGATGACTTAGCTGCAGTTATTCACATAATTAAATATCTGAGGTAGGATTTGAAAATAAAACGTCCAGGTTCAAAAAAATGTGTTCTTTCTTCCATATCATACTTAACTTCCACAAGTCAGGCCCCAACTCTTAAGAGAAAGCCCTGAAGTAGAATAATGTATTCTCAGAAGAGCATGGGAATTTTAGGAAGGACATTGGAGAGCATCCAGAGGAAGGAAATAAGCAGTGGTGAAAGACATATCCTTTCATCCCTACAAACATATATTCCAAAGTGCCAAGACTGACTTTGAAAATGTATATTTTTATTTTTCTTTTGAAAAGATCAGCACAGTATTTTAGGCATAGTAGACACTCAATAAATATTTGATTTGTTGATTTTATTTCCCCAAATGTACCTAAAATAATTGTTTGGCTAGAATATCATCCCAAGAGTATTGGAAACCACGTTGCACTCTGGTAGTTAAATTTTCCTGTGCCACTGAGATGGAGAAACCATACCTTAGAATCATTATGCTAATTACATTCAGTCTGAGAAGGAGTTTCATGAATGACTTGAAATATAATTGAAGTATTTCCATCAACTCAATACTGATAGCTTGGAATCTGGGCTTAAAATTTGTGGTCCAAGTATCTCTTATTCTATTTTCTTCAACACAGCCATACCAGGAATGGGGACACCAGGGAGGTGGTACTAAAAAAAGGGAATAGTTTGAAACTTTCTAGTTTCTAGAGGGAATTGAAAAGCGTAATCAATTTGTGGAAGAAAATGCCAGAAAAACCAATCTTTCTTCAATCATCAAGGGCATGGTAGAATTATGGTACAAACCCATTTAGACACTTATGGCTGAAAAAGTGCAAATTCTTTAACTATGCAAATAAACTCAACTGCTACCTCCCTTTGATGTTTACAGTAGAGTTCATTTGTCCTCTAGGTTGGACTTGAATGCAAGAATAATTGGTGAGAGAGAAAATGAGAATTTTTGGACCCCTATCTTAGTGACTTAGCAGCAAAGCCTCTCTGACATCAATCAACATAGGCCTTGGACTTTCTTTCAAGTGACAAAGATTTACCTTGCTTCAAGTGATCAAGACTTTGCCTTACACCCCAGTTTTGAGAGGTGCACCCTATGTTGGTTTCTCAGCTCATGCTCCAGTTTCTCCAAATATAGGGTCATTCCTCCCTATGCCCAGTTATTGCTCCCTAGGAGGGAGATCAATCAAGGATAAGTTCACATACTTACTCCTGAGAGAAAATGGCCCCACATCCCCTCTGGTTGCTCATGGTCTTTCCTTCCTGAAATGATCATGTATATATTTATCCATTTGATGAAATGAAGAGGGCATTGAACCATGATCTGGGTTCAAATCCCAGTCATGTAACTTGCTAGCTGTGTGATTCTAGGGAAATTGTTTAACATCTCTGGGCCCTAGTTTCCTCATATGTAAAATGATAGGATTGAGCTAAATTAATTGAACACTCTTTTTAATTCTAACTCTAATGATCACATGTTGGATGCCACCAAGTAGAATATAAGCTACCTGAGGACAGCAATTATTATTATTTTGGAGTGTTTTGTTTTGTCTTTATAAATTTAGCATACATCAGGACAAAGTAGATGATAATCTAACACTTGTTGTACCATAATTGGGAGGTTCTAGTCATCTTCACATCTTCTACTTAGCTCTTTTCAGCAATGCAATGATCTAACACAATTCTTAAAGACTCTGGATAGAAAATGCTATCCACATCCAGAGAAAGAACTTCAGAGTCTTCCTTGTGTTTTTTCCCTTTTGTTCTAATTCTTCTTTCATAAAATGACTAATGTGGAAATATCACGTTTATATTGCATGTACATGTGTATGTGTATATGTATAACCTACATCAAATTGCATACCATCTTGGGGAAGTGAGGGGAGGAAATTAGAACTCAATATCTTATAAAAATAAATGTTGAAAATTAAAAATAAATACATTCATTAAAAATATAAAAATAAAGAGAGGGAGAGGAAAAATGGGAAAAGAAATCACAATGGAGGAAGAAAGCCATAAAAAAGCCAACAGAATGATAAAAAGACTCAATAAATCAGTAAAGGAGATTCAAAAATAAAAATTAAGACAAAAAATAACATGGTTCTTGACATGTATCTTGAACAAGATGAAAGATTCTATGAGACAGAGAGAGGAAGGAGCTAAGTATTAACGTTGATCATTATACAATTTTGATATTACTGTGTACAATATTCTCCTGATTCTGAAGAGTCATATTATTCAAAAAGGCCCTTTTGATCCAATGCATAGAGTGCTGCACCTAGAGTAAAGAAAACATGGGTTGAAATTTGGTCTTAGATACTGTGTGAACCTGGATGAGACAGTCAATCTATCTAAGTTTCCTCAAACCTTCAATTTAACTTGTATATGTCTTTTTTGTATATAGTTGGGTTTTTTTTCCTCATATTTTTTTCTCCACATAAAACTTTGAGGTACTTGAGAATGGTGACTGTTTTGCCTTTCTTTGAAACTCCAGTAGTTAGAAAAGTACTGGATACATAATCAGGAACTTAATGCTTTTTGACTCTTCAAAAAAAGTTACAAATAGAGTAGAAGTTGTATCACCTGGACAAAATTTAACTTGAATTTATCTTTCCAAGCTTATTAAACATTATTTCATCTCACACACTCTATTTTAAGTTGATATGACTTTATTTTTCTTCCTGTATATAAAACCCCTTCATTTACTTTTATAAGAAACTTTGTGTAGGTTGTTTTCATTATTTGTTATGCCTTTCCTCCTCACTTCTGCTCCTTGGATTTCCTTTCTTCCATCAAGTCTCAATTTGAGTCTGATCTCCTTTCCTAATACCCCCAATTGTGAATACCTATCTTCTTGAAATTATATAACACTTATAATAAATAAGTAAATATTAAATAATTTAACTAAATAAAATAATACAGAAATTATAATAAAATGTGATTTTATTTTCCCCAGTTCCACATCAATTCAATTTTTAGCATTCATTTTTACAAGATTTTGCATTCCAAATTTTTCTCCCTCCTCTCCCCTCTTCTCTTTATAAAGTTGTAGGCAATTTGATATATGTTATACAAATGCTATCAAGTGAAACTTATTTCCATATTAGTCACAGTTGTAAAAGAAGAAGCAAATCAAAAGAAAAAAGACAAAATAAAATAAAATGAGTATATTATGAAGGGATGATATCTAAAAAATAGATATCACAGAACTCATTCTATTTTCTCTGTCTATATGTATATTCCCTGGAACTACCTTAATACTAAGGAAGGTCTTATGAGTTAGAAAAATCACTTTTCCATGCAGAAATATAAGCAGTTCAACTTTGTTAAGTACCTTACGATTTATCTTTCCTGTTTACCTTTACATGCTTCTCTTCAGTCTTGTATTTGAAAATCAAATTTTCTATCCAGCTCTGGTCTTTTCTTTAATCATGTATGAAAGTTATTTATTTCATTGACTATCTATTTTCCCCCAAAGGAAAGGGTTTTGGTAGGTAGATAATTCTTGATTTTTAAAAATTAATCAATTTATTTTCTTGTTTACATCACTCATTTCCACAAGACTTTGAGTTACATATTTTCTCCCCATCTTTCCCCTGCCCACCTCCCCAAAACAGTCCTATCCCACAGTATAATTCCTCTCCCATTCTGCTCTCTCCCACGTCCTCCCCCATCACCCCTCTGACTCTCTGGTAGGGCAAGATGGATCTCCCTACTCCAGTACCTGTTTATCTTAATTCCCAGTTGCAGGCAGTTAATACTAATTATAAAGATGTATATTATACACATACATATATATATACATACATATATATAATATATATATACATTTTTTTGACATTTGATTATAGAACTTTCAATTCTAGATTCTTTCCCTTCCTCTCTTGTCACCCTCCCCCACTGGAAAGACAAGCAATTGAATACAGGCTGTACATGTTTAGTTACGCAGAACATCTTCACAATGGACATATTGTGAGAGAGTGATTATATGTCCCTCCATCCTATCCCCCCTCCTTGTTCTATTCTCTACCCTGTCCCTTTACAGAAGCTTGTGCCCCCAGCAACCTTCCCCACCCTAACCCTGCCCTCCCCTCCATCATCCTAACTCTCATCCCCATCCTCCCTACTCTCCTGTGTGGCAAGATACCCAGTTTAGAGTTTATGTCATTCCTTCCCTAAGCCAAATTCAATGAGAGTAAGTTTGACCCTTTCCTTTTTGCCTTCCTATTCTTCCCCTCCATTGTAACATTTATCCTTTGCCTCTTATAAATGAGATGATTAACTCCATTCTCTCTCTCCTTGTCTCCTCTCATTCTATTCCTCTCCCACCTCAGAATTTCACCTTTTAAAACATCATCACTTCCTATTTAATTGATCCTGTGCCATCTATGTACACATATATACACATACTCAAATATATATTCATACATACATATACTCTCCTACATAGACATATGTGCATGTATATATACATACATACACATACAATCAATTTTGAGCTCTTCCATGGTTTGCAACCAAGTCATTTTTCTTGGATACTTTGTATGTAGGAACTTTGACTTTATTGTCTTCTTCTGGTTTTATGTTTTGATATTCTCTTTCACTAAAGTAAGATTCTATAGTCTAAGGACTTTTTCTGGTGTTTGCTCATTTTCCCAGTCAGTTACTTGACTTTTAATTCTTTGTTAAGGTAGGGCTCTGCTTTTAGTGTGGAGGGTGTACTATCTGAAAATTCAAGAGGTTTTATGCAGCTCTTTTCAGAAAAACTTCTAGATACCTGCAAATTTTCATTTCTTCCAAGGTGGTATGATGAAAGGAGAGGTATTTATTTCTCTCTTGACCTGTGCTGTGCTCTGCTCTGTGTGAGTAACCACATGCACTCTTTTCTGCCTTGGACCCGTGAGGAGGATTTCTTCTCCATCCCTGCCACCACACCACCATTCCTCCTTGACCCAGGACTACCATTCTAAACTCTTATCCAGATGTAAACATGGACAGAAACAAAAGAATCCTGCCTCATTGTTAGCAAAGCAATCGCTGCAATTTCCCCCTTATTAGCCACTCAGTCCCCCACCATCTAACAACTAGGAGCTTAGGAAACAGCAACTACAATTGCCATTGATATCCTGGGGCTGGGGCCAGACCACGGTCTTCTCTCAAATAGAACCAATAACCCTTTTCTAACCTTTTAAGTTGTCTTCACTGGTTGTGGGTTGAGAAGTCTGGAAACCACCAAAAGCGACTGTGCTTCAGTTCCCTGAAACCTGCTTCAATTTTGCTAGAGTTTTGTATTTGCTGGTGTGTTTTGTGCTGGACTGTGCTCCCAAAATCAATTTTCATTGCACAATAGTATTCCATCAAATTCATATACCATAACTCATTCACACTTTCCTCAATTAATGGGTATCATCTCAATTTCTAGTATTTTGTCATCATAAAGAGGGATGCTATAAATATTTTTTGCATTTGTACGTCCTTTCCCCTTTTTTATGATCTCTTTGGGATACAGACCTAGGAGTGGTAATGCTGGATCAATGGATATGTACTGTTTGGCTGCTCTTTCTACCTACTTCCAAATTGTTCTCCAAAATGGTTGGATTACTTTGCAACCACACCAACTGTGCATTAGCATCCCAATTTTCCACATCTTCTCCAGCATTTATCATTTTCATTTTCTGTCATGTTAGCTGATCTGTTAGGTGTGAGGTGGTAACTCTGTTTTCATTTGCATTTCTCTAATAAAAAGTGATTTAGAACACTTCATTTGCTTTGATTTCTATTCAATGTGCCACCTAGCCATCCCCTTAACTTCTCTTTTAAGAATCTGTATGCTATGTAAAGTGTTTGCACATACGTTTAGTAATGACATTCTGTCATTGTCTAAGATACCTTTTAGCAAGATGTAATTTTCTTACTTAATACTTTCAAATGGGTCTGTTTTTGCTTTTACTTTGTCTAAAACCATGATTTCCTCCTCTGTTTTTTTAACTTCAACTGAAGCATAATAGATACTCTTTCCTTTTGCTCTCTATGTGTCTTTCTGCTTCAAATGTTTGTTTTTTCTTGTAAGCAGCATGTTGTAGGATTCCGGATTTTCATCCGCTTTGCTTTCTGCTTCCATTTTATGAGAGAGTTCATCCCATTCAGATTCACAGTTAGGATTACTAAATTTCCTTCCATCCTATTTTTCATTCTGTTTGTCCTCTCTCTCCTTTCACCATTTCCCTCTTATATAATATTTTTCTTCTATCTACCACCTCCTCTAATCTTTCCTCTTTTCTGTCAGATACACTTTCATTTTTATTTAATTTCATCTCCTCCTATTTTTCTGGCAGGTAAGAGAGATTTCTCTATTTAACTGATAGTGTGTATTATTTTCTCTGAGCCAATACTGATGAGAAAAAGGTTCAAGCAATGTCTGTCACCCAATCTTACATGTTTTCCTCCACTGTAATAGAAGATGTGTGAAAATCAAGAACCTCTTCATGTGAAATAATGTACCCCATTCTACCTCTCCTTTCATTGTGCATCCAGTGTACTCCTCTTTCCCGTCCCTTAATTATTCTTATGTCATTCACTCAAGTTCACCTTATACCCATTCCCTCTGTTTATATGTGTCCCTTCTGGCTGTACCATTAGTGGAGCACTTTTTAATAATTGCAAGTATCATCTCCCCATGTAGGGATGTAAACAGTTCAACCCCATTAAATCCCTTATTTTTTCCTTTCACTTTTTAGGCGTCTCTTCTTCATGATGGTGGAGATCATTTTTTGTTTGTTTTTCAATTCTTCTCTTCTCCTTATGAAAGCCTAAAATGGTTCTGTTTCACCAACTATCCATTTTTAAATTTTCCTTTGAAGCTCACTGGGTAAGTAATTGGTTGTAATCCTAGCTCCTTGGCCTTTAAAAATATCGTGTTACATGATCTTATTGTTTAATATTATAGCTGCTAAGTCCTGTTTAATCCTGATTGCAGTTCTCTGCTACTTGAATTATTTCTTTCTGAACACTAGCAGCACTTTTTCCATCACTTGAAAGTTCTGTAATTAGCCTATAATGTTCCTTGCAGTTTTAATTTTGGGAACTTATTCCTGAGGTGATCAGTGGATTCTTTCAATGAATATTTTCTCCTCTTGTTGCATGATATTAAGCCACTTTTGCTGGATAATTTCTTGAAAGATACTGTCCAGGTCTTCCTTTTGATTATGGCTGTCAAGTAGTTCAATAGATTCAACATTATCTTTCCTGAACGTATTTTTTGGATCAGTCTGTTGTTGTTGTTGTTGTTGTTGTTGTTTGTCAGTGAGGTATTTTACATTTTCTTCTATTTTTTCATTCTTTTGATTTTATTTGATTGCTTTTTGATCTCTCATAGTCATTAGCTTCCATTAGTCCAATTCTAAGTTTTAAAGAGTCATTTTTTCCTCAGTTAGCTTTTTTATTTCCTTTTCTATTTGAGCAACTGTACTTTTTAAGCAGTGTTTTCTAAGCTGTTGACTCTTTTTTTCATAATTCTCTTGAATCACTCATTTATTTTCCCAAATTTTCTTCAATCTCATATCCATGATTTTAAAACTATTTTTGAACTCTTCAATTATTTCTTGACTTGAGACAACGTCTGATTTTTCTTTGTGGTTTTGTGCATAGATGTGGCATTGTTGTTCTCTTTTGAATTTGTGTCTTGATGTTCCCTGTCATCATAATAAGTTTCTATGGTCAGATTTTATTTTTGTGGATTTTTGTTCATCTTTTTTGGTCTTTTCCTTTTTTTAAATTTGAGCTCTCTCCCTGGGGTGGAAGAGATGGCAGGTACTTTAGACCCTGGGATGTTTACTTGATGCCTCACTGATGTTGCCCTGAGGGCCACAGGAGGAACTTTTGTGTCTAGTGCTGCATTGAGGGATTGTGGTGGAGGGAGGCTGCCACAGCCGTAGAATGTAGGAGTCTGGTAGCTTGAGGTCCCTGTGCTAGTGCCTGGTGTGTGCTGAGGCTGGTGGGGTGTTTCTGAGTTTCCCCACGGTTACGCTGAAGCATATGGTAGCTTGGTTACTGATGGCTTTCTTTTTAGCTAGGGCTATGCTAAATCACATGCTAGTCCACCAAGCTGTCATTTTCCCATTGCCTTGGCTGTGCAGAAGTGTATCAAGGGTCCTGATGTTGAAATTTGAATACTCTACCACACTGGAGCTTAGGATGTCCTTTCATTGAGTTTGGGCTTGCTGCTGTCTTTCTGGGATGCTTCCTGACATGGACTGTTCTTTCCTTTTATCTGAGTAAGACAGACCTTTGCTGCCAACTTTTCAAGTTTTTTAGGCTAAAAGATTGTTTCACCCTGGCAAAAAACTGGAAACTTAGGGGATGCCCATCAATTGGGGAATGGTTAAACAAGTTACGGTACATGAATGTAATGGAATACTGTTGTGCTATAAGAAACGGGAAGGAGATGGACTTTATATTTACCTGGAGAGGCTTATACAAATTGATGCTAAGTGAGAAGAGCAGAACCAGGAAAAATTTGTACACAGTCACAGATACATCATGTGTGTGACCACCAACCTTGATAGCCTGGACTCTTCTCAGCAACACACAGTTAAAAGACATCTCTACAAGTCTCAGAATGGAAGGAGATACCTACAACTCAGAGAAAGATCTAGAAAGCCCAGAGTTTAAATGGAGACTGAAGCAACACATGCCATTGTTCTTTTCTATGTTTGGTGTTGTTTCGTTTGTTTCTTTTTTTCCCCATTATTCGCTCTATTGCTTACAACACTTCTATACAACCAGACTATTGTACAATGTGAAAGTGTTTGCAGATCCCATACGTGATTGCACGCTACCATGGGGAGGGGGTGAGAAGGGAGGTGAGAAAAATCTGAAACTCAAGTGATTCTGTAACTGAATCTTGTAAACTAAAAGTAAATAAACAAGTCAGTAAATTTTAAAAAAGGAAAAGAAAAAAATGCTTTTGTGATCCACTTTGCTTTCTAGTATTTGTGAGTAATGAACACTTTAGGTGATCATATATCTCTCTGTGTGTAATAACTTTATTGTCAATATTAATAAAATTGTTCAATGAAATCATTAATGTAATTATATCTGTTGTATAAATGAGATTTTAGTGGACTAATGTAAAATTTTCCTTAAAATATGCAATAAAGTGTAATTTTAAGTAAAAAAAAAAAGATTGTTTCACCCTGTCTTTTGGCTGGTTGTGCTGCTCCAGGATTCTGGTTTCTATTTTATGGTTACTTTGAGGTGAATATGGGAGAGTTATGGCAATTTGCTGCTTACTCTACCATTTTGACTCCCAGAAGTCCTTCCAGCATATATATAATTAGTAATCCGTTTACATGCTATGTTCCTCCCTTAGAATATAAGCTTCTCAAAAGTAGGGAATATTTCACTTTTGTCTTTGAACCTCCAGCATCTAGAACAGGAGCTGGCATCATCCAACTCTTCATGACTTCATTTTGGTTTCTTTTTCTTTTTTCTCCTTCCTTTCTTTCCTTCCTTCCTTCTTCCCTCCCTTCTTTTCTCCCTCCCTCCCTTCCTCCCTCCCTCCCTCCATTTCTCCATCTCTCCCTGTTTCCCTCCCTCCTTCCCTTCTTCCTTCCTTCCTTCCTTCCTTGCTTCCTTCCTTCCTTCCTTTCTTCCTTCCTTCTTTCCTTTTTTGCAGATACTTCTGTGATTTGCCATTTCCTTCTCCAGATCATTTTACAGATGAATATAATGATTAAAGTTTTCTTTAGCTTTTTGAAAAAAAATATTCTAACTCAGACTAATATAACTAATTAATAGTTGTTGATTAAATTAAATTTAATTGAAATTCAGGTTGTACTGTATGACCCCTGAAGTCTCTTTCAACTGTGAAATTATAGAATTCTGAGAAAATTTCTGGCAGAGATAAGACTCAGTCTTTGGTTCATTTTTTAGTTGGGGATTGAAAGAATAATTTATCATATTGGCTCTTGTCTTTGACGTTGTATCTCCTTATACCTAGAAAAGTGGTTTGTACATATTGGTCTCATAATGAATGTTTTAAACTGAATTGAACTGATTCATCTGTGTTTCTTAATTATCACATCCACATATTGCAGGTGATCAAAGAGTGAAGGTCAGGAATTAGTCACATACATGCCTCTTTTTCAAGTAATGTTGATCTGAAAGGCACTTCAAGTCTTTTATCATGAGGCATACTGTTAACCTCCAGAAGATAAGAGAGGATAAATTCTTGAAATTCACATCATCCAGCCATGCAAGAAGTCTAGCTCTCTCAATGAGCAAGGACTTGGCAGATGTGAGGAGTTGGAACTTATATTCATAATAATTTTACTGTTACAACCCAATGAATGTACAAGGAACTACAAGAAATTACTGATTAAATCTCAACCAGCAGATTATTTCCTTGGAAATCCCTTGTGGTTTTTGGACAAAAACCCAGCAAAGCAGCCTTCTGATCAACGAGTAATATCTCTGCTCCTCACAGATAGAAATTCAGAGCCAATATAGACGGGTGTTTCCAAGAACATTCTCCCAGGAGGTGGGGGAAACAGGATGTAGATAAGTAAATATAGGGTGGAGGAGCTGCCCAAAATTTGCAAGGGTAATTGTATTCTCTTTGTGGTAGAATTAGTAATAATAGGTATAATTAAGGAATCTAAGATGCATTGTTGAAGGAAGTTTCAGTTAATTATTTAAATAGAGATCAAAAGTTAGGTTAAAGAACAAGGAATTATAAAAATAAGTTAAAGAAATTATCCAATGTGTTTAATTTATTTAACCACTAATGTAAAGTTAGGAAAAAATAAGTAAGTAGCGTAAGAGGAAATATAATTACTGTTCAGGGAGACAGTTCATTATGTGTTACTTTAGATAAGTAGGTTGGTATTACTGCTTTCCATTTTCTTAGCAGGACTCAAACCTGATTTGGTATTCCTTTTTTCCAAGTTGTTTGGTAAGCAGTACTGAGGTCAGTTCAATACCATTCAGAATCATGTTAACTGACTACTAGAATTTAATTTCTGTATATTTTATCTTCACATCTATGCTGTTGCTTCCTAAATGGGAAACGATTATCTCTAGCATATGGTGGGGGAATATTGAAAAAGGCTGAGTGGTTTTGTGTGGACATTTTTCTCTTTTCTCTCTCTGTGTGGGTGTGTAGTTAGAGATTCAATAATGTCTGAATTACTTTCATGTTGAGGGAATCAAGAAAGGCTGTCTGGGCTTCTTTGTACAATGCAGAACTTAAGGTCAGAAACTTAATTTGATGAGTTTTTATTTAAGGGCTTGCTATCAGATGTGACCTGAGGACGCAAAGACAAAAAATATAAAGCAAAGCAATGGCTGCCTTCAAGAAACTTATATTTTCCTGGTAGGAAAGACACAGACACATACACACACATATGTAAGTTTAAATATATTAAAATTTAAAAGTGGAATGTGATCTCATTAATTTGGGTGCTCCAACTAAAGGAAACATAAAATCTTTTTTTTTTTTCCCATGTGGGAGAAAGATGTTATTTGCAACTCAGAGAATCAGGGAAAATGCCTCATATGGAAGGTGATACTTGGTCTGAGTTTTGAAGAGAGGTGCAGTCAAGACTCATCTCTGATATTTGATGTCTATGGACATCAAGAGTTACTCAACCTTTATGAGACTGAGACAACTCTCTTAAACCTACTTACTAACGCACATTTGAGTTTCAATCTGCGATGAAAAGACATCACATTTTACTGACACAGATACATCATAGAAGTTTTAAAGCTTTTGTTTTTTGAAATTTGAATGAACTTAGAGATCATTGCAGTAAAGTAGAAACAGTGCTAGACTTAAAGTCTTTAGACAGTGTTGGGTCAACTCCCATGTCTGACTGTTACTAGTTAGGTGGCCATTGGCAAGGTCATTCTCCTCTTTGACCTTAAGTTTTTTCATCTTGAAATGATGGTAATAGATACACTTGAACCAGAAGGTACACAGAGTTAAACTAAGGACCTGGAGTGGAAGTTGTTATTCATATGCTAATTGAAGTAAAAAAAAAGGCAGGGGGTAATAGTCATTATCTCAGAAAAAGCAAAAACACAAAAAGTAGATTTAATTAAAAGATATATCAAGGAAACTACATTTTTTGAAAATAATGTAATTAATTCATTCTTGGTTTAGAACATTGAATTCCACAAGCTTTTTAGCTTTGAATTTCCTTCCCCTTCCCAAGATAGTAAGAAATCTGATATATGCTCTACATATATATTAATATTAAGTATATTTTATATTAGTCATGTTGTAAAGGAGAAGAATGAATCAAGAGATGGAAGAAATGAAACAAAGAGGGAGCAAATAGTATGCTTCAATATGAATTCAGGCTCCATAATTCTATCCTTATATGGATAACATTTTCCATCTTGAGCCTTTTGGCATTGTCTTAGAACCTTACATTGCTGAGAAGAGCCAAGTCTATCAAAGTTAATCATTGCACAAATGTGGCTGTAACTGTGTACAATGATCTCCAGGTTCTATTACCCTCACTCAGCATCAGTTCATTTAGATCTTTCCAGGTTTTTCTAAAGTTCAGCTGCTCATCACTTCTTATAACGTGGTAGTATTCCATTACATTCATATATCACAACTTGTTAAGCCATTCCCCAATTTATGGGTATCCCCTCAATGTCCAGTTTTTCTGCCACCACAAAAAGAGTTGCTATAAATATTTTTATACATATGAATTTTTTTCCCATTTGTAATGATCTTTTGGGATACAGCTCCAGAAATGGTATTATTGGGTCAAAGGGTACGCACATTTTATAGGCCTTTTGGGTATAGTTCCAAATTTCTCTCCAAAATAGTTGGATAAGTTCACAACTCCACCAACAACACATTAGTGTTCCAATTTTCCAAATCTTCTACAGCATTTATCATTTTCCTGTTTTGTTGTGTTATTTAATCTAACAGGAGTGATGTGGTACCTAAGAATTGATCTTGTTTGCATTTCTCCAATCAATAGTGATTTAGAGCATTTTTATTCTTATGACTATACATATCTTTAATTACTTCCACTGAAAACTACCTGTTTATATTATTTGTCCATTTATCAATTGGGGAATGGCTTGTAGTCTTATAAATTTGACTCAGTCCTCTATATATGTTAAAAATGAAACCTTTATCAGAGACACTGGTTGTAAAAATTCTTTCCCAATGTTCTACTTCACTCCTGATTTGGTTGCATTTTATTTGTTTGTAGAAAAACTTTTCAATTTAATAAAATAAAAATTATCCATTTTTCACTTCATGATGTTCTCTATCACTTGTTTGGTCATAATTTCTTCTCTTCGCCATACATCTGACAGATAAACTATTCCTTGCTCTCCCAGTTTTCTTATAATATCAGCCTTTATATCTAAATCATAAACTCACGTGGAAATTTTTTTGGTGTATGGTGCAAGATACTAGTCTATGACCAGTTTCTATCATACTGTTTTCCAGTTTTTTTCCTGCAGTTTTTGTGAAATGGTGAGTTCTTATCCCAGAAGCTGCAATCTTTGGGTTTATTAAATAGTCTTATTAAATTACTATAGTCTTACTTTGTACTGTATCTTAGGTACCTAATCTATTCCACTGATCCACCACTTTTTTTCTTAGCTAGTACCAAGTAATTTTGATTGCTGCTTTGTGATACAATTTAAGATCTATTATAGCTAGGTCACCTTTCCTAGCATTTCTTTTCTTTAATTTCCTTGATATTCGGGATCTTTTATTCTTCCAGACAAATTTTATTATTTTTTTCTATCTCTATAAAATAATTTTCAGTTGTTTGATTGACATGGCACTGAATAAGTAAATTAAGTGAAATTGTTGGGACTTTTTTTTTAATATAGGAGCTCAGCCTAACCATTCGCAACTGATGCTTTTTTTTCCCCAGTTATTTAGATTCAACTTTATTTGCATAAAAATGTTTGGTAGTTCTGTTCATGTAGTTCTTTCTTTTTTTCTTTTTGGCAGAAATATTTTATGATGTCTACATCAAATATTTTATGATGTCTATAGTAAATTTAAATGGAATTTCTCTTTTTCTCTGTTGCTATTGGACTTTGCTAATAATGTATAGAAATGCTGAGGATTTGTGCGAGTTTATTTTTTATCCTACAACTTTGTTAAAATTATTATTTCAAGTAGTGTTTTTTTAACTTGATTCAATAGGATTTTGTAAGTATATCATAATAGCATCTCCAAAGAGTGATATCTTTTTTTCTCCTATGCCCATTCTAATTTCTTCAATTTCCTTTTCTTCTATTATTGCTAAAGCTAATGTTTCTTGTATCATATTGAATAGTAGGGTGAAAATGGACAGCCTCATTTCACCCCTGATATTATTGGAAACACTACTAGCTTATCCCCATTATATATAATGCTTTCTGGTGGTTTTAGGTACATGCTACTTATCATTTTAAGGAAAACTCTATTCCTGTGTTCTGCAGTTTTTTTCATAGGAATGGGTGTCAAAAACTTTTTCTGTATCTATTGATATTATCATATGGTTTCTGTTAGTTTTGCTATTCATTTGATTGGTTATGATGAAAGTTTTCCTAATGTTGAACCACCCATGCATTCCTGGAATAAATCCTACCTGGTCATAGTATATTATTTTTGTGATAAGTTTCTGCTAATATTTTACTTGACAGTTTTGCATTTATAAGGAAACTGCATTTTGCTAAAAAGGTATCACCAACAGTTTCCATCCTAGTCTTAAAGAAGGGGAAATCAGGGAACGTTCAAACTATAAAACATATTTTTGTTAATTTCACAAACAAATAAGGTATGTTTAAGCTTGTGTAAGCTTGGTATTAGCAATTGTAATGGCAATGCCCCTTGATAGGCTTAAGTGAGTTTGAGGACCTTTCCTGATTTGAAAATAAAGTCTGCCCCCTAACAGACTGAATGTAGTCACATGGAGCCTGTGGTGGGAGTCTTGTTTTGCAGGAATGAACACACCTTTTACTTTCTGTGGACAGTTGGTCACAGCACTTGTGATATTCTCTGACCTACAGAAAGCTCTCTCTCTCTCTGTCTCTCTCTGTCTCTGTCTCTGTCTCTCTCTCTCTCTGTCTCTCTCTCTCTGTCTCTCTCTCTCTGTCTCTCTCTCTGTCTCTCTCTCTCTTTCCTCTCTCTGTCTCTCTCCAAATATATATACATACATACATACATATATACATACATATATGTGTATATATGAATATATGTGTATGTGTGTATATATGTGCATATATGTGTGTATATGTATATATACACATATATACACATATATGTATATATATGCATATATACATATATATACACACACATATATACACATACACCTCTGAGGTGAGATTTGGAGCTCACTTATGTGAAAGATTGTATGATTTGGCCAGCTGAGACTCTGGGCAGCCATTGAGCCCCTCTGACTTTGAAAACCAAGATGTTGCTATCACTCTCTCTCTGGTAACTAACTACGTATCAATGTAGTGGTTAGATAGCTGGAAGCCCTGTCTGTTTGTCTGTTTCTCTGTCTGTATTTTTTCTTTGTCGGCTTGCAACTTCTGTTTCTATTTTCTTGGAAGTTCAGGGTGCTGACTATTTCCATTGAATTAGATAAATGATATATGCTTGATGAAAGTAAGATTGTTAACCCTTTATGAACTGCTTTCCTTTAGAAAAGAATATCAAAAAACCTGTGCTAGCAGTCATCCAGGGTACGCTAGGGTGCTTGCTGCTACAGCAATATATGCCAAGAATTACCAGATGAGCATGATGGTTTTCAGAGAGACAGAGGAATTAGAGACAAAATTGCCGACATTTACTGGATTATGGGGGAATCAAGGAAGGTCAAAGGAAAATAAACTCCATTTTGCTTCATTTGATATTGTTGAGTAATTTCAGTCATATCTGACTTTCTGTGACTCTTTTGCCATTTTCTTGGTTAAGATACTGGGGTTGTTTCCCATTTTCTACTTTAGCTCATTTATAGGTCAGGAACTTGAACAAAGTTAAGTGCCTTGCCCAAGGTCACACAGTAAGTGCCTCTTGTCATATTTGAACATAGATACTGATAACTCCAGGGTGAGCACTGTATCCACTGTACCACTTATCTGTCCTCTGTTCATTCATTGACTGCATTAAAACCTTTAGTTGTGTAGATCACATGAATATGTGGCAAGTTTTCAGAGAGGTGGGAGTACCAGATCATCTTACTTATGTCCTGAGGAACCTGTATTTAGGTCAAGAAGCCACAGTTAGAATCCAAAATGGGAAAACTGATTTGTTTAAATGTGGAAAAGAAGTACAACAAGACTGTGTATTGTCACTTTATTTATTTAACTTGTATACATCATGTGAAATGCCAGACTGGGCAAATAAAAAGGTGGAATTAAGGTTTCTGAGAGTAATATCAACACTCTCAAATATTCAGACTATAACAATCTAATGACAGAAGAGAAGAAGAATTAAGAAACTTCTTTATGAAGGGGAAAGAGGAGAGTATAAAAGTTAATTCAAAGCTTAACATGAAAAAACCTAACACATTGGCAGGTGGTCCCATCACTTCTTGGTGAATGGAGAAGAAATGGAAGGACTGTCTGATTTTACATTCATGGGGTCAAAGAACACTGTAGACGGCAGTTGCAGCCATCAAATTAAAAGATGCTTGTTCATTGTAAATCTTGGCATCATACTAAAAAGCAGGAACATCACCTTGCCAGCAAAAGTCCGTGTAGTCAAAGCTATGCATTTTTTCCAGTAGTAATCTATGGCTGTGAAAGCTGGATTTTAAGAAAAGTTGAACACCATTGAATCAATATTTTCAAATTGTGGTTCTGGAGAAGACTTTTGAGAGTCCTTTGGACATCAAGGAGATCAAATTATTAAATATTCAAAGAAATTAATTCAGGCTATGCTAAGGAAAGTCAAATACGGAAACTTTATCGTAAATATTTTGGCCACATCATAAGAGACAGGACTTATTGGAACAGATGTTGATGTTGGAAAAAATTAAAGGCAAAAGGAGAAAGGGACAGCAGACAATGAGATGGATAAAAATGCCAAGGAAACAATTAATATGAACTTGATCAGACTTCAAGAGATACTGGAAGATAAAAGGACCTGGTGTGCTATGGTGAATGGGTTATGGAGAGCCAGATGGTACTGAGTAACTAAATAACAATACTCTGACAGTAGGGTCAGAGAGCCAAGACTCTTTTCTCTGAGCAATGCTGGTGTCTACATTCACAATGAATCCTAGGCTCTCTGCTTTACATATGTAAGATCATAGATGTATAGACCTAAGAGGTCATCTATTCCAACACACTCATTTTACAGAAAAGGAAACTAAGGATCAGGGATGTGACATGACTTGTCAACAGTGACACATAAAAGGTGAAATTTTAACCTGGGTACTATGACTCCAGGACAATGAAATTTCTGTCACACAGCCTTCCCTAGTTGTTCCTCCAAAACCCTGAGATATAGAAAAGAGAGCTTTAGAAACGAGCTAAAAAGCTGTTCCCTGATACAGACAGAAATAAAGCACTAGGAGGGGGGTAATCTATCCTTCTTATAAGCCTTGGTGTGGCATTTCCACCCTTTAAATGATCAAGGAGAGCACATGGCCTTTGGCCAGGTTACACTAAATTGGCAAGGAAAGGATTGATTCCACATATAACGACCTAGAGATACTGGAAAACAGTGATTATAATTACAGTGCTTTCAAATGAGATTTCCTCAAGCCAAATGGACTATTACTGATATGGATCTTGGGGACATAGCATTTCCTTTTTCTTTGTAGAGTTTCTTGATAATGAGCCTTTGTCCAACTTGAATGCAGCAAATTGTGGGCACTGGAGCAATAGCTGGGCAGTTCTGATTTGTCCTGAGTTGGCACAGGGGAGTAGATGGCACCCTGGGGCCACCAATGCAGAGGCATTGACACAAGCTAAGACTGGCCACAGGAGTAGGAGGATATCTTCATCATTTTTCAGAGAGGTTCATGAAGCTTTCTAATAAACATGCCAGGGAAGTGGGGCAGGTCTATTAAATCAGAGTTATGTACGTAGGATTTTTGAATCTAGATCAAGCTCATATCTGCAAATAGCGTCCAGAAATCATTTCCATGAAAATTCCTCTTAGTTTGGAGATTCATAGGTGGATGGACAAAACCATGTGAGAAGAGACATAAATAGCGGAATATCATGAGACCCGCCTATGTGGATTCCTTTCCTTTGGATAACTGTCCAACCTTCTGGGACAAAAACTTTTCACCTTTTCTTTGGCTTCTGGAGATCTGCTGTTACAAAGTCTTATTGAGATAACTCAGGTCTTTTTTCACCCTTCTTCCACTATATTCATTTGTTTGCCAAGTCTTGCCAATTTTTGCCTACAAATAATCTCTAGTATCATTCCCTTTCTCTTCATTCACACAGTCCTCATTCTAGTCCAGGCCCTTATAGCTTGCTTTCTGGCCAATTGCCTTGGTATTCCAGCTGGTCTACCTGTATTCAACCTCTCCATTCTCAAGTTTACCCTTTCCACAAATACCAAATTGCTATTTCTGAAGCACAGTTCTAAACATGCCCTTCCCCTGATACCTCTTTGTAATTTCTTATTCCTTTTAGTTATTGATTGTTTGAAATTTACTACCCTTTAAAGCATGGCTCCAGCCCATCTTTGCAGGTTTATTTGACTTTATGTCTCTTCATGACTTCTCTCTAGGAAAACAAAGAAACAAACAAAACAAAATTTTTACCTACTTTCTCATCCAGGGAGAAGGCATTGGCTCTCCCACCTCTAGGTATTTTCACAGGCCATCTCCAAGCCTGGAATGTTCTACATCTTCACCTCTGCCTTTTTGGATGTCGAACATTTTTCTAGATTCATTTTAAATGTCACCTGATATAGAAGGCCTTTCCTAATATCTGTAGTTACAAAACTGCAAAAAAAAATTATCTGCACTTATTTAGAATATTTTTTTGTATTTTTTGTGCAGAGATTTAAGATACTTCCCCTCTGATATACATTAGTTTGGGAATGTCTGAACAAGTTGTGGTATATGATTCTAACATAGTAATGAAATGACTAGCTGAATGATTTCAAAAACACTTGGAAAGACTTACATAAACTGATACAAAGTGAAGCAAGGAGAACACCAGACACAGTAATCACAATATGATGAATAACTCTGAATGACCCAGCCATTCTCAGTATTACAATGATCTGAGACAATCCCAAAAGACTCATGATGAAAAACACTATCTGCCTCCAGAGAAAGAACTGACAGTGTCTGAATACAGAGCAAAGCATATATATTTTTTCACTTTCTACTATCTTTCTTTTTATTTCTGTTTGAGTTTTCTCCCACAAAATGGCTAGTATGAAACTATATTTTACATGATTGCACATCTAAAACCTTTATCAGATTACTACCATGGGGAAGGAGGGGTAGAATCTGGAACTCAAAACTGTTTAAAAATGTTAAAAAATTTTTTTACATGTGATTGGGGAAAATAAATTATTTTTAAAACTAAATTAAAAGACCTTTCCCTCCTAAATTACCTTGCTCCTACTCTGTATATATCTTTAGTGTATCATACACACACACCCATATATGTGTGCATGTATATTTATATGTATGTGAATGTTTATGTATATGTGTATATGTATATGTGTGCATTTGTATGTGTATACATATGTATAGGTATAGGTATAGGTATAGGTGCATGTGCATGTGCATGTGCATGTGCATGTGCATGTATAGCCTTCCATTCATACACAGACTCCTTGAAGATAGGAACTTTAAAAATGTTTTCCCTTTCTTTTGTATTAGCAGGACTTTTCACACTATGTAGAATATAATAAATACTTGATGAATGCATTTTGAATTATTGATTTTTTAAATTTATTTTTAATTCTGAATATGATCTCCTTGATGGAAGGGAAAATTTCATTTTGGGTTCTTTATATTCTCATTACCTAGCATGTTGGATAGCAACTAATAGGTGCTTAAATGCTTATTGAATAATGGCTAACATATACAAATTGCTTTGTCTTGTGTAAAGCCAAACAGGAGCAGCTTTCCAGAGGATTCCTGCTGTGAACAGCTTTCAAGGTTCTGATTACGTAGTATAGTGAACACTCAATTCAACAACAAATCAGAGCAAAACATTCACAGTAAATCAAGGTACAGCATTCAGAGTGTTACAGCTTATCACTAAAATGACCACATGGTTTTCACCAGAGTGTTCATATAGTTTTGAACAAAGTACATTCATTTAGTCACTGAATCATTTAGTAACTCAATCATTTGATCTTCATTAAAGAGGCTTGCCTCCCTAAGGGACACAAAATTCAAAAGTCAAAGTACTCCATCCCAGTGGAGTACATTTATTTAGTCAATCACAGAGTCATTAATTCAATCACAAATAAATTACAGTTCCAACAGTTACTACTCAATAGAAAAAAAAACCACAATTCAGCAGACAGGGCTTCCAGCTGTTTGACCATTACAACCATATCTAGTTAGTTATCAGAGAGGGAAGCACTAACATATGGGTTTTCAAATCCAGGGGTGGGGGGTGGGAGGGGAGGAACTCAACGGCTGCCCAGAGTCTCATCTGGCCAAATCACCCAACTCTTCCCAAAATGAGTCCCAAAACAGAACCTCACATCACATTTAGTCACTACTAAGTATTTATGGAGAAATATTTTCATCTTCACTTGGGGTAGGTTTTCAGCTTTCATGGTTTCCCTTCCATGGTCACATCTCCTACCTAAATTCACCAAACTATCACCTGGGTTAAAAGGTAGTCAGCTCCCAGCTCCTTGTTCAGTTCTCCATGCAGATCTTGTTCCACACTGGAGTTCACAGTGTCCAGTCCACCTTTAATATTTCACAGTTTCTATTCCTGGGAAGTCAAGGCTTAGCAAAGCCACAAACAAAGTACTGACACCACAGTCATGCCTCCTCTGACAGCTCTGGCTGGCCCTCAGAAGTCCTCAGCAGCTCCAGCTTGCTCTTGGGAAATCCTCAGCAGCATCAAATCAACCTCAGAAGTCCTCAGCAGCTGGGCTGGCCCTCACAAGAAGCTCCACCATCATAGGTTCCCAAGAAATTCTGACTTTCCAGCTGGGGCTTTTCCTTATATACGGTTTTGCTCCTCACTGTTCAGACATTTCCTGTTACTAAGCAACAGCAGGTCATACTTTCTGCTTCTTTAACAGATGCTTAATTTGAAACTAGGTGCTAAGTACCTATCAGCTTTCCAATACAAATGGATCTTCAAATTTCATTACCATTACATCTTGTGAAACACATCAAATGGTGTCTCATTTGAACCCCAAAACAATACTACAAGGTAGGGGGTTTGAAAAGGACAAATATAGAGAAGTTCCATTTTATTTTACTGCCTATATATATTTGCTAGCTTAGTTGCTTTCCCAGAAAAGTGGGCCCCAAATTCTCAGTTCCATTGATACATCTCTAGCAGATGTATAGCCCAAAGTATTTCCTACATTTATGATGGGTTTTTCTGGGGGAATGGTATCCACATTCTCACTGTAATAGGTGTGATGTGTAAAGTGGAGCATCAGAAATGTTTCCGTTTAAATTTACTTTATTGTTAGTGATTTATAACATTATTTTATATGGTTGTCAATCAATAGTTTGAATTTCATCTTTTGAAAACTGCTTCTCCATATCCTTCAAACACATATATATTGGGGAATTTCTCTAGTCCTCATAGTTTTATAAACTACCTTTTTATATTGAACATAAAATCTTTAGCAATAATATTTCTATTGCAGATACTTCTAATTCACTACCTCTAATTTATACTCTACCTGCTTTGATTTCCATTTCTATAAAATCATTTCTGATTGTATATGATCAAAAGTGTCTATTTTATCTTCTATTGCCAATTCTAAACTTTATTTCTTAATGGGATTTTCTGGAAATTTTGTCATATCAATTTTCATTTTTTCTGTATATGTTGTATAATATACTTTGTGAGAAGGACCTTTTTGTTCTTGGCTATGTATTACTAAAACTGAGCACTGTACCTTACATATAGGAGGTATTTGATGGGTATTAATTTGTTTATTTTAGTGGATTTGTTTTTTTTTAAGGCTTATTTCTATATTGGAAACTTAGGATAATCCAATGAAAGATAAGACATCTTCCTCACCCTTTGTGACCTAACAATAATTCAACTTTCGTTATAAATTAGTCTGAAAACATTTTTTCATCCTGTTTGTATGCAGCAGACTATTGAGCATGGAATGGTAAAAAGACTGCTGAAGTTATGCTCTATATCTGTATAAAGGGCAGAGTTGGTGGTTTGTGGGAAGCATATGAGGTTCCAGAGAAAATTAGGAAAAT
This sequence comes from Pseudocheirus occidentalis, assembly GCA_028646575.1. Taxonomy (NCBI): domain Eukaryota; kingdom Metazoa; phylum Chordata; class Mammalia; order Diprotodontia; family Pseudocheiridae; genus Pseudocheirus; species Pseudocheirus occidentalis. The sequence continues at coordinate 26,240,207 of CM053596.1, read as the reverse complement.
GTCAACACTAGAGTGGAGGGAGAGGAAGAAAGAGAGAGATAGAGTCAGAGACACAGACAGAGACACAGAAACAGAGACACAGAGACACAAAGAGAGACTGAGAGAGACAGAGAGAGATACAGAGACAGATGGAGACAGAGAAACAGAAAGAAGCAAAGAGACAGAGAAATTTTTGGAAGCCAAAGACATTTGGGAAAAGTAAAATCTTTAACCTCTCTGTGATTTCTACATTGCCTCTCTAGAGAATTTGGAGGTAGAATCTCCCCTTGGGTGAGACTGGACCTTGCTTTTTGTTGGAGCTTTGATTTCTCATTGCTCTGAACAGAAGATTGCATTCGTCTAATTTTTTAAAATGTCCTTACATACTTTAATCTGTGAAACTTCTTGAATTTGTTATTGTTGTTTTGCTTGGGTAAAGGACTGATCTCATACTTTCTTTTGTGCCTGTCTTTTGTGAAACCAGTTTTTCACGGGAAGAAGTTAATCTTGGGTGTATAAACTACACTCACTTAAAAAAGTGACCAGGGAGAGACTTTTGCTCTCAGCCTATTGTATTCCTAGATCACTATTTTTTTGTAGGGGGTGGGGGGAGGAGGGAAGGTATACAGACAGATATCTAACCCTATATGTATATTGAAGATAGTTGTGTGCTGCAGAAACCAGCTATATATGACCCTTCTCTGCTCCTACTCAAGGTAAAAATCTTATTCTTCCTTGGAGAAAAATGGTCCAGATTCTATAGCTACCTATCCATACCTTTTTCAATCTTTATATATATAAAGTAAAAAATTTTAGAAAATCTCCATTAAGAAAATGTTCATATGGACATAGATATCTTAAATGAGATTTGTATATTTTACAAGCAGAATGGGAGATTTTCCTTTCTAGAACATATTCGTGACAAACACAGAACTTTAGTTAGAATGCCAATTAGTCTAAATCTTATCTGAAACAATTATCTCCAGTATAGCACACCCAGCAAATATTAATCTTTTATTTGAAAACCTTAAGTAAATGGGAAACTCAGTGCCTCCAGAAGCAGCCCATTCCATTTTTGAATAGATAACATTACTAAGATTGCTTTCCTTTATATTAAGGAAAAATTTGCCTTTTTGTAACTTCCACACATTTCTCACTTTTACTTAATTTGAGTCCTTTCATAGAAAATATAATCCCTCTAAAGCATGAAAGTCATTCAATTATTTTTACTACATCTGACTACATCATCTCTAATCCAGGATAAGCATATCCATTCCCTTAAATTTCCTTAGAATTTTAATTCTATTTTATTTGTATCTAAGTATTTTCTGTCATCTCTGAACTTATCTTGGAAGAGATTCAAATAGAATCAGACTATTGGAGCCAAAAGGATCATAACATACGGACCCATTCAGATGGGAAATATATGGATATATGTATATGTATCTATATAAATTATGCACACACATTTTTGAAATATATTTCATATGTATTAATGTATATATATATATAGCATGCATGTGTATATGCAGATAGAGTCACACATATAAATATAAATTATGGTGTATGCATATACTTCTATGTATATATGTGTTTATATGTACAAATGTGTGTGTACATAAGCATGTGTATATGTGTGTGTGTGTGTGTGTGTGTGTGTCTGTAGGTGGTGGTTGTCCTTAGTTCTTAAAGAGGGCCAAAATGATATCACTTTGTTAGAGTCAAGTTGTGCTATGTCTCAAGCTCAGAATGCTCTACCACAGGTCAAGCACAAATAGTTCGTGAGAATCCACTTTTGGGGTGGATTCTATAAATTTATGCATCTCACACTTCTTTTGAGATACTTCAATTACATTTTGCTCACAGCACCTTCTCTAATAAGGACATGCCATGCTGGGCAATCCTGTGCCGGTGCCTCTCATATAAAACAATCATTTCCAAAGTTCTGAAGAGAGACCTTGAGAGTTTCATTGTATAACTTTTTTTCTGATCACAATCTGAGCATTTTTCCTCTTTTGAGTTCTTCACAGGATAGTATTTTTAGGAAATGCACATTTGGCTTTTGAATAATGCAGCTGACCCATTGGAGTTGTGCTCTCTGAAGCAGTTTGAATGCTTGGCAGTTAAGTTCGAATAATGACCTCAGTGTCCAGATCCTTACCCTGCCAGGTGATCTTTAGAATTTTCCTAAGACTTGGAAATGATTCCATTTCCTGGCATGGCACTGGTAGACTGTCCAGGTTTCACAGGCATACAACCATGAGGTCAACACAACAGATCTCTAGACTTTCAGTTTTATAGCTAGTCTAATAATACCTCTTCTCTCCCACACTTTCCTATGGAGCTTCCCAAATATTGAGTTAGCTCTGGCAATGCGTACATCAACCTAATTATCAATGTATACATCCCTGGAAAGTACACTGCCAAGGTAAGTGAACTTATCCATAGCATTCAAAACTTCTTCATTTATTGTAACCAATGGTTTCACAAGTAGAAGTGTGGTGATGGCTGATAGAGCACCTGTGGGGGTTTTTTCTATGAATTATTAGGCCAAAATTAGCACAAGCAGCAGAGAAGCAATCCATACTTTGCTGCATTTCAGCTTCAAAGGCTGCATTGAGTTCACAATCATCTGCAAACAAAAAATCATGCAGCAACATTCCTTCCACTTTGGTCTTGCCTTGTAGCCTTTTCAAGTTGAAGAATTTACTATCTGTGCCATAGCTAACTTTGATGCCTTGTTTTTCCTCATTGAAGGTGTTTGCTAAAAAGCTGGGAGCAAGCACACAGCCTTGATTCACTCCTCTGGTGACTGGAAAAGCATGAGAATACCATCTGAACCTGCACAGGCATGTCATTGTCAAATCGATGTACAATGATGATGAACTTCTCTGGGCAACAAAATTTTGATTTAGTTTTCCGTAACCACACATGACTTACAGTACTGAAAGTCTTGGTCAGATCTACAAGTGTTATATACAGACCTCTGTTCAGCTCCTGGCATTTCTCCTGGAGTTGTCAGACAGCAAATGCTGTATCAACCATTTTGTGGCTCTTTCTGAAGTCACACTGGCTCTCAGGTAGATGCACATCTTGCAAGAGAAGGATACATCTATTAAGGAGGACTCTGACTAAAATTTTGGTAGCAACAACTGAGAGAGAGAACACCCCCTCCCCTGACCCGACCCATGATTATCACAGGACAATCTATTTCCTTTACCTTCATTGAGATGGACAACGGAGGCATCCTTGAACTCCTGGGGGATAGCCTACTCTTACCATATAACCCAGAAAATTTCAATTAGCTTTTATATAAGCAATGGACCCTCACCACTCCTTGTAAATCTCACCTGGAATAAAATGAACACCAGGTGCTTTGCCACATGAACAGAGCCTAATGGCATGCAAAAGCTCTTCTTCAGTGGGAAATTCAGCTAAGAAGAGATTGACTTCAACCTGAGGTAAAAAAAAATGGTCAATGGCTTGAGCATTGATAGATGCTGGTATGCTGAGAACATAATGGAAGTATTCCACCCTTCCCTGAAAAAATATGTCCTTATCACTAATCAATGTGGCTTTGACAACACTGAGTAGCTGAGATGCCCCATAGGTCATTGGCTCATAAAGATCCTTCAGGGCATCATAAAAATGTTTTGGATTGTTATTATCAGCATAAAATTGAATTTCATCTGCCTTCTTATTGAGCAAAGAATCCTGTATCTCTCTAAGATTCTCTTTTAACAGAATTAAATGGAGGAACTATCCTGCAGATTTCTTGTTCTTCATCTAGCTGCTTCAGAATTCCCCCATCATCTCTGTCAAATCAGTCTTCATGTTTCCAAGTGTTCTGACCAAGATGAACAAATGCAATCCTGTATACCAAAACTCTGAAAGCTGCCCATGCCTTTTCTGCTCTAACTGTGTGTTGGCTCAACTTTTCCTCCAAGTTAGGAACAAACTGTTCTGGCTCAGAGAAGCACTCTAATTTGTCGACATTAATTCTTCTGGTAGTCATTTCACCTCAGGTCTCCTGCATTTGTTGAATGGGAATATTAACTTTCAGAGGATAAGTCTGTGAGCAGTCCAGCACATTGCCTCAATCATTCTCACATCCTGTCTGTCCCTTCTCCACACAATCACAGAATCTATTAAATGCCAATGCTTGCTGCTAGGCCCCATCTATAAGTAAAGAGAAATTTTATATTTAGAGTCATTTGGACACATAAAGATTGTTGACTTTCCCTTTCCCTTACCAAGGACCTGCTCTCTCAAGCTCAATTAATTCAACTTCTTCCCTTTCTTAATCTAGCCAATCAACACACACATATATGTATACACATATGTACTTTTCAGGGTATATTGGCATTCTAGTAGGTTTAGATTTTTTTTAAACGTTGATCTCTGTTTGAGTAAGACTAATTGGTTCATTTTCAGTTATACCTATACACCAATAGACTAAACCATCCATAAGGAATGGAGAATTTGAATGTTTTCAATTCTTGTTGCCAGAATTTTTCATATACTGTATGGTCATTGATTTCTGTTATATCACTCTTGGATACTCCTTGTCAAGAAACTCCTATAACTGATCAGAGAGGAGGATCTTTTATTTTTTCCACAAATATCTGTTGCCAGGATATTGAATAGTCCAAATGATAAGCAGAAAAAATACAAAATCCTCAGATTCTGAGAGTGAAAGAACTAAATATCCAGGCTACATTCATATTTTATGTACTCTTACCAGCCCTTAAAAGCTAGTCTCCATAGTGAGGCTGCCAAAATATCTCCTGACAAAATTTACTGAGAAGCAACAATGAAAAATTATACACAGAGAACTATTAGATCTTATGAAAGATTAAAAAATGTTACCTGCAGAACTCAGCTAGGCCATTTCCCCAAGTCATAAATCTACCTCCACTGGAAGATTGAGTGCAGCTGTAATTAACATCTGCAGTGTGGACGAGGCCATTTCCACAAGTTGCCAGCACAGAAATAACAAAAGATTCAAGGTTCTCTGCTGAATACTTGAATTGGATGTGGAAAAGACTTCATTGGAGTAGATGGATAGTGAAACTTTGGGCATCAGTACAGGGTACATTGAAGTGAAGTCATTGAAATTGCCAGAGGAGCCATATATATAAGAGGCACTAAGAATTTGGGATCAGATGGAATGTCACAGACATCATTCTTCGCCACTTTCCCTAGCAGAATATTTCCACTGGATACATGTATTGTTGTCCCATTCCATTTAATATTTTTTTAAACAGTGCCAAATATGCTTCCTGGAGATTTTCCCCAAATCTCTGAATTGGAAGGTGCCTCAGAGATTATTGGGGTGTAGATTTAAATCTATAATGGTCACCTAACCTAAATCTCATTCTATAAATGAAGAAACAGAGGGCCAACAAATTTAAGTGATTTGTCCACACAGATGCAGGTATTATTAAGAAAAGAAAGGATCTGAACTCCGGTCCTGTAGTGTATCTAGAAGGACTTCTTATATGTTACAAGAAAATTTTCTATAGCATCTCTCATAGGAGGTCACTTAACTTTTGTCTGAATACTTCTGGGGCACTGAGGTAGTGCCTGTGTCATATATAGTCTCTCAAGCATATCCAGGGGGATTCTACCAATGATACTGTCTACTTTCCTAATTCTATGGAGCTATATGAGACACTTCATAGGATTTATGATCTCACTAATATGGGTACTTCCTTCTCCGAGGGAAGACTTAAAAGCATCTATGCCTTCTCTTCCCATGACCTTCTATTCTCCAACAAAATTCATCAATGAATTGGAGTCTTGATCTGTGACCTTTTCTCATCATGGATATTATTGTAATAGTTGGTGCATAAATCAGTGTTGATTTTTATAATAACACTCTTCTCTTCCCTATTTTTTCTATTTTTATGTATTTCTGAGGATGTATTTTACACCATTTATCATGTGCATTGTCACATAAACATTGGTAATGTGTAGCAGCTTTTTATTAACCTACTGAGTTTCTTTCCATTGACCCTTGAGTCACCTGCCATTTTGATTTTTTGGATCCTGGTGTTTCATGATTCTCAAATAATAGCGCCTTAAGATAATTTTTTTAAAAGAGGTATTTGTACTTGGAAGATTAATAATTCTCCTGTAAAAGAAATAATGAAATATGGAGTTCTCTCCAGAGGGAGAGAAAAATGAAATAAGAGCAAAATGTTGTATACATTGTCAGATGTAGTCATCACATTGGGTGACTTTGCTCAACTGTTTTCCTTCATTATAGATAATGCTCAGTTTTTGATAGGAAACAAAGGGGGGCTATGATGTAAAATAAAAAATCATGAATTAAAAAACTTTATGAATATTTTTAAAAGATTGCATTTAAGGGCAGAGAGAAGCTTAGAATTAATTGAAAACATTGAACCATTTTCCCATTCCAATCAGACATGAAAACCTCTTCTTCATTCTGTCATGTACTATGAGGCCAAATCCCAGATTATCTTTGAATTACAATTGCCTTAAAGATAATCAGACCAATGCCTTAGCTTTTTTTAGGCATAGGATTGTGTAGAGAATAACCAAATGGGCTCATCCCCTTCAAGGGAGCTCAGAATTAGGTCATTTCTTTATGTCCAAGAACTCGTATCTTGGAGTATTACAGGTTCCTTTGTCTCTCCCCTCATCATGTGAAAAATGCCTTCAATGAATGTATAGTGTAAATGTTTCCTGTGCATAGTTATTTTTTTAACTGTGATTAGAGTCCTACAATTGAGAATCATATGAATATGAGCCTACTTAATAATCTAGCTACATTTATAATTGCAATGTAATGATTCATGATGGAACTCAACTAAAATATATACAGATAAGCAAATTATCTAATAAATAATCCCATGAACTTTCATAGGGAAAAGGGAAATTACTGATTAATTTTCTGCAGTGAATAATAATTTAGAAACAGACCTGCCACTTCTTCTTGGTTTTTTTCCCCCCTATGGAGTAAATCTTACATAAGTGTGCGTAACACCCACATTAGCATGAAATACATTAAGATAATCACAATTAATTATGGTTGGTCGCATTGTTTTGGAGGATTATTTTGTGACTGGTTGGCAATTAATCTAACTTCTATCAAAAGTTTGAAAAGTGAGGGTAGGGTTTCTAAGCTAACTAAAACAGGATAAAGTAGTATTTTGGAAAAGTCTAGGGGTCAGGACCTGGCTTTGCCCATTAAATATAAATAGACAGACAGACAGATGGACAGATGGATGGACGGACAGATAGATGGATAGATAGATAAATAGATAGATAGATAGATAGATAGATAGATAGATAGATAGATAGATAGATAGATAGATAGAGCAGCACTGAACTCTGCATCTGAAAGATCTAAGTGTAAATTCATGTTCACAACCTCATTAGGTGTGTTATTCTTGTAATGACTGAATGAATTCATGTAATGGAGCACACTAGCCTAGTGATAATTTTGTAGGTATCCATTTTCTTTTTGGACCCAAACTCATCTATTTTTGAGTCATAGCATAAAATAAATGTATATTTGAAGGGATAGTTTCAGATCCTACTGTAAATTAATTATTTCTAAGCTCTGGGTTAATAAACTTTCGAGATCCACAAGGATGTGGCAAAGGGTCTGAATATCTTCAAGTACACCAAATGTCTTCTTAAGTGATTCCATAATAGAAAGAGGCAAATGCTCTCTTTGTGGACAAACTGAATAGTAAAAGAGCATATTTCACAAATGTGTACGATTACCATTCAAATATATGGATATTTATTTGCAATTAATAAATTTCAAACTCATCTAAAAGTATGACAATTCATAGTAGATTTTTTCAGGGACTTTTTCTGAATAATATTCATAATAAAATGACTGCTAACATGTGTAGACATGGAGGAAGATGACTGAGACATGTTTTAATGCTATAAAGAGGTCTGCATACTGGAAATAAAAATAAATAGGAACCACTGACTGGTGTCAGCCAATAAATATTTATTTTAATAGATATTTGTTGATACATGCTATTTTTACATCACCTGGATTTCCTTTTGTATCTTTCCATCTTCCTTCCTCATCATTCCTTAGCACTAAGACTTAAAACAAAAGGAAAAACAAATGAGCAAAAAACCAAATTAATGAATAGATTCCCACCCCATTCTGCATAGATCAATGAAATGTAGAATTTCCAAGGTCAAGAGACCCATTATCCTCCGCCATCTTGGTTGCTGAAATTATAAATGAATTCCACCGTGCCAGCTCTTCATTTTCCAAATGAAGAAACTTGGGGAAAAAATACATGACTTCCTTAAGGTCACAGGGGTAGAGTTATTGTTTGAATCCCTAACCTTTAACTCTGACTCCAGCTGTTTTATTTTTCTACCTTCATCTCATTCATTTAACATCAATTCAGTCTCTGTTAGATACAGAGAAATGCACCATACACTAGTTAATACATGGATAAAACCATGCTGCTTTTAGTCATGGGACATGGTCTCATGGTTACTCCTATTATAAAATGAAGGTATCATATCAGATATTTTTTTCTTTTTAGAGCTCTTCCAACTTTAAACCTGTGATCCTCTCATCCTGGTCCTCGTGGAGATTATAGTTTAACTCAACTGAATTGTTTGACCCTTTAGGATCTCTCAACAGTTAGGAATGAGAATCATTTATTATACCCATGTTTTCTTTTCCCTACCAGTATGTTTTTTTAAAAATGTGTGGACTCCTTATAGGTCAGACAGAGCATGTATGTCTGATCCAAGGATTAACTGGCAAAGGGTTTGTAGGGTGTGGTAAAGCTTGTTCAAGAGTGAAAAGCAGTGAGCACTCCCCTGGGGGCATATTTAACATAGGAGCACAGCATTCTCTTTTCATTCTTACTCATCACCAATCCTGGCCTTTCATCTTCCTTAATTGTCATTCTCTACTGAACACTGGCGACTTTCAGAAACATGTGCCATGCTTTCATCTACAATTATAGCAATTCAGTTAAATAGCCTCCCTATTTACCTGGACAACAGAGATGAGCATAGGCATCCCTGAATTATACAGTGGTTTAGAAAACTCTTGGGACTGTGGCATGAACAGACTGGCCTAAGAAATGACTTTATTTTGCATATTTGCCTCTGAAGTTCTAAGAACTTCCTTTAAGTACCCCAAAGGTAAGAAGCAAGACCGAGATACATATCTGTAGAAGAGAATATGGCATCAGGGAAAGTACTTTGGATTCATAGTCAAAGGGAAAGGATTCAAATCCTAATACTGTCACTTAATACTTCAGTGAACCTATGATCAAGAAAACCAATGTAATCCAAGACTTCATTTTAAAAACGATAGGGTTCATAATGAAATGAATGATTATTTTGTTTTCCCTTGCCCTTGCCACAAAATTTGAAGTAGTGACTTCAGTGCTAAGAGCCACAGATAATTTGAAGAGAATCCAGAGCAGGGCAAATAAGATTATGAAGATTCAAAAGGTCATCTAATATTGTTCATCCATTTTCAAAGAAGAAAAGTGACTTCACAACGTTTTGGGGGTCATGTGAAGGAGTTAGGGATGTTTTAAAAGAGAAGACTCTTGGGCAACATATTATTGTCTTCTAAGCATTTGAATGGCAGTAGCATGAAGAGGGTTAGATTTCTTCTCCTTGACTCCAAAGGGTAGAATGATGAAAATGGCTGGAAGTTGGAGACAGACTTGGCTTTAAAGGAAAACGTTTATTCTTAATACTTAGTGTTCTTCTCAATTGGAATGGATTACCTCCAACGGTATGGTTTACCGCATCATCAGAGGGCTGAAGGAGGAATTTGAATGGCCACTTGTAAGGCTTGGACTAAAAAGGATTTTTGCTCAGGTATCATTTGTACTAGTTCTCCTCTTACATCCCTTTCAAGTCCTGTAGTCCATTTCTGAGAACTATAACTCACTTTCACTCTTCATTGCTGCTGTCACCAGCTTTCTCTTTCCCCTTGTGATTGTTCCTTGCATATATTCTTTTGAAGTTTAGGGATCTACTTTCTATTCAGATGTCTAAATCTTCATTGCAGTGTTCTTATAGTGTATGTAAAGTTTTGGATTCTTCATCTGGCATCATAGCACATGCACGCACACACACGCACACACACACACACACACACACTTCAGCACCACATACAGTACAAAGCCCAGTCAGACCTGTTCCATATTTTCCCTTTTTCCAAGCTTCATGCCAAAGGAAAAGAAGAGTACAAAACCACACTCCCCCAACATCAACACAGTGAAAACTCAAATTACCGGTTTTCCAAATAAATTCACTCTCCTGAGTCAACATTGTTTTGCTTTTTAGATTAGGTGTGTTTTTCAAACCAATGTTTTTTCCCAAACTGATTATTTTCTGTATTTTGTACATGCTTGTGGATTTTCAGCTGAATTTTAATATAATCAACCTATTTTGCATGGCTTTATGCATTGTACAGTTCCCTCATCATCCACTGGGACCATAATAGATGAAAGGAGGAAAAATCAAGTGAATTATTCCATAGGAGAGATTTAAACTGCCCTCCATTGCTTCCAGATTACCAAGTTCCTTGCTCCCTGTGTCAGAGGACAGTCTCATAACCTCAGTGTGTTGAACAGAGTGGTAGAGAGTGATCAAGCAGCTTCAGGCACAAATACCACATGGGGTATTTTACTCTGTTTTATCACCAAATAAATAAACCATAGCACTGGAATTATTCATAGGAAATTATCACTCCATTGTTCAAAGCTGATTCAGGTTGTTGAACATGGTCAATTAATAATCAGAAAAGTCTGCTTAGAATTTTCCAGTCTGGGGATTTCATCAATGAAACAAAGTCCATAATTAGGGGGTCACACTTAAAATGAGGATGACCCAGGTTCAAGTCCAGCCTCTGACTCGTACCAGCTTTGTGACCTTGGAGAAATCACTTAACCTATCAGTGCCCCAAGCAAGTGTCTAAGATTATAATTACATAGGAATTGCTGCTCTACGTTAGCACCCAAATTGCTACATGGGAAGATGTGGATTTTTAAAAGAGAGATAGATAAAGATTAATTGCAGACTTTATATCAGGTGAAGGAAGACATTGGAGAATACATGTTTTTTTTACTCCAATAGGCTTAACTTCCCAAATCATAAAACTGTATCTATATGCCTTATCTACCAAAAATAAAAATAAAATATATTAAACACCAGATGTGCCCACAGATTCACCACTTTTTCCCAAGCATGTGTGACTGAGTGGCAATAAATTTGCACTGGTGTGAACTATCTTTTTTATACCTATTGAGATCGTTTCCAAGTGGAAAGGGCTAGCATGTCGGTAGGACTCTTCTAATGCTCTTCACATATGGGAAGTATTAAGTCAAAGCTATTATATTACTTAATATTATTTACCTCCATTTAGACACCACAAAATCCTCAGAAAGCAGGTGTTTTCAACCCATTTTACAGGCAGGACAACTGATGCTGAAAGGTGGTAAATCACCCAGAGTCACAACAACTAAGTGGCTGCAGGATTTAAACCAGAGTCTTCCTCACTCCGGCTCCAGTGCCCTATATGCTTATGCCGCCTGACTGTCCATAACAAAGATAGGTTTGCTCTCATAGGAGGGAACTGAATTTGTTACCTTTTCTTCATTAGCTCTATAGTGCACTAACACAAGATCATATGATATGCCATCTCTGCATAAGGCTGTTCCTTAGCCGCCTCCCCTGCTTCTCCTGGCCCCACCAATGCAGACCTGGAAGGAACCTCAGAAGACATCGGATCCACCTTATCCAGTTTATAGTTGAGATAACTGAAACACAGAGATTTTAATAATTTCCCCAGTGTCACACAGATGGCAAGCATTTAAATGGGTTATAAATTCAGATCTTCTGGACTTCAAGCCAAAGTGCCTCATCTACTCCAACGTTCTGTGTCAATGAATGTAGCTTCCATTTACACAGTCTGTTATTCTGTGGCCCTTGGCAAGTTCCATCATTTCTCTGACTTACAGTCTACTCCTCTGTTAAATGGAGATCACATATGGGTAACCTGCTGTTGTTTTTCATCCAATCTTGAAGCGGAATAATGACATCACAAGGGTGATGTCTTAACTTGCAAGTGAAATTGGGCTTAAATGAAGCATGGCTATACAAAGTCATCAACCTCACTCTCTCCTCCAAGGTCATCTGAGGCCAGTGGCAAGACAAGTCAGGATGACTACTGATGGCCCAGGATGCAGTTCTCAGTTTTTCTGATGCAACCCCATTCAGTAATTAAACATTAGGTGAGAATGGAGACAAAAGATGGTCTAGTTTGTCTTCACAAAAGAATCATTCTAGAAGGGGAAGACTGTCAGAGTTTCTGACTAGAAGAGAAACAGTTGCTATTTACACTCACTCTGAGCTGTCCAAATCCACATAGTGAGCAAGTGAGATTTCGGCTGGGATCTTTTATTGGCCAATCGTGGAGAGCCAGAGTGATCTAGGTTTAAAGGCATACCCCCTTGACAGAATAGTTGTGGAAAAGTGCTTTGCACACCTTATACCCTGACCTAGTACAGAAATGTATTTTGCTGTTGTTGCTTTTTAATTACCATTTTTCTCAATAATAATATGACTAGTTCTGTGAATAGCTTGATGACATTCAGGAGGCTTCTTCATATGAAACACAGAGTCTAAGAAGTAGTATTTTTTGAGGGAGTGGATGGGCTGGAGGTGAAGGATGAAAAAGGCAGAAAGAGCTGAAATCAGACTTCAAAGTAGATTTGGTCCACATGATCAAGGGATTTCAGTGCTTTGGCACACTCTCATTTCCCCACCCTTAATATCCCAGGGTCTGATTGACCATCCAACCATCAGCCCAAGAGATGGCAGCAGTCATGGGGAAGCAGGGAAGTAAGCAAAATCAATGAATCTCATGTTTCTGGACCAAGTTATGAGGAGACAGCAGTATAAACTCAATCCAAGAAACGGTAGATGTAGAGAAGGGACTTTCATTGCCAAATGGCATATTGGAGGCATATTGGCAGTTCCTTGATCAAGAATAAACCACATTACCCTCAACCTGAAAGGGTTGGCAAAGGATTATCACATATAATTAACATAACATCATTCAAGGAATCAACAGCTTCTAATTTTGCAATCCACTACTATCGTAGGAACTAGGTTCTGATTTCCTGGAAAAGTTCCCTAACATCACTCAGCCTCAGTTTCCCAATTGGCATATTAGAGGTAATAACACCACCTACCCTTACAAGTGAGAGTAGAATGTGATAACACATGTAAAATACTTTGTAAACCTTAAAATATTTATAAGTCCTACCCACTATTTCTGTGAATTGGGAAATAGAGTTCATTTTTCAAATTCAAAAATATTTTCCTCCTGTGGGAAACCTAAGCAATTAAAGTGACATGACCAGTCTGTTTGGGTCCCTGGGCATAAGTTTGGACTCACAAAAATGACTGATTTTTTCCCTATAAATCAGAGGCTTGTTTCCCTTTCAAGGCGTATCAAAACCACAGGGTTATACTTTTAGTCTGGAGTACTGCAGAGGTCTATGGAGTCAATGTGAGAATTCTCAAAATATCAGAGATTTCTTCTCTAGGAGGAAATTTTTGCTTTGCTCCAAGGCAAGATTACCCATAGAACTATGAATTTTGTCTGGAGGATTAAACAAATCCATGGAGTGAAAGTGTGACTCTCCTTTAAAAGGGATGAAACATGTATCATTTTTTTTAATGCTGAATTTCTATCTGTATTTTTCTGAACTCTGGAAAGAGACACAATAAAAGTTGTCATTTGTCCAATATGCAATATTACCTTTAGTACTTGCACAGTACTTGAGATTTTTTGATATACATGTGTAAATATTTAATAATGAGCTATATTCTGAGCAAGATAAGTCACGTTTTCACATTTTTTGAAACTTTCCCCCCAACTGGGTACAGTCCTCTGAATCTAACATTTGACATTCCTTGCCAGAGATTACATTAACAAATCATAACCAGATATGCTTTCTCTATGGAGTAGAGCTGGAAATACTATTCCTGGAATGGGATATGTAAATATTACCGAGAAGCTCTTGGAAAACAGCTTTTTTGTACTGTGAACATATATTTTATTCTCTGTCTCACTGAGGAATAATTTCAATTTCATTTGTGGGTCAGTTCACATGCCTAATAGACAATGAGATGTTGGCCAAACTCCATAGAAAAAGCGTTTGCTGTTTGTTCTCAGGGCACCAGAGTTGATTTTATTAACATAGCCCTAATAAATTTTTGTATCTGAAAAAGCTCTTACATTAATGTTCAAAAATGATCTGGACCAGTACATAGCTTGTCATGCTCCATAAAAAAATTAATGGAAAATAAAAGGTTCTATTCAGGAGATCGATACTGTTATTCTCTTTCAGCAAACTGTGAATTATTGTTTTCATAAAAGAATAATTCCATCAAATTGGTATGAAATGGAGATCGGGGATACTGGGGGCAGGGGAAGGAGTAATATATAATTTTTATATGCTTTCCTGAACAAGCAATAATGATCTCATCCTGGGCATCTGTTACTCTATAGACCTCATGCACAAGTTAGGGTTTTGTGTCAATGCAAGTTTTCTCTGCAGCTCTAGGGATTTCAGAAATGCAGAGCATCCTCTATTAGATTGTGTAAGATGGAGACCAACCTAGGGTCGTCCTTGACAGTGCATTTTTTCTATACTGTGATTTCTTCACCTTTTTTAAAATCCCAGATTGTCACACCTAGTGTATTATTATTATTATATGTATTATTAATTAATTAATTAATACTATTATTATTATATGTAGCTATAGTATTACTTCTTTCCTTTACTTGATCCAGTAATAATACAAGTCAGTCTTAGTTTAGTCTATCTTCTAGACCAGGGGTGGGGAACCTGAGGCCTCAAGGCCACTTGTGGTCTTCTAGGTCCTTAGGTGTGACCTTTTGAGTGAGTCCAAATTTTACACAACAAATCCTTTTATTAAGGGGATTTGTTCTGTGATGTTTGGATTTAGTCAAATGACTACACTTGGGGACCTAAGTGAATTTCCTCACCCCTGTTCTATAACTTTGTCATTTTTGTGCTATAATTAAAAATTAGAAGAACAGGGATGGTGGAGTGTTTAATCTGCAGGATATTATGTGATAATATCAAGGCTACATGTGTAGGGACACATGTAGTAAGACAAGAGCCATCTCTATGTGAGATAAAAGTGAAGGAGAAGACAGAGGGTAGATATCTCAATGATATATGATGAGGAGGAAGGAAAATGAAGATGCTCTCAGGGAAGGGCCTATATTTCCAGTGGTGTAGCAGATAAGCACTTCAACTGAGGAGGCAAAGGGAGGGATGCTATGGAAGACTTAAGGATTCATGCAAAGTTATGTAAAAACTACTGTGATGAGTGGAGAAATAAATCTATTGGGGAGATGTAAATTAATTGGCCTTGCTCCAGTGAGGTCCCAATAGAAATTATGTGACGTGAATATATAATATATGTAGTCAGGAACAATTTTGTGAGTTTTTTTCTAGCTCTATTCAGACATATTTGAATACAAATGAAGGCGATAAATGATTGGAATGATCCAAGGCTAAAATTTCATGGAGTATGATTTTTGATAGAATGAGGGGCAAAGAATTTAATTGCCAAGAGGTCGAAGTAGGAGGGAGGGCAATGTGAAGTTTTACAAAGATGATAGTCTGCAAAAGAAGCAAATGATAGAGGGATTAGCAGCCACAGTGAAGATAAAGAATAGGGTTAGATATCCTAAAGCAGAGGAAAACACATGATTATATCTATAGATAGGATACCTAGATTATGAGCATGTGGCATGGAATTTGCATCATGGGGTATAAGTGCTTCCAGAAATTTGTAGACAAGACAAAGATATAAAGGATAAGAAGAGAGAAGAAACAACTCCAAAGTATAAACTGCTGCAAATGAGGGCAACAATAGCCCTTCTTGACTGCCCTTCCACCACACATAAAAGTAATTCAGTGATGCTTCTTGAACTGTTATATTTACTGATTGTGACTAATTCTATTTCTACTGAAATCATATAAAATGTTTTATCTGCAGAATTTGTTTTTAAGCTATCAACAAGTTATAAAATTTGAGCAATAATTTCCATTAAAAATGCCACTACCTATTTCATTTTATGAAATTTGCCTTTATTATTAATTGATACCTCATGTCAAATAACACTTGGTGTAGCAACCCTTCCAGTCTCTAGTGATACTCTGGGACACAAGGGTGGGGAATCTGAAGCCTTGAGGCCACATGTGAACCTCTAGGTCCTCAAATGTGGTCTTTTGACTGAATGCAAACTTCACAGAACAGATCCCCTTAATAAAAGGATATGTTCTGTAAAACTTTGCCTCAGTAAAGGAGCTGAATTTGAGGGATCTAAAGAGGATACTGCAAGTTCCCCACCTCAGGATCTGGGATCAGAAGGAATCACACTGTTGTCTAGATAGAGGTCAGAACTGAGTTATGGTAACATCTAAAATAAATTTTGAGGAATCAAAAATATAGATATGGAAATCTAGATACTTCAAATTATAAAAGGCCCATGTTCATTTCAATGTTTCAAACTGCCACTCAGTGTGATTTTTTTTGACAAATGAATAAAAACATGGCATCTTGCCCTGTATACTTGTTTTATGTCAGGGAAAAAAAAAAGATTCCATGATAGATACTATAAAACTCTAATATCCCATTACTCTGTGTTTGTCCCAGGTTTGTCCCATCTCTTTTCACCAATCTCCCAAAAGTAATTTAATATAGAAATGTTTTAAAAAGTTAAAATCAACTTCTGAAATCTCAGACAAGATGGATTTTGGAAACTCAATCTACTTTCCCAAGATAAGCATGGTTTACAATATTTAATTGTGTAAATAATGACCCAAGTGTTTATCTTGTAAAAAAACAAAACAAAACAAAAAATCTTCCATTATCAGACAATTTAATTTAATAAAAATGTAAAAGCAATGTAAACAAAAAGTGATGGGATCTAGTGGTATAATCATTTTGGGCTGATATACAAATGAAAATAAACACTTCTCTCTCCCCTGATTTTATTTTTTTAGTGGGGGATCATATAAAGAACTCTCAGAGAAAGATAGGCAAGTGTCTGGGGAAACTGAAGAATATTCTCAACTTCTCACAATAAGTCCTTTGAGGCATTATATTAATCTATGAAGTCTCTCAGCTGAACACTGGGATTATTACATTTCTCAAGGAATCCTAAATTCAGAAGATTCCATGTTATCATATGCTTAACTTCTGCCTTTATTCTATTACTAATTGGACCTTGATTTCTTCTCTATCTCATGGTAGTTTAGAAAAATTCCAGCAAACCCCAGTTCCTGAGGTCAATCCCATATCCATTTTGTTACCATTTATAATATTTCCTTTCCCTGGTTGTTAATCCTTGATACTGGTGCTAATCCCAGGGCAAATTTCCAAATTCTGATATCCTATGCTATTTCCAATGAGTCTAAGCTCTCCTGTCTCGTAGGATATCTCATAGTCATCTCCTGACTCATACGGGTCCAAAGTGGTATTGGTGAGCATCTATTCAGGCTAGTTCACTTGCTATCCACTTTACATGAGCAATTTTGAAATCTTCCTTATAGTACTTGTTTTCATTAAAGAAAAAAGTCAAGAAAGATAAAAAAATTAAACAAAAAAGGAAAAAAATGTTATTCTATAACATCAAACTATTTGTATATCTACATTGGAAGATGATACTTGTAAATCTTGACAACTGTATCTTTATTATTACATTTAAAAGGGGGTATATATAGACAGAGAGTGTGTGAACAAATTAACTTTTGTGATGATTAAAAATAACTAAAGGGTGAAAATGGATTGGAAAGGGAAAAGAGGAAAGGAGGAGGCAGAAAATGGTAAAATATATCACATGAAGTAGCACCAAAACATATTACATTAGAAGGAAAGAAGGGAAAAAGACGAGCATTGTTTGGACTTTACTCTCATCAGATTTGGATCCAAGAGGGAATAATACACTCAGGAGTAGAAATCTCACTTGCCCTACAGGCATTGGGAGGAGAAAAAGAAAAGAAAAGGGAGGGGTGGCTAAAATGTAGGGAAGAAGTTGTAAGGGAAAAGGGAAAAAAAGGGAGAGGGATAATAGAAGGGAGGGAAGATTGAGGGAAGTGGTAGTCAAAAGCAAAACTATTTTAAGGAGAGAAAGGGAGAACGAGAAATAAAAGCATAAATGGTAGGAGAAAGGATGGTGAGAAAGACACAGGTAATAATCATAACTAAATGGAAATGGTGTGAACTCTCCCATAAAATGGAAGCAGATTGCAGGATGGATTAAAAATCAATATGCTACAATATGCTGTTTACAAGAAATACATTTGAGAGAGAGGGATACACACCAAATAAAGGTAAAAGGCCAGAGTGAACTATATTATTTTTAGCTGAATTAAAAAAAATCAGGAATAGCAATCCTAATCTGACAAAGCAAAAGCAAAAATAGATCTAAAGAAAAAAGATTACGAAGGAAACTAGATTCTGATAAAAAGACATACTAAACATATATGCACCAAGTGGTAAAGCATTCAAATTCTTAGAGGAGAAGTAAAGGGAGTTACAGGAAGAAATAGACAGTAAAACTATACTAATAGGGGATCTTGACCTCTCCCTCTCTGAACTAGATAAATTTAACACAAAATAATGAAGAAGTTAAATAGGTGAATAAGATTTCAGAAAAGTTAGATATGGTTTACCTCTGAAGAAAACTGAATAGAAGTAGAAAGGATTATACCTTTCTTTTGGTGATAATATGGCACCTACACAAAAAGTGACCATGTCTTAGGGTATAAAAACCTCTGAATCTCTCTTGCTTCTTGTATTTGAATGTCAAATTTTCTATTCAACTCTGATTTTCATCAAGGATGCTCAAAAGTCCTCCATTTCACTGAATGAACATATTTTCCCCCCTGAAACATTACACTTAGTTTTGCTGGGAAGGTGATTCTTGGTTTTAATCCTAACTTCTTTGACCTCCAGAATAACATATTTCAAGCCCTTGAATCCCTTTATGTAGAAGCTGCCAGATCTTGTGTTATCCTGATTGCATTTCCTCAATATTCAAATTATTTCTTCTTGGCTGTTTGTAATAGTTTCTCCTTGATCTGGGAACTCAGGAATTTGGCTATAATATTAATAAGAGTTTTGTTTTTGGAATATTTTTCAAGAGGTGATTGGTGAATTTTTCAATTTCTATTTTGTCCTATGGTTCTAAAATATCAGGGAAATTTTCCTTGAGAATTTCTTGAAGGATGATTTCAGGTTCTTTTTTTGATCATGACTTTTGGGTAGTCCAACAATTTTTAAATTGTCTCTCCTGGATCTATTTTCCAGGTCAGTGGCTTTTTTCAAGGAGATAGTTCACATAGCTTTCTATTTTTTTCTTTTGTTAGGATATGTTTAATAGTATCTTGATTTCTCATAAAGTCATTAACTTCTGTTTGCTCCATTCTAATTCTGAAGGAATTGTTCTCTTCAGGGAGCTTTTGAAATTCTTTTTCCAAAGATGGCAGCAAAGAAGCAGCAAGGTCCCACAGCTCCCACACTGCCACCCTAAACACCCATAAAATTATGAGCCCAGACAAAGTCTAGGGGTCTCAGACTCACAAAAAAACAGAAAATACATCTCTCGCTGAATGCAGCTCAGAAGCAGGGGCTCAGCACGGTGGCCGAGAGCAGATGCTGGCCCTGCCTGAAGCCTAGACTGTGGCCAGGCCCTGGGCAGTGGAAAGGAGCTGGGCTGAGCTGAGCCAAGCCGCGCTGCAGCCAGTCTTCAGAGGAGAGGACCTACAGCCCCTAGGACCTCCACATCTACCAAGACGTGAGAAACCGGAGTGGGAGAGGGGCAGCACGCACTGGAGCAGAGACCATCCCAGTCCAAAACCACAGCTGGGGCCAGGCCAGGCCCCAGGGTGGCCAGGAGGAGCTGAGCCTCCCAAGCCACAGCTTGAGTCTAATTCAGAGATCTAAAGCACCTACCTGAGGGGTTCTTAAAATCCCGCAAACCAGGGTCAGAGACAGTTAATGAAAGTGAAAATTTGAAAATTAATTTGGGGGAGAAAAAGCAGCAGTTCGGCCAATCTTCCCCCGGGGCAAGGAAGCAGTGGGGGAAAGGAACTGCTGGAACCGACAGCAGCCTCCACCAGGTTGCTTCAGATCCCCTGGCCTGCGGGCTCCACAGGGGGGCTGAATAATTTGATCAATGCCAAGTGCTCTTGTGTTGAGTGGCCTGGATCCATATTGTGGTTTTGTGTGGTGGTCCTGGGGTGCACTTTCAGAAAGCCAAAGGTGGGGGGACTTGCAACACCCCCCTAATAGCTCCAGCAGTTGGGAAACCCTAGTGATTTGGAACAGAGCTTTCCCCACTGGAAGCAGAGTTTCACAGAGCTAAAAAAAAAAAAACCTAACCAATTAATTGACTAGCCAACATGAGGAAAAGGAAGCAAAATAAAAACACCAATAAAACTCTAGAATTGTTTTTTGTGGACAAAAGCTATCAAAGCATGGAACGGGAGGAAGACAGCCCAGAACTCAGAACTCCCACGCCAAATCCTTCCAAGACGATTGAAGAATGTCTAGAAGCTATACATCAGCTGAAAAAGGATTTTGAAAATCAAATAAGAGAAGTGGAGGAAGAATTGGGAAGAGAAATGAGAACAATGCGAGAAAATCATGAAAAGAGAGTCAACAACCTGACTGAAGAAAACAACACTTTAAAGAATAGATTAACTCAAATGGCAAAAGAGGTGCAGGAAGCCAATGAGGAGACGAATGCCTTAAAAAGTCGAATTTGCCAGATGGAAAAAGAATCTCAAAAGCATTCTGAAGAGAATAATTCCTTCAGAATTAGAGTGGAACAAGTGCAAGCTAATGACTTCATGAGAAACCAAGATACTATTAAACAGTCACAAAGAAATGGAAAAATAGAAAGCAATGTGAAATATCTCCTTGAAAAAACACTGACCCGGAAAATAGATCCAGGAGAGACAATTTGAAAATTAGTGGTCTACCTGAAACCCATGACCAAAAAAAGAACTTGGAAAGCATCCTTCAAGAAATTCTCAAAGAAAATTGCCCTGATGTTTTAGAATCAGAGGGCAATTAGAATTTGAAAGAATTCTCCGATCACCTCTTCAAAAAGATCCCCAAAAGAAAGCTCCTAGAAATGTTATTGCCAGGTTCCAGAAT
>CM053596.1:26202543-26218458 GCA_028646575.1 Pseudocheirus occidentalis | reverse complement strand
GGGTTTCTGTCTTTTGGAGAGTTTGGGAGCTTGAAAATCTGTTTAGCGTCCCATTTTATGAGTTTTTTAGCTTGTTTGTGTGGGAGCTGTGGTGCTTTGCTGCTTCTATGCCACCATCTTGGCTCCGCCCCAATTCATATTCTTTCTTGGAGGCTTTGGATGTAAAAGGTTTGACTTTGTTGCCTTCTTCTGAGTGTGTGTTTTGATCTTCCTTGTCACCATAGTAACTTTTTGTAATCAGTTTTATTTTTTTTCCATTGTTTTCTCATTTTCCCAGCCTATTATTTGACTTATAACTGTTTGTTAAAGTAGGGCTCTACTTCCAGGGTGGAGGGCACACTGTCCCAGTCTTCAGTTTTGTACAGCTGTTATCAGAGATACTTCCAGGAAACTATGTTTTTACTTCTTCCCGGGTGATATTGTCTAAGGAGAGGTATTTACTCCTCTCCTTGTCTGTGAGCTACTACATGTACATTTTTTTTGTCCTGGAAATGTGAAGAGGGTCCCCCCTCCATTCCTGCAACAAGCTCAGCTATGCTAGTGCTCCTCTTTGCCCTGGAACTACCACCCTGGACCTCAGCCCAGAACTCAGTATGGGCAAAGCAATGGAGCCCTGCCTCAGTGCCAGCAAAGAGTCCCTTGTAATTATCTGACCAGTTGTTTGGCTGCCTTGTGGACTGTGGGCTGAGAGCTTTAGAAGCAGCCACTGCCACTGCTGATTGACTCATTCCCAAGGCTTGTTCTGGGTTTACTGTAGTCTGGTCTGCACTGGCACAATCTGTACTGGTATTTTTTCACCCTGGTACAACAGACCTTTCCTGCCAACTTTCCAAGTTGTCTTGGGCTGAAAATTTGTTTCTCCCCATCCTTTTGCAGGTTTTGCTACTCTATAATTTGTTTGGAGTAATTTTTATGGGTATTTTGAGGAGTTTGGGGAGAGCTCAGATGGATCCCTGTTTTTACTCTGTCATCTTGACTCTGCCTTCATGGGCCAGGATTTCCTAAGTCAGTCCAAATTTCCTTTGGTTCAGATCCTAGAATTTATGTGAGACCAGGACTGTCAGTTCATATCTCTTGTCCTTGGTTTCCTCATTTGGAAAATAAACAGATTAGAGGAAATGGCTCCCATGATCTCTTCTAACTCTAAATCTATGAAAACTAGAGAATCTTTCCTTTTACAGATAAGGAAATCAAGGAAACAGATGGATACATCACTCATTGGTATGGAAGCCAGAATATTATAGCAGAGAGACCTGATCTACCTATCAGGAATACCTTGGTTCAAGTACTACTATAACAATTATACACTGTGCGACCCTGAGCAAGTCACTTACCCTCTCGGGGGGGTACTATAATTTAGGGAGAAAGTGTCAATCTGCATTTGAAAGGAGAGGTGCCCTACTGGGAGTCACTTATACCAGTGAGATCACAAATTCAATTTCTTTCTTTTTTTAAAAGGTATTACCTTGATCCTCAATTTCCTAATCTGTAATGATGTGAATAATACTTACATAATTACCTACTTCAAAGAGTTGTTGTTGGAACATGCATTGGAAACTGAGTGATATAATTATAACTCATAAAACTTGAGTGTTACTACAAGAGTTGCTACTGTCTAAATAATTTATGAGAGGCCAATCTTATGATAAGTATGTCCAGTTTACTTATATTTAGTCTCAGAAGACTATGTTCTATATCTCTGGGCATGAACTGCAAAACATTCCAGTTTGGCAGGCCTTGGCACACCTCAAGTTCAAGCAGCATGAACTTTGAGAAAGCAGGATCACATGTATCCAACAGTGGGGAATCCAATGAAGACTTTAGTGGAGTCTCCTTTATTTAGAAAGGACATCAGATGTCTGAAAATGTGGTTCTTCTTACATCCCAATTCTCTGTTCCTCTACTTCTATATTCCTATGAGAATGTATTATGGAAGTCATACACTGTCAGAAAGTTATGCTTGTTTAGGAGAAAAAAAAGATGACTTTCATATAATTCTATCATTAATTATGCTAATCAAAACAGAGGCAAGTCACAACTCTCAGTCATCATGATACATGTATGTAGGTCACATGTAGCATCAAAAGACATAGAATCATGTTTTAGTTCTGTCTTCTCTTTGACCTTGGATGTCAAGGACTTCAGAAACAATGCAGCGCAACTCTCTCTCTTCTTAGACTAAAAACAGATCCAGGTGTAACTAGGGGGCACAGTGAATAGAGCACCCGTCCTGGCGTCAGGAGGACCTGAGTTCAAATCCGGCCTCAGGCACTTAACACAAAAACTAGCCGTGTGACCTTGGGCAAGTCACTTAATCCCAACTGCCCTCCAAAAAGCAAAACAAAGCAAAACAAAACAGATCCAGAGTGGTTAGTTAACTAGGCTAAGGTCACACAAATGGTAGAACAAAAATTTAGTTCCTGGGACTACAAATGTAATTTTTTCCCCATCTCACCAGCTTGGAGGTTCCATTTTTTTTTTTTTTTTGCTTTTTGCAGGGGGGAAGGCAAGGCAATTGGGATTAAGTGACTTGCCCAAGGTCACATGGTTAAGTAAGTGTTAAGAGTCTGAGGCTGTATGTGAACTCAGGTTTTCCTGATTCCAGGGTCAGTGCTTTATTCACTGGGCCACCTAGCCACCCCAAGCTCCATTTCTTTTCTAGAAAACAAGTGTGGCTTACTGGGAAGTCTATGATGTCCCCTCTAGTTCAGTATGTGCAATATTCCAGTTTTAACCTCTTTCTCAGTAGATCATTTTTTTTTTCTCAGAGCAGTTGACTAGAAGACTGAAGGACTCTTTAGGAGTGGAATTCTTGTTGCCTGTCTATTGATTGGGGAGCCTGTGATTGTGGACATGGCTGAGACTAGAGATACAAAAGGAGGAGGAAGGAAAAAAGGTGACCCTTGTCATGTATGGAATAAAGAATTCTGAATGTTCAAGATTTCATTGGGGTAAGCAATTCAAAAAAGTTTCCTCCATGCCCACTCTCAGGAAAATGAGTGTGTGGATTGTCTTGTACCTTTTGGATTCCGGACAAGTCTCTAAAAGCCACTTTCCTCATGTGAAAAGTGAAGGAGCTTAATTAGATGATCTCAGCCTCCTTCTGACTCTTAATAAATCATCTTGTAACATTTATGAAACTATGACCTGTTGCTGCCTCGGTTTCCTTATTTGTTAAGTGAAAAGAATGTACTAGAAACATTCTGAGGTGACTTCCAGCTCTACTTCCTAAAAGCAACATTAGATTTCTAAGAACCAGAATCTTAAAGGTGAGCATGTGCTGCTTTGGGAATTTTGAAGAAGCAGTCACCTTCGTACAACAAAGAAGCATTGAATGAGGACCTTAGTGGCCTTTTCTTTATTCAGAAAGTATGCTCGGTCTCTGTAAATGCAGCTTTTCTTAGGTACTACTGATTCTCTGTTCCTCTACCCCCATGTTGCTTTGAATTCAAGTTGTTTTAAGGTCTGCTCCCGTGGAAAGTGTTCCAGTTCAAGTTCAGAAATAGAACTTTGGGGAACCATAGTAAACTTTTCCATACTGGAATCCTAATATCATGTATTTAGAACTGGAAGCAATCTATATGGTCATGAAATAGACCCTTCTCCTTTTACATATGAAGAGACTGAGGCCCAGAGAGATTGAGACTTCTTTAGAATCTCAGAGGTCCTATGTGTCTGAAGCAGGATTTGAACCTGTCTTTCTGATTCCAAATCCAATTCCCTATTCATGACATTAGGTTGCCTCAAATGGTGGTTAAAGGACCATATGCTAACCATAGTATTGAGACTCCCATTGCAGTGGGAGACAAAGTGGAATCTATGACCCTTGGTGACTTTTCCAACACTGAGATTCCATTAGTGTACAAGGGTAAGACAAAACATTTCTTTGGGTGAATAGGAGAGGAGAACCGACTGAGTCATACTTCACACCATTGAGGGATACAGCTTCAAGCAGATTTTTGGAAACTCAGTGCCCTTTCTTTCAGAATAGCAAACTCGGTGAGCTGCTAACCTTTGTAAACTCTGAAGTGTCTGTATTGACAGACTGACAACTCAGAGAAGCAACCAAGAAAAGCAGTTTAAAAATATAGAAAATTAAAACAGAACAACTGAAAAAAAAGAAAGATACATTGATTATTTAGTTGGGAAGAGCTATCCATTGGCATTGACTGTCTGAGGGAACCAGAGTGGACACTAAGGCTGTGATGGAAGCAAACGGAACAGAATGCCTTTAGTCTGAAGGGAAGCAGTATTGCACTCCCTTCCCCCCTCCCTCCTGAGACTTCTATCATTTATAATGAAACATTATCTACTGATCCATATGTTACATTTTCTATTTAGAGCTAATTTGCTTAAGCATTCATAACAGGGGCCCATAGGGAGGCTGGGTTGCTATTGGGCATCTGGCCAGTCAGCCCCACACAGCAAAGTTTACCTATTCAGCTGAAAAAGGAATGACAAGACAGCACAATTTGGGTTTGCTATTTGCTTTCTAAGTGGACCTGAGGGAGCCGAGGCTGCCCGCTGGCTCACCTTCACCTCATGCTTGTGGTGCCTCCCAAAGGCTCCTTTTCTTATCATTCTAACCAAGGCAAGGAACAAGGTCTGCTCCTAAGAAGAGGTAACTAAGCCATGGAGGAGTGGGGAGGATGCCAAGCTGGGATGGCACTGGAAAGTAGGTCATCAAAGCCAATTGCCTTTGTGTTATAAAGGAGGAAATCGAGTCCCAGAGAATGGAAGGAACTTGTCCAAGTGAGGAATTACAAGAGCTAGGATTTGAAGTCAGATCTTATGACTGCATTTCCAACTCCATTCAAACTGTACTGTGCGCCTTTTTCTGGAGGCTTAGAGAGAGAAGCAGTTTCTAAGAACTCAGTGGAGTTAGCATGTCTTTTATATGGGAATAGACACAGGATTACACATTTATAAGTGGAAATTGACTTGGAAATGAAAATCGCACACACACACACACACATACACACACATACAGGAAGGATCACAGAGCTAGACAAGACCCTGGAGATCATATAATAAAACTTTATTTTACAAATTAGGAAACTGAGTCTGAGATGTAAAGTGGCTTGTCCAAAGTAATACAGGTAATAGGGGATCAAAGTCAAGATTTGAACTTACTTCTTCTGGTACTAAGTACAACCTTCGTTTTGCTTTATCTCAAGTTGTTTTTGTTTGTTTTCACATTTGTTTTGGAAGCTAGGTAGAGCAGTGAGTAGAGTGCCAGGCCTCGAGTCAGGAAGACTCATCTTCCTGAGTTCAAATCTGACTTTCAGCATTTACTAGCTGTGTGACCCTGGGCAAGTCACTTAACCCTGTTTGCCTCAGTTTCCCTATCTATAAAATGAACTGGAGAAGGAAATGACAACGCATATGACAGGAATGACTCAACAGCAACAATAAATGTTTGTTTTGAAGCGTATATATATATGCATAAATATATATATATATATATACATATATACATATATATTTATTGTGGTTTATTGGAAAAGAGTCTGGAATGGGTGTTCATGGTCCACTAGAGCTAGAGATGGCTGGAAACTTCAAAGCCATAGACTTCAATTCTCTCATTCTATGAGGTAAACCTGAGTTCTTAGACTTGAGATCAAAATTTTCTAGCTGTGTGACCCTGGGCAAGTCACTTAAACTCTGACTCAGTTTCCTCAGCTGTAAAATAAGGTTAAAAACAGCACCTAATTCCCAGAGTTGTTGTGAGAATCAAATCAAATAATATTTGTAAAGGACCTGGAGCATAATAGGCATGATAAACATGTCTATTCCCTTCCCTTTTTCAAATAGTATTTCTATTAAACCCTTCCCTAGACATATAACATTCCTCAACAACCATCTAGTTAATTCATTAAGATAGAATGAAATTATACGTATAACTTTGGATTTCCGACCAGGAGAGAACTGGTTTTGAGGTCTGTCTCAGAGCAGTGATGTGACCCTGGATGTATGTGTGCCTGGGCCTAATGTTCCTCATTGGCTTATTAAGGGTAGAACGAATTTGATGGTCCTTAAGGTCCCATGCAGCTCTAAATCAATAATTCTATAATTCTATGAACCAAGAAGCATTCATTAGGCACTTACTAGGTACCAGGCACTGTATTCGCTTGTAAGGATACCAAGACAAAACAGTCATAGTACTTATTCAAAAGGAACTTACTTTCTCTTGGGGAGATGGTGTGTATTTCTAAATTAATATACAAAACATATACCAAGAATATAAATGAAAATTCATTTTGGTAAAAGGAAAAGGAGCAGGGAAGATCATGCTTTCTTGAAGATATGCATGCATATGTCCTTTAAGCTGAGATGTAAAGGAACTTAGAGATTCTAAAGGGAATGCGTGTATTCCAGTCATGTGGGATGACTGGCATGTAATCAGTCTTTTTGACCTATTTGCCTGAACCACCACCACCTTCGTTATTGTTGTGGTCATCATCATCATCATCATCATCATCATCATCATCATCATCATCATCATCATCATTATCATGATACATCATCATCTTGATCTTCTGTTCTTGGCAAAGACTTTGTAGCCGGAATACTAAAATTCATATCTACATCTAGGACAGGGACATAGGAGTCTTTTTTAGGGTACCTAAATATAGATGGACCCTGATAATATTTACCAACCTAGATCACTACAGAAATGACAGAAATTTACATTAATTTTTAATTAATTAATGGTTACCTAAAATAGAAAAAAAATTCCAGGCAGCATCTTTTCTCCCTTGGTGACCATGCCCCAGTTAAGTTCCTCCATTCATTTGCACTTGTCTTAAAGAAAAAAAGAAAGGATGGGAGTTCATGTTTGGTGCTGCTTGCCCCAAACTCACAAGAGATAGTTCTCGTTCTGTTCAAATTCCATATCTGGTCTTAGTATCTATAAGGTCTGGAGTGTTTCTTTCTCTGAACTTTTCTTTTTTTATCTATAAAATGAAAGAGTCAGACAACATGACCTCTAAACCCCCTCCACATCTATATTCTGAACTCCTAAGTCTGTTACTAAGTCTATTCAGGTACATTGTGAGAGGATGAGTAATTTTTTATCCTAAGAAGCACTCCATTTTATGCAGTGTTTATTCCTTTTGAGTTTTCAAACCAGCAAAGACTATGCTGGTGATGACGAAGGTGGCAGTGGTGATGAACACACATCTACAGAGAAGAGATGTGACCAAGAAAGTCTGCCATTTTCCTGATTTTCCACAGGAAGTTGACTGTATCACATCCCAGAGTTCTGAAAAGGTTTTATCTCCATCCAAAGAAAATAGAATCATTTCTTTCTTTTTCTAAGACTTAAAATTAATTTTCAAAAATATGATCCAGATCTTTGGTTTTATTGGTGTGAATATCTTCTGGTTTGAAAAATCCTTCCACCAAGGCAGATATTCTCAAGGGCACCAAAGTGTCGAGTAACTTGCTGATGGTCACAAAATGAGAATATGTGTGTCAGAGGAAGTGCCATAATCCAGTACTTAACTCCCTCATGCTTGATCTATCCTTAGAGCACAAGAAAGTCAAGGTCATAATATCAGGCATTCAGTAAATAAACATTTTTTAAACACTTCTTATATGTCAGGCACTGTGCTAAGTGCCAGGGATACAGAGAATAGCAAAAGACATCTCTGCCCTTGAGAAGCTCACAAACTAATGGAATTAGGGGTCACATCACTGAGGTACATAACAAAATGACAATCTTGCCTGGCATCTCTGGAAATTATGATCCAAAAGAAGACTGTGCTAATTTATGTCAGGGCCCTAAAGTGGGTCCTTTGTTTTCACTTTAGGCATTATATGAATGACTCCAACTCTTATTTAGAATATATTTTATTTCCTTGCTGGAGGGAATTCATGAAATATAACTGGGAAGGAAAAAAGATTTAGCGTTAGCAATTGATTATCATTTCTATTCCTGGAAATTCAGAGACAAAGGAAGAAGAACCAATTTCAAAAGTCTCAAATGTAATTCAGCTAAAGAGGGTTGCTTTCTTCCAAGTGTGATGGCCTCCAAAGAATAATGCTCTTTATCTCTAAGACAATGAATGCACAGAGTGGGCAAATAAGAAATATACATCACATTAAAATGAATTACAGCAGGGAAAGCAAAATTTGTTGTAGTTTTATTGTATTTTCCTCTAGAAATCTAACAGATATGATCAGATTACCAATAGGGAATAAGCCTATATTTTCACTGGAATAGAGAACTCTGAAATGAAGAAACCCCTTCTACTAATGCAAGTGGGCACCTACTCTGCAATTTATACTCTGAGAATTGCCTAGGACCCTGAAGGGTTAAATGACTTTCCCATGGTCACAAGACACAATTTCTATGAATCAGGTGGAACTTGAACTCAGATTCTCCTGCTTTGAGGTTGGTTCTCTATCCCCTACACCATCACTTATATCTACCAATTTGTGGTCTTTAAAAAATTCATTCTTTACTGATACTCCAATTTCAATGTCATAAGAAGTTCCTGGTAAATTTATTTCCCCCTGACAATTGAAATCAGAATCTTCTATGTCACTTGGAGTCACAGACAGTGCCTTTGGACACTAAAACCTGATGTTACCCATCCAGAATTACAGTCAGTAAGTGCCAGAGGCAAGAATTAAAGCACCCTCTGCCCAACTCCAAGGCTATTTTACTATCAAGTGAATCATGCTGTCTCTCATTTTTTGGGAAGTTGCTTGGTATCACAAAAATGACACTAAAATTGAAATTATGACAAATAAAAATTTTAAAAGATACAGTTTCCTGGTATTTTATCATTGTATTAGTCATTCTAGAAGGTAATTAATAAAACATGTCAGTGGTACTCTCTGATGCCAAAATTCCTCATGGAACCCCTTCAGTGCTTATATGCCCTTGAAAGAGTGGGTTCCTGAGGATGATAATCAATTCTGATTGGTTAATAATTAATAAGGAGAGGGGTGGCTAGGTGGCGCAGTGAATAGAGCACCGGCCCTGGAGTCAGGAGGACCTGAGTTCAAATGCGGCCTCAGACACTTAACACAAAAACTAGCCCTGTGACCTTGGGCAAGTCACTTAACCCCAACTGCCCTCCAAAAAAAAAAAGCAAAAAAAATAATTAATAAGGAGAGTGAATATTATAATGAGAGGTGGGCTTATTCTATTGAGAGCGTGGGGGACTCTGATCACTCAGTCTCAGACAAAGAGACTTACCTCTTTTCCAGCTTATCCACACTTAGGACAAAAGGAGATCCACTTCTGCTCATACTTGGCTGAGTGGACCACAATGGGTCAGAATTCACCTTAGATATTTTGTAAGTTTCTCTAGTTGGGCTAAGTCTCCTAACCAGGACTGAAACGCAATCTTATCCATCAACAATGTCATTCAGTTCAATGTCCTAAGCAACCTACAGGTGTAGTGGTCAGGAAATAGTTAAGCTATGGACTCAAGAGATTAGCCAGGAAACAGTTAAGTAATACTTTGTGAAATAAGAAATCAGTGAGCGTACCCAAACTGAAACCATATCCAAAGCAGAACTTAGTAAATTTAGAGCCAAATCAATCACTAGAAGCCGCTATGTGACTAAGTCTGCACCCCCATGCCCAACCCCATATTCACTCTCCCTGCTTCTGTACCTAACAATATAGAGGTCATCATGTTGTCCTGGTCCCTATTTCATGGTTCCCTGAAGATAAAGAATAGATCCCCGTACCTGGACGTCAACTAGTAATTATAGAAAAGTAACTGCTTATACTTGGATGCCAGTTAGTTTTGGTTACGGATTGTTTCTGGATACCAATTTAGTTGTAGTTACTGATTACACTTGGATACCAACTTAGTTATTAATTATGTTGTTAGCAACCCAAAATGGTATAAAAGACCCTGTGTTTCTGTTTCCCCGCTGTTCCCTTAATTGGCATATGGGGGACAGTTGCTAACTGGCTAAATTAATTTCTATTAAAGCTCCTTAAACATTTGATTGGACTTTGTGGTCACTGTTAATACTCGATATTTCATCTGGCTATTACACAGGTACTAATTCAATAATTGATTGCTAATTTAAGAAAAAATGATCTTTTCTCTCAAAATCAAGAAGCCTAGCCTTCAAATCCAACTTCAGAAATTTACTAACTCTGTGATCCTGATTATCACTCAATCTCTCTCTGCTTCAGTTAACTTTTTTTTTTAATCCCTAAAATGAGAGAATTTGACTCAGTGGCATCTAAGGCCCCTTTCAACACTTAACCCTGAGAGTCTCCTTGTTTAAATATTCCCATTTACAAAGGAAGATTCCAACAGACACAAAGAACTTGCCAGGTATCATGAACATCTTAGCAAAAAAATAAAAACTTATCATGATTCTTCTTCCTTCTGCCTGCTCCTTTTTCCATTCTCATTTGTCATGAGGACCTTCCTGCAGCATGCCATTCCTCTTCTTGAAAATTTTCAGTGGTTCGCTATTTCTCTGTACACATTGTCCTCATCATAGATACTAAAGTTGTTGACAACAGAGCCTACTTTCATTTTTGTTATTGTATTTCTAATATAATCATTGGTGCTAGGATAATTAAAATGAATCATATTGAATCTTGCTTCTTCCAAGTAAAATGTAGGTATGATGAGGACAGGAAATGTTTCCCTTTGACTTTGTTTCCCCAGAACCTAGGGCAGGGCCTTTAACATGGTTGTAGTTTGTTTAGTCATTTCAGTCAAGTCTGATTCCTGAAGTGGTTTTCCATTTCCTTCTCTGGCTCATTTTATAGATGAAGAAACAGGCAAACAGAGTTAAGTGACTTGCCCAGGGTTGCACAGAAAATCTGACACAAGTTTTGAATTTAGGAAGATGAGTCTTCGTGACTCTAGGCTTGGCACTCTATTCACTGTGCCACCTAGCTTTTCCTTAAACATGATGAGATTTATGGGTCTTATGGATCTTAGGTGGATCCTGCTGAAAAAATTAGCCTTCTCTCAGCCAAAGAAAAGCAAATTTTATTTAAGATGAGTCACAATAAGTAGACTCTTAAGAACCCTAAATATTTGTGATGCTTGTGTTGACAAGCAGGTGAGAACAATGTGACACAGAATGAGTCTGTTGTAGATTGAGTCTTAGCACTTTAATAGAGGCAAACCAGATCTATATATAGAAAGAATGTGGGAGGAATATACGGGTGGTCTGGAGGAAGGGTTTGGGGAGAGTTTTGAAGACTAGTCTAAGGAAGATCTTGAGGAACAGAAGTCAGATTGCATGAATGGGAATAAGGGTGGGAAATAGGCTACTTGGAAATGAGAGACAATGGAGGGCTAGGCTAATTTAAGGGTAACAGATTTGGGTACAGATGTTTTCATAGGATCAGTAGTGGGAAGTAGCTTGACAATGATTAGGACTATAACAGAGATTTGGGCCTAGCTATAATGAAAGGGTTATGGCCTCAGGCAAATGCCTCATCGAGGGAGAAGATTCAAGGGTGTTCCCAGAGCCTAAATCCTGTCTGTTAGAACTTACTAAATGTTTGTTGAAATCCCTTTCTTTCTATCCCTAGCACTTACCATAGTCAGTGCCCAATAAAAACCTGTTGATTGATTGATTGATTGTTGATTTAATTAAAATATCTTAATGACAACTACACCAAGCTGTAAATACACAGTTCCAAATTCACACAAAAATATACTAAGGTGTCAAAATTATTTTGGGGGAAAATTCATTGCATTTAAAAGAATCCTATTCTGAACATAAATTCAAAATTTATGCATTTTATGCTTTCTTGTTCATTCATTCATTCATTCATTCATCCAATCACTCACTCAGGTATCATTTTTTTAAAAATTTCTGTATTTGTTGGTTTACTCCTAGATTTGGTGGTGCAGTCCTCTAAGGCTGAGGCTACTCTACTACTTGAGCTCAGGAGTTCTGAGCTGCTACAGGCAAAATTGATTGGGTATCTATAGTAAGTCCTAAACTAATATGGCAAAGCCCCTGGGAATGGGAAACAAGTAAACTTGATGAGGTGTAGGCTCTGGGATCCTCCTTGAGCTCTCCTTGAACTTTTTAGGTATATGCTCTGGGAAACCCCTTGAAATCTGATTGAATCTTTCCAATTGATGAGACATTTGCAGAGGGTATTAGTATTTCATTGTGGCTGGGTCCAAACCTCTGTTACTAGCCTGGCCCTCCATGGTTCATCTGCTTCCCACCCTGAAGCCTATCAAAATATCAATCCACTCTTGCATTGTCCTCATTAAGCCCTCCTAAAGACCCTCCCCAAATTCATTACTAGAGTCTGACCTTATTGACTCCTCTTGAAGACCCTTCCCAAACTCCTCCTCTAGACCACCCCTGGATTCCTCTGTATATAAGAATCCCATCTTCCCTCCACATGTGTGAGAGCACCTAGCATAGACTGGATCCTTAAGAATCTACCACATATGGAAAACTTGAACCTTCAATAAACTTTGTTTTTCTTTGGCTGAGAAGACTTGAGTGGAATTCTTTTAGCAGGACCTGGCATGTTGGTATTTTAGAGTCTCAGGAAACCCTAACCCTCTTTATGGGTCTTCAAACTGACTAAGGAGGGGTTAATGGGGCCAGGAAGGAAATGGAACAAGCCAAAGCTCCCATGCCAACCAATAATAGGACGAATAGAATCAGGATCTCAATCTGCCATTTAGTTTCCAGCCTATGTGAAATAGGGAGACCAAGTTTAAAGCAAAAACAAAAATTCTGTTTTGTTTTTGTCATGACCTGAGGTTTGTGATTGGATCTTCAAGAATTCCTAAGGTAGAGACTCCAGTGACTTAGATCCACATGTCATCTGTGACTCATGTGCTTAATTACCTTGAGTGATAAGAAGTTAAGTGATTTGCCCAAGGTCACATGGCAAATATGTATCAGAGAAAGGATTTAAAGTCATGCCTTTTTACTCCAAGTCTCACCTTCAACCACCAGCATGCTGTCTCTTTAATTGTTAAGCATTTTAAAGAAGCCTGACAGGCTATGGGTTCTCTCTTCCCGCCCCCCCCCTCCAAGCCCCATCCCACCTAACTCTGAAGTCTGATCAAATTAGCTTGTTCTCTAAATTCTTCTTAATTTTCTAAATTCTGGCTCAGGTCCACCTTAAATTAATGTTAAACAGCTTTATTAAGGCAAATCGACTTCAATTTCAGGGCTCTCCGGGAGCCTCCATGTATTATTAGGCTCCAGTGGTTTCTAATAGGTTACAGAGACTTTTTTTCCTTTGTTTTAAACATTAGGGACCATCAAGGTAAGAGCTGTTGGGAATA
This sequence comes from Pseudocheirus occidentalis, assembly GCA_028646575.1. Taxonomy (NCBI): domain Eukaryota; kingdom Metazoa; phylum Chordata; class Mammalia; order Diprotodontia; family Pseudocheiridae; genus Pseudocheirus; species Pseudocheirus occidentalis. Next base: position 26,205,181 of record CM053596.1, on the reverse strand, counting down.
TTAATACACACTATGATAAAGTTAAAATTTCCATTGCTAGCAGGTTAATTGCTCACAGTAGGACTCCTGTTCAAAGATATATTTCAAGTCCCGTCATTTCACTCATAGCACTTAACAGCCAACTCATTCTTTTGTACTTTGAAAGAATAGGAACCAAATGGGGTTTTCCACCTAGCCATAAAGTTGAGGGAGCTATTTCTGTTGAATTTCAGAAAGGAATTTGAGATGCCCGAGTCAACCCACAAGCAACCTCAGGATATTTTGAAGATGACAATTTGGTCTAGTCTCCCTTTGCAAATTCATTTAATCAAAGCTATTCCACTTCATTAAATTATTAAATCAGCCCCCAGAAAGCCCAGAATGTGAACAAATGATAAGCAAACGTCTTAGTCCCCTTCCACGAGAAAGCTCCCAGGACGTTTGCCCCCACCATTACCTTCAATCAAAATTAGTGGTCTAGAATACTGTATATTCAGAACACCGGTGGAAGCAGACCTGGGAACTGAGGAGATTTCAGCAAATTGGCTTTGAAGATGACTTGATTTTCATCTTAGCCACTATCCCACAGGAGAAGGACAAGGAAGACTGTCCCTCTAAGAAAGGTGTTGCAGATTTTTGGATCCTTCTCAAAAACAACATCACTCAGTTAACAGCTATAATCAAGTTGAGAAACTGCCCGAAGGAGAAGTGAGATCTCCCATGTGAGCTGCTGAAACCATCACTTGCCAATTTACAGTTCTCTCTGACACAGCCTCTGGGGGAAAAAGATCTTCCTAGAACAATGTAAAGCAAATGCCCTCACTTTCTCTTCAACCCCGAGTCTAACTCACTGTCCACATTGGGGAATTTAATATGCAATTGTTCTAAAAGAGTCACTTTCAAGAAGAATGTAACTTGTTACCAATATTATTTAGCATTATTGGAGTGCAGAATAGAAAGTGAGCTTGAAGGCACCTAGTCCAATTCATCTAACTGAATTGTCTCATCAGCTTTGGGGAATGCCCATGTAACTTTCTTCATAAAAACCTCCAGATATGGCCCACTCAACAACCCCACCCAAAAAGGAAGCCCATTCTGTTTTCAAAAAATTAATCATTAGCAAATTTTGCTTCAATTGACATGAAACCTGTCTCCCTGAAATGTCTGTTCATTTTTCAAATTTTTGCCTTTGGGGCGGAGGAAACCCAATTGTAACCTTTCCTCAGGGTGACAGTAATTCAAATATTGAATGACAACTTGACCCTTGAGTCTTCCTATTTTCCAGACACAGGATCAGCAGTCCTACACCTCCATGTCCCAATAGGCCCTTGTTTGGCACAACTTCAGGTTCACTCACCATTCTTGTCACTCTTCTCTGGTCAAGCAAGAGCTTGTCAGTATTCTATCAAAAATGTGTTAGCCAGTATTACAGATGTTGTCTGACCATGGCAGAATTTTGGAGAAATACAAATTCCCTTATTCTAGATGAGACTTATATTAAAAATGTAGGTGATGTTGTAAATAATAGAAGCCAGGCCTCAAAGCCAGGAAGAAAGATGTGAATTCAAGTTGTGCCTCTAACACATATTGGCTAATAATCATGGGGAAGTCACTTAAACTCTTAATGCTCCAAAGATATTAACTCTCTAAGAGAGAGTTGTAAAGGAGCAAGCTTGCATTAGTAAGGTGCTTCTTTTATCTTGATTCCTATACTATGACCACATTTGGTTTTGTTTTGGCTATCTTATTGGGAAATTCAAGGAGAATTAACACCTCTGGCATGACAGTTTGCCAAACCCTTTTCGGGACTGCTCATCTATGTTTGATGTTCCCGTTCACCCAACTCTCACCTGTGGTTCCAAGAAAAACATCTCAGAAAATGGGCTAAACAACACTGAGGGTAACCAGTAGGCCTCAAAGCTATCAGTGAGTCAGGGAAATGTCTACCCTAAGCATGTAAAGACCTCCTCCTATAAAATGGGTGGATGAGAATAATTTGTTCCAATAGTTAAGAAGGCATCAAAAGCAGGTGCTGTGGAGTTCTTGGTCACATATGGAAGATACTAAGGTCATTCCTTGCATCCTGGGGCCATTGCATTTCCTGTTGACTTTTGTGCGGGGCCGCCTGACTTTGATGACTCTAGAAAAGAGAGTTAGTCTGATGACTTTGTGCAATTCTGCCTCACTTAGATCCAATTCACAAGTAAGATATCACCCTGTGATGTCATTGGTCCTCCTTGAAAACAAACAACAGTATCATAGTATTTAGTAATACCGACCTTTAATCTCCAAATCTTTTTTTTTTCTTACATGACATCTTATGTAGCCATCCCTCCCACTTATATAGAGGTGGTATTTTATTTAACCCAAGTGGGACTTTTTAAAACTTTTCTTTATTTAATTTTGTCTTCTTAGTTTCAATCCTCCATTATACTTGGTTTAGACCTTTCTGTATTCTGATTCTTTCATCGAAATGTATTAGCTATCCTTCCTAACTTGAATCAATTGAATAAATATTTTTAATTGCTTCTTCTGTAGAAGACATTCTACTCCCAGAATTGCACCACCCTCCAATTTACTAAGGATATTCTGTATGTTTTAGTCTTGATCATCAGTGAAAACACCGAAGATAATAAGACCAAAGGCATATCCTTATGAC